>CM040403.1:6989853-7110732 GCA_022702515.1 Ilyophis sp. 1 JC-2022 | reverse complement strand
GTCATATGAACACTATAAATATTACTGCTTAAATATGAAATAAAAAATAAACAATCCTACCAATTGGTTTTGGATGTTCTTTCAAAATCAGAGGTATTTATTGTTATGGACACAATATACACACAGTTTAGCTTTTTATTACACAACAACGAACTTATGCGCGCAACAACCCCTAAATGTACCTGCAGCTCTGAAATATTTCCTCGTGATTCAGGGATAACTGTTTTTCTGATAGAGAAAAAAATTTATGGGATGCTGTTGAACAATATTTTGCAGTCCCCAGATACAAGAATTTTGAATATTGTCAAATGTATTATGACGCCAAACAGTACAGAAAATGCATTTGTTGATGGGGTTTTTCTTCCGCGATATGAAAAAAGCACAGCTTGTAATTTTACGGTTCTTCTCGCTGGCTACGTATGTACGTTCGTTTTCACACTCGGATAATGTCTTGTCCAGAGGCTTTGTTAGATGGTTATTTTCGCATTTGAGTGCATTTCGCACAATATCGTGTAAACATTAATTTTTTCAGTCATGTTCATCATCAATTTAATGAAATTAACTCACAGTCAAGTCATACATTAAGTAAAATGTCATCAAAGTAGCTGCAAACCAGTTACGGTAGACAAAAGCTTCTCAGACCATCTGTTGTGGATTTTATCCATTTGGGGGCCCCAAAAGTCTCCTGACAGTGCGCTGATAAAGCTGTTGCTTTTAAATCTACTGTACAATAAAGCAAAATCTGCCATTGTGGCTTCTAAATGGAAAAAGATAATATCAAAATGTTTTATGTTATTTAAATTTATCCTTAGATATGCATAATTTGTAGTCATTTTCAAATATTGGAATATTCAGTCATTCAGACGAATATGCTTTGTGGGTAACCTACAGTAGGCCTATCTCTGACGTGTCATAAAAATCATGCTTAATAGATTGATGGTGAATCTTTCTAAATTAAGTTAAGTCAATGTGTGTGGATTTATGACAGCACAATCTTTTGCCAATAATCTGTTAGAGAATGAGTAATTTGACTTATTTTTCAAGATATAGTATATGCAAACTCAAGGTTAATATATATGCTACTGCTTTTAGTATAGCAGGGTGGTAGGCATAGTCTGCCTGTGCGACCAGTGCAATTAGATCAGCAAAACAGTACCTGACTCTTCCCTGCGTGCACAAATGATGAAACTGGGTGTTGCTCCCTTCAGGTAAACATGCTGCATGACCCAAGCTTTCTGCATTTGAGAATTTTTTATGCATTCACATATTTACAAGTTTGGGTGAAAACCCAAATGAATAAAGAGGCATAACAACACAATGTAATCATGATGGTTTGTTGAAATTGGGTTGTGGTGAGTTTGAAACCAAAATATCCAGTAAGTGGCAGGTTCTGGAGCATGAAACAACGAGGGGTCAGAAAAAATGGACAAGGCACAGCAAGCTAACAAAATTCTAGGAGTGGTCTTTGCGCACTAACTCGATCACAGTTCAGCATTCCGCCCACATTCCTCTTTCAGTATTCATGTTGTTTTTGCCACAGTTCGCCTAAGAAACTTTTATCAAATGACAATAATATCTGCTTCATAGACATTCTGTAGTTAGGGCGGTTCTTCTTATTTTTAAGCAAAGCACATTAGTATTAATATAACATTTTGCCAATAACAAATGTTCTAAAAAACTAAATTTAAACAAAAATTTCTCTCATGTGTCAAAAATTGATGCAATGTAGTGAAAAAGTAATGCTTGAAGGCGCAGAATTCGGAAATTATTTTGACAAAAGTGTAATCGTAACGGCGAATTTAAGCAGCAACCGATGCGATGTAACACATACTGTGCCAAGAGATGGCGGGGTGCCGCGTCGCGAAAGATGTTGGATTATTTTGCATTATGCACATGTTTTGACCACAATCCATATTTATTCCACTGACAGAGGAGCCTTGGAGGATTTTGTTGACGACGCTACTAAATAGCAACAATTTAACTGCAAAGAACGCGATATTGCAGTTGAAAAATTGTATACAGTTACAACATGTAATGGACTTTATTATTTATATTTTTTATTTTATAATCAAATTGGTGTGAAACAGCTTAAATAATTGCACGGACACAATGAAAAACACTCTTCAAGTGAACTTAACTGGTTAGCAGTCCCATAAATTCAGTTTATTTTGTATTAACTGCTGCAGTTAAAAATGTTGGTTTAATATCAAATACTGAAGTTTCATATAGTACAGTACATGTATGATTTAAACAAATGCAGTATTTGTGATGCATAAAAATGTTTGTATGTACCACACACAAAATTCATGTAGTATTACTTGTGTTCATCAACTAAATGGTGTATAAAATAGTGAGCAGTGTCATGTCTGGGGAACATAAAATTTATGATCTAGAAACTCATTTGAATTGATCTACTCAGTTTTAGGTTATCCCTACTCTTGTTGCATGGAAAATGTATGTACATGCACATAATTCATGTGTATTTACAGTGCCCTACATATATTGGCACCCCTGGTAAGATGAGTAAAATGGGTTATAAAAAATTCACCGTTTGTGAATTACCTTAACCCTCCACTGAAAAATGAGAAAAAATCCAACCTTTAATTAAAAAGTTAATTTATTATTGAGAAAAAAAAAAAATCATAAAGAAATAATTATCTTTAACAGAACAACATGTGCCCCACTTATTGGCACCCCTGCATTTCTATATAGAATAAAGTAATATTTTTTATATTTGGTGCATATCTTGGGGTGGGAATAGATTTAGCTGTAAATTGAATTCAAGGTTGGTAAAAAGGCTGTAAGTCATCTGAGGGTCTGATGTATCAAACGAGCCTCCAAACCATCACTCTGCTATCAGATAGCAGTAGATATGGATGGAACCCTCACTTTAGGGGGTTGTTTCTCTTGACAAATGGTTCTATTGAAAACTCTATGGGAAAAATAAATCAGGAGAAGAAATCCATTCAATGTTTAGGCTAAATATTTAGGTGTGATATCAATGTTTTCATCTAAAACATTAAGGGAAATGTATATACCTTTATAATGGACAAACAACATTGTATTAAATGTTATGGAATGTTAGGGTTTGGACTGTCATAGATAATTACCGCCTATACTGATGAAAAGATCCTTGGAAGGACTCCTAGTTCTCCATAGATCCGTTGTTCTGCTGTAAACATGTTTGTTTGCCTACATTATAATGAAACCTATTCATGCTCTGTTATTTCAACAATTCTGACATGATATGAATTAATAATATAATAAGAAAATGGTAGAAAAGTGTTTTTGTGCTGCCCCAATACTGTTGAAATTTCCCTTTCTGCTCCCCACACTGCGCCGCGCCCAAATCGTGAATCTCAGAGTACCTTTTCGGAAGTACCTCTACGTCATTGGATAATTGTTGTCGCCCCACTTACGGAAACAGCCAGCTCTTACTTGATTGGTTCGAACCCACTACGTTACTAATTTCGGCTCTACGTTTTAAAAACCGGAACAATGTTGGCGTCCTGTTCACTCTCTTTCTCCACCGGTGTTTTGAAAATATATTGAGGTGAGAAATAGGCCATGCAGTTGCTGAATCTTTGATTTATATTTTTTTTTTTGATGTGCAACGTCTAGTTTGACAGTTTTAAATCCGAGTTATAACAAAATCATTTGTATGCAATTCATTTGCATTAATTTATGCAAATGACGATTGACACCGCTTCTCCCTCCGCTCACCCCACAAAGTATTTTTCTAAATTGTTGGACAGCTGGCAACCGAACAAATGGCTCGACTGGCCACAGGACGTTTCATCAGTACAACGTGGTGACCCTCGCCTTCTTGAGACCCTTATTTTTTGAGTTCCTATGATTGAGACCCGGGGGCTAATGGAAAAAAGACCCTGGGCTATAGCCCAATAGCCAGGGCCGAGGGCACGCTGCTGGTCTCACACAGTGAAAGTCAAGACACACTAAACCACAAAGAAATACAACATAAATACACAGAGACGGACATTTTTTTTTGTTCTGCATTTGTGTGAGGATTGGAGACTAGTTACCATGTCTGAACCAAAACGTTTGTTTTGAAAACTAGAATAGTCAATGGCACAGTTATTTATAGATTTTTTACATTAAATGCAACAAAGCGATCTTAACCAGATAATATTTTGCATTAAGCTGTATCTAGGCTGTGCCAGAGAAATGGGATATTTGTTTCTGGACTGCGTACTCTGTAATGGGGTTTTGTTGGTAGCGAGGCTACCAGACCATGTCGGGTGACTCATCTCTTTTTAAGTACAAGGGAAATAGTGAACAGTTAATACTGTTCAATTTCTTAGCCTTTGCAAAATGTGAAAATAACATTCTTGTATAAAATAACCATAACATGTGCACACTGTTTTAGTCAAAAGTTAAATTACCCTTTGGTACCTGGCTTCTTGGATACTGGTATGCGACATAGGGCATTTGTAACTGTATCCTGCGATACAGTGACTTGTCAGAATAGTATCGAGAAGTCTTGTCATTGGCGGATGAGATGTCATTATCCAATGGGGAGAATTATTGTTAGAGGATATGGATCAAATTAAGCAGGAAAAAGAAGAAGAAGAGGAAGGAGAAAAACCAACAAAATAACCCAAGTTTGGGGCTTTATTGTGTGGATGTGTGAAATTGTATCTCAATTCTGTGTGGTTACATGAGACAAGAATGTAGTTACAAGTTAACGTACAAGTTCATTTAATGTTTTTAAGGGCTGAGTCTGTGGTCATTATGGTTATTTCTGTAGGAAACCCTGAAAAGTGCCAAACTCTCTGTTGTATAAGTATGGTGCATGCCCCACCAAGCCGTAACTTGACAGATGGCTATCTCAATAACAATAACAAAAACCTTAAACCCCACTTAAAGGGCGTATATCATGCACAGTTCTTTGATATCACATGGCTTAGTCAGAAGAGATATTCAAACAGGAGTCAAAGTCTATTTGGTATTTTTATTCATGAAAAATTGATGTATGATGTATGTACGAGATACAGGTCTTATCACTGGGCGTTTCTAGGAAGGTAGTTGTGTATAAAAGCAGGTTCATTTGTAACGCAGCATTTCCTGTAACTCTGTGACAGATGGCAACACTGCTGCAGCAGACTGATCAGCACACACCTGTACTGACAAACCAGCACCCAAACATGAGCGGTAAGTTTGACCTTTTACACACCTGTACTGACTAACCAGCACGCAAACATGAGCGGTAAGTTTGACCTTTTACACACCTGTACTGACAAACCAGCACGCAAACATGAGCGGTAAGTTTGACTTATTTTTTATTGTATCCGTTAGAACTGATCATCTATGGAAAGCAGATGATCAGCTGTATACCAGAGCTGTGTGTGAAGTTAGTCATAAAGGGGGAATCTCAGAGCTGTGTGTGAAGTTTGTCATAAAGGGGGAATCTCAGAGCTGTGTGTGAAGTTAGTCATAAAGGGGAAATCTCCAAAAATCAGTTTGGCACAGATGACCTTTCTCAAGCAATAACTCTTCATGGTCTGGGGTAGACAATGGGGCAGTACTAAGAGTAAGATTTTTTATTATAATTTTTATTAATAATAACTTGTATAGCACTTTTTTCACTCTCAAAGCACTTTACAGTGATGAGGAGGAAGGTCTCCTCAGCCACCACCTATGTGTAGCACCCAACTGGGTGATGCACGGCAGCCATTTTAGTAGAGAGGCCTGTGGTAGAGAGGGATTTTAGGCAACTGGGATAATTAGGTGGCAGGATTGAGAGAGAGCCAGGTTGGGAATTTAGCCAAAACACCAGGGAACCCCCTACTTTCTGTGATGAGTGTCATGGGATCTTTAACCCCTTCGTGCAGATGCCAAATTGGTCAATTCTCACCTGTTTAGTGGGTGTTCTATTTAAGGCTTTATAACTGCAGGGGCCACATGTATAAAACTGAGTCAAATAATGTGTAAAAGAACACTCAGAATGAAAGTCGTAAATCTGCTTAAAAAACGTTTAGCATTTCATTTTTGGTCATGGTGTCGCCATATCACACGGACTCCAAACATTGCGTACGTATGGTGTCCATCATGTGCAGAGGTACAGATGTGCAGATTCTCACAGTAGTGTGTTATCTGAAGGCATTTTTATGCTCAGCACTGTTTATACATGAGGCCCCAGGTGTGAGCATCACAGAAACTTGGAAAATGGCTTAAATTAAACAGTATTGTAACTGTCCTAACTTACATTACTTTATTTTCATAATTTAGGTCAAAATAAAGTGCCACAAATGCAAAAAAATCTTGCAATGCATAAATGTAAAACAGGTAAAACTATCGATGTCCTGGATTCACTATGCAGTCTGAGGTGATATGCAAAACTACTATCTATGATTAAAAATGTAAGCAGTGTGCCCTGTTGTCTCTTGGTGTCTATCCAAAATGGCTAAATTGCTGTCAATGATAAATTAATCATTTAACAAAAAATCAACCGTTTTAACTCATGAAACTCATTTTTGGATCATTTTCAAGTGGAAATTAGTCTTAGTAAATTAGTCTTAGGAAATTAGTCTCTTAATCAGTATATATGATGTGGCCCAGTGCTCGGGATAGTCACTGTGCCACATAGTGAACAGACATAAAGCTTTAATAAACATAAAACTCAATCAAAGAGCGCAGCGCAAAAACCAAAACCAAAACCCTCGTCTCTCCTTGGAGGTTAAATCAAAATTCTCCCTGATCTGGAAACCAGGCCTGCTGGCGCTCAGCTGCGCTAATTCAAACGAGCCGCAGCTGATTTCTCTGCTTGTGTGTCATGGGGGGTGCCGTCCAGCAGAGGGCGGCACCCCAACTCCCTCTCTGGCAACACAAGGGATAGATTTCCATGGTTCCCAAAACCTGTCATAGAATGAATTAAATACTTTTTGTTCATTATAAAGCATATACATTTGCCTCGTGCATTTAAGAAGAAAACTTTGATATCACACCTAAATATGTAGTGTAATCATTCAGTTCAATAAAACATCACTTTTTTCTGGACTCTACAGTATGTTATCTTTTGCTTCATGCCCTGGGATGACACTTCCCTGTCGTTTTTTTTTATCTTGCCATTCATAATCACTCCAAGGACATCTTTCATTCATCTAGCACATGTCAGCACACAGTCAATTTGAATATTGGAGTATTTTCCATAAGTGACAACTATAGCCCAAGGAGATATGAATACACCATAGTCTATATTACGTACGATAAGACGACAAGATAAAAAAATATTCCACCATAAGGGCAATGCTGGCAAATGTTCTAGTTTCTAGTTTTACAAAAAATTTAACATAAAACATGACTGAGCCACCTATGAACGCTTCCACTACAGCATGTAAAATGCACTCTATATGTTCGTAGGTGTATTCTCCGATAGAATCAATACTATCGTATCTTCTTCTGACCCACAAAAATCCATCTAAGTGTCATAAAAAAAAAATAGTTCTTTCACCGCCTTGTTGGGAGGGGTCAGGACCATTCCAATACACGTAATTCAAACTTTCTCCCAAATAGACACTACATTCCAGAGTCTGATATAACTTGATTTATTGTAAAAAAAAAAATTGCATGAATACAAGTACCCAGGCTGATCAACTAAGCACACGTATATTAAGTACACTCTCAATCACACGTACAGTCTAAGTCAGTCAACTCCATGCACTCCCACGAGATGTTAAACGGGTCCGTTCGTGACAGAAACAAAAGTACATTGCAGCCATGAAAGTTCAGATAACTCTCCTTTTATCCTTTCCTTAAACCCTGCCCTCTGTGGCAGTGGCGCCCCCAGAACATTTTCATCGGGGGGGCCAGATGGGGCCACTGAAAATCTTGGGGTGGCACACCAAAACCAAAAGCCATAGCTGAATTTCAGGAATTCTATTATGTTGTTGTAGTATACAGGCTAGTTGAAAACTATGTCAATATGAGAGTTAAGGAATCGCATACTGATATACTTTGGTTACTTATTTTACAGTTAATGTTACTAATTATCTGATGTGCACAGACTAATACCGGTACAGTTAACATTTTGAGTTCCACAACAATCTTGTTTTAGTGTGTTATGTATCTGTATATACATAGGCGATTCATTGTTCTTTAAATAGACTAGTAGTTGTCCTTTTCCTTAAAAAGACAAATATACAGCTTTAATTTGAAGGAATAGCTACATTGATTGTAAGGAACAAAACATTTACTGGGAACAAGCCTAATAGAGTTTAAAAACACCTCACAGAGGCCTCAAATTCTTTTCAATACAGCTGTATTTGGCTGTTGCTGTGTCTCTTTGTAAACAAAAATATTATTATATATGTCCAAAAATGCAAAGCAAAACAAAAAAGCATAATCATGGACAACAATATACATTTTATTATAGCCTACTCATATCCCTGCTTTATTAGGCTACATTCTTCTCAGCCCGTTTTGTCCACAGTTATCATAGACTAGGCTATGTGTAGCCTATGGTTTTTATTTTTATTTTTTAGGCTTTCCGTGCTGTTATGATGGCTCTATTATGGCTATGATGCAGCTTTGGCAAAAACTGGTATGCAGTAACAGCATAGCCTTTTTTAAAAATGCATTTATAATTTTTTTCAAAGACTGTATTTCCCGATATAATTGCTGACTTGTGGCAAAGTTGCACCGTGGTGATAGATTTACTTTAACATCTGTCCGAGAATGTAAAAAAGTCATCCATTTTCACTGTAAGAAGAAATTTTATGACAACGTTACCTCTATTTCGCTAGCTTAGCCTACTTGAACAGTTACAACCTGCATGAGAAGAGTAGCCTACCCATTGAAAGCTGATAGCTTTTTCTTTGTCTCGCCGTTTGTTTGGAACCTACACGCATACAATGAAAAATTATCGTTCTTTGGATGCCCACAACTTTTTTTTAGTGGATAATGTTGCACTTGCAAATATAATACTGTAACGTTATAGCGCTCTGATTTATCCACATTCTACTACAAACCATTTGCATATGGTCAAAATGTTTTAGCGTTTCTTACAGTAATATTAGTTAGCCATAAATTGACAATTGGATAACTTATTTGACTTAGGCTACCTGTGAAACAATACCTGCTGCACACATAAGCATGTGGGTCACACACTTTCCCCTTTCCTCCCCCGACGCCACGTCTTATTGCTCGGATCCACTTTTCTCATCTTATGGGCTCCGTTTTGCGGTTCGGAATCTTATAAAACCGTAATTCTGGTTGTTTTTTTTGCCTTGTTTGTAGTGCATCCCACCAAACAACAACTTTTAGGCATTTTTATGCTGTGAGCTAACGGATCGAAATGACAAGAAGGCACCAGCACGTCAAGTCAATGGAGGGCGAGCGCGGGATGTGTTTTCCCCCCCGGGATGGGCGGGGCCTATTTGCGCTCAGTCTCCTGGCAGAGCACTGCGCTTAAGCAGCTGGCTGGCTATGCATTTGTTATTTTATTTGACATGCATGAACTATTATAAAAATATAATTATTGATTTAAATGAATAGTACCTAATGTAAAATATCAGATAGCAGCATATTATGCATAAGCGACTCGCGAGGGGGGGCCAGTGGGGGGGCCAGCGATTGTTTCAGGGTGGCCATGGCCCCCCTGGCCACCCCTTGGCAGCGCCACTGCTCTGTGGGTCTTAAGGTCGTTTTCTGCCCCCTGGGAGATGTTTTTTTCATGGTCAACAGCGGCCTCTGCTGGTTTTAATTAAGCATTATATATGACATTAATTTATATAGTAGTTTTTATGGGCAGAAATATGTGCCACTAGAAACTGAATTTGAATCATTTATATTTGAATTTGAATTGCTCAACTTGAATAATTGCATTGAAAAACTGAATCTGAATAGCACAATTTGAAATTGAATTTATTACTTTGGAACTGAATTCCAATAAACTTGAAACTGAATGTAATATTATGAAATTGAATTAATTTGCTCTGAAACTGTATTTGATCCTCACTGAAAATTCAACTCTCTATATACTTCCACATTCAGTTCTCGTAATTCAAATTCAGTTTTTGCAGTTTACTGTGACACATATCCGGGTCCCTGAAGAAGAGCAATCAAGTACAGATTCACAAAACTCCTTTTCTATGGCGCGGGATACGTGCCAAAAATAACACTACTGAGAGGCCGGCGGAGACTACTGATTGGCCGGCGTCAGCAAATGATATAGCGACTGATAAACCGGCGTTGGTGCCTAGCACAGCTACCCACAGGATTTGCGACTGACTTGGCTGGTCACTAGCATTCCTAGGCTGGTAACTCACAAGGAAATATGAAAAGTCTTGGGAGATTTTGTGGTCGACTCCAAATTGAAGGCACTCTGCAATCGACACAATTGGTAGTTGGGATAATAAAGTTGTGTACATCCCTAGTGCTTTACCTGAACTTCTTCAGTAAAAGTTCAGATATGTAAATGTATTGTAATGGATTGTATGTAAAAAAGAATATAAGCTGTGTATGTTGCTCTGGAAAAGATAATCTGCTAAATGCTTAAAATGGAACTTGTCAAACTGGATGAACATACGAGATCAATGTTGTCATGAAATCTTATAATTCAAATTTATTGTAATTAAATCGTCTTATTACAAAATTTCACAACTAAAATATTTGTCTCTTATTGCAACTTATTATTCCACAGGACAAGATCTGAGGATTGTGCTGGTGGGAAAGACTGGAGTAGGAAAGAGTGCAGCAGGAAACACCATCCTGGGGAGAGAGAAGTTTCGAGAGAAGTCTCTCTCTTTTGAGGGAGAAGCCCTAAAGAAAGCTAGAGAAAAGAAAGAGAGAGATAATAATGCATTTACAAAGAAAGTTATTATTGGCGGCGCAGGAGTAGCAGGAGCATTAGCAGGAGCATTAGCAGGAGCATTAGCAGCATCAACGGGAGCACCACAAATAGGAGCGTTAGGAGGAGCACCGCTGGGACCAGTTGGTGCGGTAGTAGGTGCACTAATTGGAGCAGCAGCAGGAGCAGCAGCAGGAGCAGCAGGAGCAGCTGGAATAAATGTGTTAGAAAAATGCACTATCCAATAAAGAACCTGGATTATTTCTATTGGTTGTTTCAAACCAGATAAATGATCATTTAAGGGCACATCAATGTGATTTATCCTACAAGTGCAGAATGTGGTAAGATTCAATAAAAGTTTTTTTTAAACCAGTCATTCCCAAACTGGGGGCCCCCCTGTGTATGCTGGTTTTCACTACAACCACAATCACAATCCCAGAATTTTAAAAAGCTGTTAACTTTTCTTAATTAGGTGCTTTTTATGTTTAGAGGGATTATTTCCCCTCTTAAGCCACATTGTCAGAAATAGCTATGCATGCCATGAAGAATAAAAGTCCCATGTTCACTTTGTGCTTCTTGTGCTATATTGCAAACAATTATATAAAACTTACTTAGGTTGATGACCATGTGTGTTTGTAATTTGATAATGTTTTCCCCTTAAACTGATTAATAACACAATGCAGGTTTGGCTCGTTATCATTTCTGAAGTCATCATTATCTACCAAACTGGTTTGTATTAGTGGCCAGGTGTCTACATTTTCACCAGTTAGGAGCCTATTGATTCACTTCTGTCTTCTATTTGATCAGTTAAAAAAATTACCTTTTTTAAGTAATGTTTTTAAATATGGCACATTAAGTACAATGTGAACATGGGACTTTTATTCTTCATTTCATGCATAGCTATTTCTGACATAATGTGGCTTATGAGGGTAATGTGGCTTTAGATTCCCTCTAAAAAATCTAATTAAGAAAAATTAACAGCTTGTTAAAATTCTGGGATTGCAATTGTGGTTGAAACAAAAACCAGCATACACAGGGGTACTCCAGGACCAGGGATGAGAATGACTGCCTTAAACAGTGTAAAGATATGTATGCACTGCCTTGTACGCTTAAGCTTAAGGTAATTCAACTAAACTGCTTCAGTAAATATCCAGCTGTTTTAATTCATTATAGGTAAAGGCTGTACTCTGTGTCCGTTGTGCTGGATAAAACCCTCAGGTAAATGTCTAAAATGTAAGAGTATGAGTATGCCTGTTTTCTGCCATAAGATTATGTTGAAAATACTTCTTTTGTGTCTCTTAGTTACAGTATTGTCTTGTAAATTTTGATAACAATAAATGTCCTTTGAATGTACAAAGAAATTGTGTTAACCATGCTTCCATTACTATAAACTTAAGAAAATATATTATTATAGTTCCAGTAAAATTGTATCAATCTAGTAAGCAGTAAAGGACCTGTAAAATTACAATAAATGGCTGGCAACTCTTTTCCCAGTAATTTGCTGCAAACTGTACAGTACAATTTTAAAGATTGGCAGTGTGACAAGTGAGGGACTGAAGCCCTTACCAGCTAAAGGTCAGTGACGTGCTAGTAACCTCTCCTGACCGTGAAGATGAGATCTGCTTTTAATCTGACGATGTGTAACATCTTCACTATCCTCTGTGGGGGAGTGACTCTCTGGGTCATCCTGAACAAACACCTGTCAATCATCAAGGCGAAATATCTTGGAAAACACCTACTACCAGACCTCTCTGCAATATGCTAACACAGGGGTAGGCAACCCTGGTCCTAGAGAGCCGCAGAGTCTGCTGGTTTTTGTTTTCACCTTAAACACAGCAACTAATTAGACCAAAGAAACCAGGTGAGGTGAGTTAACTGTGTAATCAACTGCTTTAATTGATCAATTAAGTGGTGAGTAACAACAAAAACCAGCAGACCCTGCGGCTCTCTAGGACCAGGGTTGCCTACCCCTGTGCTAACATAATGAATGTGTCTAGTTATTGGGTGTGCAGACATATCCTCAAAGCACACAGGGAGGGGCAGTAATGGTGTTCCACAGTTACCTTTTTAACTACTAATGGATGAGGCAAAACATAAAATACAACCCCCACAATCACATTGATAAAGCCATATTTAATTATGTTATGTCGCACATGTGATCTCAGCCCTCTGCCACGTTCCACCCTGTACACTACTCTTACATCTCATATAACAAAAAGTGTGATTTCTGAAGGTGACAGATTTTCATCAATTATATTTTCTATGTATGGAGTAGGATGTGCTATGAAGGAAATTAAATTACTGGCATCAATAGCCAATGATACAGCAGAGGCCTTGCAGACAGAATCTACTGAGATGACTGCAGTCTGTACTGTGACATTACAAAACTGCACTGCATTAGATTTTGTGCTGGTCACATTGCAAAGGCTGTCAGGGATGGACAGTGTGGGGTTGAATAGGAAACATGGGACCATCTATTTTGCAAAGTTTGTTTATGATATTGTTTTTATATGACACCGGATGTCATGAAGACATGGGGCTCTATCTATTGGGTTACCGCTGCTTAGCGCTGAGTGTAAGATGGAGCCCATGGTGTGATAAGCTTAGTATACTGCTGTAGTGAAGTAGAGTAATATTGCTATGCTGTATAGTGACCTACTCAATCAATGTATCTGATTATCTGCTGTGATTAAAGTTCTGTTACCATTTATTCTGCGCTGGTTTCTGTTTCTGTGCAAAATAGATGAACTGAATCGCCGATCACGCCATCTTAAGACCTGATATTTTAACCTTTTATTGTTAAACCAATATTCATTATATTTTCATTTGTTTAAAATGAGATTGTTGGAGTCAAAATGTTTAATTATATATACTACTCATATAATTGATCAATATTACCTATAATCCATAATTACTTACACTATAGTTCAGTCTTTCTAACACAATTAATCTAACCCAATTAACCTTATTTGGGAGACCAGTAAAACATAAACGAGTGATGATTTGTTAATGCTGGATGTGATATGAATGTTTTAAAAGCCCAGAGGGATTGCCCCTCTGTGGGACTTTGAACATGCATCTGGTTGTGTGAACTGACTCCCCTTCTGCAGAATAAATAACCCTGATTATTTACAGTTCCGGTCTCATACTTTTTTCTACAAACTCTTGGAGTCTTACACAGAACTGTGCTCCTATTCTCTCCTCTCTGTGCACATAACAACTTTATTTGTACAGCACCTGTGATGCAGGGTTGGGGAGTTCCGCTGCATCACCTGGTGAACAGACAGAAATAAAATGGCTATGCCTTTTAATCGTGCAAAAAAACACAGAAATTATAAACAAAAACCACAATTAATACACCAACCGGTAGGAGATCAGTCCCTGCAAACAAGGTCTCCCTTAGGCCTGCAACCCAGGCCTTTTATTAAGCCCAATAGAGGAGGGTTCGGTACGGTCCCGGTACGCCTAAAAAGTGTTGGTTAGGTACCCTTATGTGGTCCAATGGGTGTCGTCATTACGCCAGTGACACACGCACACACACACAACGGAACTTAACCGCCATTTTTAAATCCCCGCTAGCTCACTGATAACATATTACACTGCAAAACATTCAACAGAAAGATATAAGCTAAGACACAAGAGACACTAACTCCGGGTCTGTCATGTTTGTTGTTGATGTTAGTGACGCTCACTTGTGACCGTGGTAGTAACATTGTTGCTATAGCTACGCGTTAGACTTTGTGAGCAATATGAAGTCCTACTTTCTTTCAGCCTTCTCTGCCATTACATCTGCCTCTTGATGCATTGCTTCGATGCTGGCTATTATTTTCTGTCTCTTGGCGGCCACTTTTGTGATTTCGGACCTGAGCCCTTTTCTTGTCATTTGCAGATTCTTCTTCTTTTTAAAAATAACGCATTCTGGCCATTTTGCAATGCTGCATGAGGGGTCTTGGTAGTACTTTTTCCAATGAGCCACCAGTCACAGAATCTTGGATCAGGTACAGATGTGAGACAGAGAGAAACATGCTAGTTGGTACAGATGTGAGACAGAAAGAAACATGCTAGTTGTACAGGTGTGGGACAGAGAGAAACATGCTAGTTGGTACAGATGTCAGACAAAAAACATGCTAGTTGGTACAGATGTGAGACAGAGAATGTGATGGAATGTGGTACAGATGTGAGACAGAGAGAAACATGCTAGTTGTACAGATGTGAGGCAGAAAGAATCATGCTAGTTGTACAGATGTGAGACAGAGAGAAACATGCTAGTTGGTGCAGATGTGAGACAGAGATAAACATGCTAGTTGTACCGATGTGAGACAGAGAGAAACGTTGCTAGTTGGTACAGATGTGAGACAGAAAGAATCATGCTCGGTGTACAGATGTGAGACAGAAAGAATCATGCTAGTTGTACAGATGTGAGACAAAGAGAAACATGCTAGTTGGTACAGATGTCAGACAAAAAACATGCTAGTTGTACAGATGTGAGACAAAGAGAATCATGCTAGGTGTACAGATGTGAGACAGAGAGAAACATGCTAGTTGTACAGATGTGAGACAGAGAGAAACGTTGCTAGTTGGTACAGATGTGAGACAGAGAGAAACATGCTAGTTGTATCTGTCATGGTCTAGCAGACTTATTTCCCTTTTATGTGTCTTATTCTCGCCAAGTGCTTCAAAACGTTTTTTCTGTTTTCCGTTGTACGTGTCGGGTTTTCGTTTTATCCCTTCACCTTGTGATTTCACCTGTTCGGCTTTTCCGCCGGTTATTTAAACGTTGCGTCTTCTTATCTCTGTGCTTCCATGTTGTCTGGTATTTGATAAACGCTGCGTCTTCCTGTCTCTTTGCTTCCATGTTGTCTGGTATTTGACGCAAAGACGGTACAGGAAAAGGTAGCCTCTTTGCTTCATTGTGTTCACCACTTCATTTGGTTCACCACTCACATTGTGAAAAGGGCCCAACAACGCCTGTATTTCCTCAGGCGACTGAGGAAAGTCAGCATGTGCCCCCGCATCCTCAGAACATTCTACACCGGTACCATCGAGAGTGTTCTCACAGGATGCATCACCGTCTGGTACGGGAACTGCACCGCACTCGAGCTATAGAACTCTATGGGGAAAAAAGTCAGGAGAAACAACCCTTAAAGGGATCCATCCACATCTACTCCATATCTGGCCGCAGAGTGATGGTTTGGGGCTCGTTTGATACCTTAGACCCTTGATGACGTACAGCCATTTCGCCAGTTATGTGTTCCATACTGTACCAGCGTAATTTACAGCTGAATCTAGTCTCACCCAATTCTCATAGAGATCAGTTCAAATGCAGAGAGGTTATAGTATCGCTTGTAACAGTACCTGAAAATAAGATATCGAGAGTCTTTTGATGTTGATTGGTCACAGACTTCAGGAAGTAACAGCATGCAAAGGATATGCGACCAAATATTAAATATGATACTTTAAAAATATGTTAAAGCAAAGGTTATGAATACTTATGTCAATGAGAGATTTCAGTTTTCGATTTTTAATACATTTGCAAAAATTTCTAAAAACATGTTTTCACTTTGTCATTATGGGCTATTTTGTGTAGAATTTTGAGACAAAAAATGAACTCAATCTATTGTAGAATATGTCTGTAATGTACTAAAATGTGGAGAAGGTGTGTTACGTTTCTGTCATGTTTATGCCATGTTTCATGTTTAGTGTTTGTCACAGTTTATTTTCTGTTCATGTCTTGCTTGTGTTCTGTTTATGTTACGATGCAGTTCATTGTTTGCATACACATTTCCATGTTTTTCCGCAGCCTTTCGTTCATGCTGTTTCTTTCTCTTGCTGTCACTCACGCTTCCCTAATTGTTTCATTCTCCCGTGTCTATTTACTAATATACTAACATTAGATCAGGATTGGGTAATACTAACTATCTAACCATGTGTTCGTGTTTACCTTACGTTTCTCGTGCATGTTAATTACTAATTTACTAACGATAGGTCAGGATAGGTTAACTACTAACGATTTACTAATTGCCTCGTTATGTGTCTCATTTTCTCAAGCTGTTGTTCATTTCCTGCTGCTCTCAAGCTAAGTGTCTGCACCTGTCTACACCTGAATATAAGATCAGTGTTCATGTCATGTCCTTGCGAAATTGTTGCCTGTTAGTTTACTACTGTCACTTTTGAGCGGTATCCATTGTTTGTCTACCGTTATTGATCTAGCCTGTTTACTGACCATCGTTACTGCCTGCCTATTGTTTCTACTGCCTGTTTTTGACCACGAGTTTTGCCTGCTGTCTGTTTTGTACCTCTGCCCCGCAGGTCTGACTCCTGCTATGCCCCACGACCAACAAACTTTGCTTTACCCCTGTTTTGTACTTCTGCTCCGCTGACAGCTACTCTGGTTACTGAACGTCTGCATGGATACCGATTTCGAGACTGCCTTCTCCCTCGGTACTGTATTTTTGGTTTGGCTGGATTTATTGGTTTTTGGACTTTGCTTGTGTGACTACGATTTTGGATTTCCCCATAATGAAGCCCATGCGGGCATTTATTATTACGCCAGCGTTCTGAGTCGTGCATTACGGGTCCAACCCGCACACATACGTGAAAGGGGTGGGCAGACTTTCCGGCTTGACTGTATATATATATATATATATATATATATATACAGATTAACCTCGATCCAACGGACTAATAGGGAGGAGCAGTTGTCCGTTAAAGCCGTTTGTCCGTTGCAGCGAATAATGCGACACTGCAAAATATCACTAACAAGAGATATGTAGCGCACTACAACCAGGCAAACCGACGCTTGTACGCTTGTAAACAACACGTGTGCGCCGCCAAGCGGACGCTTACTCAAGTAGCGGTCTCGGTTCGCTTCACCCGGGAGTTTTAAACGTTCGGACCAGATATTCACTCTAGCGGATTGTGTCCGTTGGATCCGGAATCCGTTGCATCGGTGTCCGTTGGATCGAGGTTCATTTGTATATATATATTGCTCCTTTCAATTTATTATTTTTATTTTTTTATACTTATTATTTTGTACATTGTATATTTTATTTGACATAGCTTTTTAACTTAGATTTTTACCGGTATTCTTTTATAACTGCTGTCCACTGTCGGGTGTTTGCACAAAGTTTTTCACTCTCTGCTTATACCTGTGTAAACTGTCAAGTGACAATAAAAAGAACTTGAACTTGAATCATTGTTTTTGGAGTAA
Organism: Ilyophis sp. 1 JC-2022; assembly: GCA_022702515.1. Taxonomy (NCBI): domain Eukaryota; kingdom Metazoa; phylum Chordata; class Actinopteri; order Anguilliformes; family Synaphobranchidae; genus Ilyophis; species Ilyophis sp. 1 JC-2022. The sequence continues at coordinate 7,092,715 of CM040403.1, read as the reverse complement.
CGTGGAACTTTGCCTTTAGAAATGATCTAGTACTTAGAATTACTTTTTGTTCTACTCGTTTGAGTTGGCAGTTCTCTTGTTTGGGTTTCCTTTGTTCTCTTTTAGACAGTTTTTCCTTTCTACCGCATTTCATAGTTTCTCTCGTATTGAGAGAGATTCTACCTCTATTTCTTCTCTCTCTCGAGCCTACAAGGTCTTTTGCCCATATTTTGGGTAGCTATTGTTTGTTTATCGTTTTCTATTTACCTCATTTACTCCCCTCTCTTATAGTGAGAGTTAGAGGTGAATTCCCCTCTTTTCTATTCCTCTCTGACCTACTAGTCAGTTTGCTCGAGTTCTCGGGTCGCTTTCATTTCTTTCCTTTTTTCCCACTGTCTTAGATGCTCTTTTATAGTGAGAGTATGAGTCCTGTTTTCTTTTTCCCAGTTCCCATGTTAAGACCTCTAGTGCACCTAGCTAAGTGTTATTAAGTACAGTAGCATGAGAGATGTAGGTGGGATTATTGTTCATTCAATGGGTGAAAGCAGTGGAGTATCCAGACCAATTTTAAAGGGAGGGGGGGGGGGTTCAAGCTTGGCACAGAATTACACAAGGGGGGCATCTATGAATGACCAAATTTGACTTTTGTGTGGATATATCACAACAAATTTAATTTCTTTCCAGTACTGCTTCATTTTTTAAAACTATCTTATAACAATTAAAATTACATTGCAGACTACTAATAAAACCAGTTAAAATATTAATATCACAAACTGAGATGGATAGAGGATAGAGAGACACTACATACAGAGAAGGAGTGATGGATGACGTATATACAGAACAGAGGTTAGAACGAGGATAGAGGTCAGGATAAACAGAAGTTAGACAGAGGGTAGATAGGCTAGAGGAAATACAGGAGAGACAAAACATAGGATTCAGAGAGAAAAGGAAGCAGAAATACAGAGGGAGAGGGAGGGACAAATAGGGGAGATAGTGAGGGGGAAATATAGAGATAGACAGACTGATCATTGAGCAAATTACACTAAATAAAATATGTATATTGCCAAATCCCCACCACAATCTCCTTACGGCTCTCAAATAATTGTCAAAGTTCAGTTTCAGTCATTTAGCAGGTGCTCTCATTTAGCAGAGCAGTCAATGCCGTCTATGCAGGAGCTGGGTTTCTTAGCTAGTAGGCATTGCACTGCTACAAAGTAGGGCTGGTTGAAATACAACATCGATAATTATGGAATGCAATAACGGCCGTTGCCACCGTGTGGGGCGCCTTTGTTTTCGTCTTTTTTTCTTTAAGTATACCCGATATAAGGCAGTAAACATCCAAACTTCAGAGGCCGCGTGAAATGCTTCCGGAAAAAAAACATCACTGATATCTATTGAGTGTTGATAAAACAGCCAATCAGCAGCAAGGTCGTGCAGCTTCCACGTGATCATGTCATGTGTTTTTGTCAATAGCACGAAAGGTGCAACGCCTTTCTGTGATTGTCCGTCTTATCAACACGCAGTAGACAGTGATGACGGTTTTTTTCCCGGAAGAATTTCACACGGGTTTTTAAGTTTATATTACTACCGCATCAGGTATAATTAAAGAAAAAAAGACGAAAGACGAAAAGAAAGGCAATGCCCCACGTTATTACGGCCGTTATTGCAATCAATAATTATCGTTGCGATATATCGCCCAGCTCTACTACAAAGGATAATAATAATTAGGGTTGGGTTGAGAGGGGTCTGGCTGCAGCACGCTGGGCAACCTGCACCAGGGCTGCATTCCAATCGCATTTTTTAGCCGTCCTCTCTCCTTGGTCCTCGTCTGACCCGGAAATCGATCGAGGTCCGCCATCTTTAAGGACATTCCAAACCGCTAAATGCTCCACCAAGGAGCGAGGAGTGGGGAAAGAGGAAGCTCCCGGAGAATCCTTCAGTGAGGAAACACGAGTGCAGCCTTTGCGGAAGTCTTTACTCAGAACGCGTGACGTGTTTCATCACATCTGCCACAGTTGAAAACAAGGCGGGACCACTCGTACACAAATGTAAGTGCTTATCGTTCCTTTCTATTTAATTTATAAAGCGCTTTCATTTATAATGTCACTCGTTCTTTCGGACAAACGAAAGGCAAGTTTATGTAGGGGGGGAGTAAAAGTGGGGTCCCCATTTGGGAACTGCATTGACTTCAAAGGACCAGAGGGCCTTGTAATAAAATAATGGGTTACTCCAATTTCCTTTTGAGGACCGGCAACATCGTCGCGAGAATGTTCCCATCTGCTAAAGATGGAGATAAAGACAAATGGAACTGTTTGTAAATGTATCAGAAGAGAGGATTTACGGCATTCACACCCTCGCCAGACAATGGTAAAGGAATGTCTGCCCAGGACATCTGTGACCTACAGTAACCCAAAACATGGACATATCCTATGGGAAAACCATTGGACAATGACCACAGTGCCCTCATTTGGGCACCCCTGTCATTACACTATTTAATTCTTTTCTGTACCAGGACTCTAAAAACTTCTGTTAAGAGTGTTAAATAACCATGTAAAAACCAACAAACATTGCACATGTGATCCGTAGATTGTTACATTCTGTCTTATGTAATAGTAGCAGGAATTGTATGAAGGATGATACATTAGAAGGGAATTTTTATGACAACTGCACCATACTATTATACACCTTTACCTGTTTGGTATGTATGGATTCAGGTAAAATCAAGGAATTGACTGAAATACATTTCATACCAAATAGAGTTTAATAAAGCATAGTTTCAGCAACTCATGGAAAAACTGTAACAGTGAAATGTCCTCTCTGGTAATTACCTCCTCTTCCCCTTATCCTATTCAAACATCCCCTAACAATGGGGGTCTAAATTCCAGATTGACCACCCACTCCAGGTTAATTTATGACACTGTCGCCTGGTTCAAACACATGATTTGGCATAAAAAGGAGAGAGACAAGCCTATCTGCGAAGATTGTAACCGACTTCCCATACCGTGCATATTCTGTGTCTGTGTGTAGTTGAACAGGCTGGGTAAGATATTTACTTTGTTTCTTTTCTTAAATCTATGTTTTGTATAATTGAATGTTTTAATTTAAGTTAATGACCTGCCTGCCTGTTATTAAATTATGTTTATTTTTAACTTGCGTGGTTTCCATGACTCTAATTCATCTTATACCCTTTTTTAGTTTAAATTATAACTGAATATTCAGGGGGACAATTCTGATCCAGGACCGACTGATCAGCGGCCTGGTACAGACGTGGCATACACAAGTTTGGTAGACAGCAAGTGACGGCCCAATTGTAAAGGTCGGGTTGGTGTATCGGTTCTGGTGATTTGATGTGAAGAGAATCCATGGGCGTCCTCGCCGATTCTTGTCAAATTTGCCTTAAGGAGCTCTTTAAATACACCCAGAGTAGTGCATGGTTCTGGTGATTTGATATAGGAACCCATGGGCGTATACGCCGGTTCTTTTATTGTCAAATTTGCCTTAAGGAGCCCGTTAAATGTACTCAGACTGGGGCTCGCAACTATCTATGATAAATGAATATCATGTATTGTGTTGACTAGACCCCAAACCTCTGCGTTCGCCACCGAACTGAGTTTCGGCAATAATGCTGATTCCGGCAAGCATATATTGATAATTGAGGACTAGTAATTAAGGACGAGTCGAGTGTAACCACTCTGAGTTCCACGCAGGTTTAACCCAAATTCTAAATTATTATTTTAAATGGAGTCAGATAAAACGAGTACAGAATCAGCGTTGGTGGCTGATGATTTACTGCAATATACACAGGCTGTTCTTTGGATAAACTGGGTCAAGGTAGACCAGACTAAAAGCGGAAGGTAACGTGGTACGAGTATCTTTGATTTGTGGCCCCTTATTAGCTAATCCAGTGAATCTAAAGAGCAGTCTAACCCGGTTGCAAGAATCTTAATATTTCTTTACGAACTTTAATCATTTTCCCTTTTCCCACAGCAACAGGTGGATACATCACGTTTAAACTTTCGCTCCGAGCTATTCCCTCATTGGTCTAGTAATTGCGGATTCTACATTTATTCATGAAAAAAGAGACAACAAATATTGTAGTTCAGCGTGTAAGCGTAACATTTAGGACATGTTTCTGTCCCATATAGTTTGTTAGCTAACAAATGGGTTAATTGAAACGCAAGCTTCAATTAACCCATGTCCTTTCAAAACTGTATACAATTTTATATTGTACGCTATGCAATAGGCTATGTTACGTTTAGCCTATGTTCACACTGTTGAATGCATCCCGGCAAGTAGGCTAACTGAAATAGGCTCGACAGTCGCTGCTCGATTTCCAGTGTAACAACTGAAACATGAACACGCAGCTGCTTTGCGTTTAAAATATATTTTTCCTCACTCTTGTATGACAGAAATAATGTAATTTCAGTCTATGTTATTGCATTTGCTGTCTTTGACTGATGAAATGCACATTAGGCTAGCTTATTAGGATAGGCTACTATTTTGCATCATGTAGCCTACTTACATATGTCATGTCTGAATTATGGGCTTGTGAAGCCCCTTGACACATGCCGTTGTGATTTGGGGCTATACACAGACATTACTAGCTGGTTTTTACTTGCAGGTCTGTTGTGTCATTTACAGGGACAGATGAGAGCACCCTCAGCCTCATTCGGCTGAGGTGTGAGAATGAGCATCTGTTTACGGGGAAGAGGCATGTAGCAAAGAAAGCTTGGGGGTGAGTCATTAGTGACATTCTATAATGTGTGATGTCACATAGAACTAAAATATGTTACACAGAAACATTGGCAATAAGCCATTTTTTATGTTCTTGCAGGACCATGTCACTGTCCATATTGGTGTTCCTACATGTCATAGATTAATGTTGACGGAATCACTCCTCAGCACCATGATTCATGTCTTGTGTTGAAGTAGTTAATTGTATGCAAATGACAACTGCTGATATCCCTAATGTAAGTGTGATGGCAAGAGGCATGCCTGCCCCTGTAAATGGATAACACATAAACATGTTATGGCATGGCAGTAATTGTTGTAGGGCACTTGGGTATGGTATGGTAACATGTGTTGTTTTCCTCAGTGAAATTCTTCAGCAGATGGGCCTACAGGGCCAGGTGAGCCCTGCCCAAATAGCCCAAAAATGGGACAACCTCAAGGGAAAATATAAGGTGAAGGTTCAATTTCTGATGTTGTTCTTTAGCAAATTTTAGTTTATCTTACATAGTGAAACACAATTCTGCCTGAGCAATTGGCTCACGGCTCACCTTCACCCTTACATCTTTCCTTGTAGGCCCTCAGATGCCCTGCTACAGGGACGGGGACAGACAGGGGAGAGGCCACAGCAGCCACATGGCTGTGGTTTACTGCAATGCATGAGGCCATCGGGGGGAGGCCATCTATTGATCCTCCTGTCCTGATGGACTCATGTGTTGCAGAAAACCTGGCACATGTGGCTGATGAGGCCTCAATTGGCACTGGCTCATCTCTTCCTGGATTTGGGGTGGTCACTTGTAGCCGGGCGTGTGTGGAGGAAGAGGATGCACAGCCTGGCTCAAGTAGCCTCCCACTGGAGGATGATGGTGGGCCATCCACCTCTGCCTGTCCCCCACCCCCCAAAAGGAGAAGGACCAGTGAGGGAGCCGTTCTGCAGTTCCTCAGGGAAGATGCTGCCAGAAAGGAGGAGCGGTTCCGGACAACACAAGAAAGCTCCAACAAACTTTTGGAAATTTTCGAAAAAATGTTGAATAAAATGTAAATAGTTCACATAAGTGTTTGTCAATTTGTTACTTGTGTTTTTACCTTTTAAGATATAGTTGTCATCTGAGTGACCCCTTCTGCAGCACAGAACAATTTGGGAGAAAAGAAAGACACAAATACTAACAAAAACTACTACTTTGCTGATTGTGTAAGCTTCAGGAGGGTAATAGTTGGACTATTTCTGGCTTATCGGTCTCTTTACTGGTAACTTCAAATGAATGTCTTCCTTTTTGTAAATTCAAAGTAGTCAGCCTACATTCATTAATGAATGTATGATTTGCAGTCATTATATAAATTTACAGTTTATCTTTTACTGTAATTATGTACTCTTAATTACACTTCTTGATTTGTTGCTTCCACCAGGTTACTGTCCGACTGACCTATGGATGAATTACGTGATTGAATTGAGGATTGTCATTTCTAATAATTATGAAATGATGTGAAATATATTTTTACTGCAGGATAAGTGAGGGGTTCTACCACGCAATATCGCCTGTGTTCAGTATTCAGAGCTCTGAACATTTTAACAAGGGCACTGACTGTTGGAAAAAAGACATTTTACAGAATCCTCACTTCCCCAACAGGTGGTTGACATACATTGGTGTCAAAGTGGTATGCTTAGTGTGTTTTTAAATAAATAAAGGTTATAATGGAAACGGCACAGAAAAGATGTATGAAACGGATATGTTAGTATCCAGAAGTGATTTTATTCACATTAACATAAATAAAACATGTGGATGAGCACTATGGACAGAGAGAGGGGCTGCAAGGGATAATATACAAACAAAAAACGAACACACTAACAAAAAGCTCTCCTGTATAAATAATAATTTTAACAATTGACAAATTACATATAATCGTGTTCGTTGAGTGCTACTGGACGCACATTTGGAGCAGACAGTTGCCCCGCCAGTCGGTCTCGTCGGCCATGTCCAATAATTGGATACCGCAGCTGATTTGATGGGACTGCATGATATGAAGCCAAATGACTCAAGTGTCATTTGTAATGTGCTCCGATTTTAACGAACAAACATGCGTTCAAGTACATTGATGAATTGCTGGGACTGGCCATTGAGCGCGTGGAATATAGGCGTAGCCTACTTACGATTTAAATTATTCTTCGTGTGATCTTTATTCACACAGTAATAAATAGCCGGTTGTTGTGGATGTGTTAATGGGACACTGTACGTCAAACACAAACACCTGTAATTGAGAGACAATATCCCTATTTCCCATGTCATTTTCACATCTGTCAAATTCCACGGGAGAAAATCATTGAAAAGAATTGTGATAACTTCACAGTGCAATATAGCGTCAAATAAAACAATAGCTTATACCATTTTGCATGCAAAAACAAGCTCAGATATAAAAATACGATAGGCTACAGAACAATCCGTTAGCCTTCTTTTTTTGACAGGTGATACAGCTGTACAACACGTCATTAGTAATTGACGTCGCTTCAGCTGACGCTTGACTGAGCAAGGATGTTCCATTTGCTTAATTCATGTTGCCTCGGTTGCTGCGTCCTCGTATGTGATCCTTGGATCCTTTCCTTATGGCCTCCACTGGGTGGAGCTAATGAGCGAGGAAAGGACCGAGGAAAAGATGCAAGCAGTAAAAATATGGGATTGGAATGCAGCCCAGGAGAACCTCCACACAGGGAACGGAAACACGTGACCTCCACACATGGAACGGAAGTGGCATACTTTTTGATAGAAGCAGAAGATTTAGCGTAATAAGACAAGGCATTGTGGTCACATTTATTTGGGTTCCTGCACACATGGGCATTATGGGTAATGAGAGCGTGGACAACCTAGCCAAACAAGCTGTTAAAAAAGAAAACATAGACACTATAATCAAACTTTCAAAATCAGAAGGAAAGGGTATTGCATGGAAGAAAATCAATGAAGAGTGGCAGCAGCTCTGGGATCAGGAGTACATCTACATGCAATACAGAGTAGAGTGGGCACTGGGAGAAGCAGGGGAGGAAATAGAAGAGAGGAAGCAGTGATGACCAGATTAAGAATAGGACACAGTAACCTGAACGGACTCTCCACATTATAGGGAAGCATCAAAATGGACTATGTGACCATTGTCAGACACCAGAAACAGTACAACATGTACTTGTAAACTGTAGGAAATGTATAGGAAAACGTAAGGACATGATGGAGGGAATGAAGAGAGCAGGGCTAGCAGGAGGAGATGTAAAGGGCATACTGGAGTGTGGTGGAAGTGGACAAGGCAGGCAATGTCTGATGAGCTTTCTTAAGGGAACAGGACTAATAGGAAAAATATGACAAACCGTACCATGACAGGGGTCGGCAACAGGCGTCCCGCGGGCCATTGTTGGCCCGCCAGCAATAATATTTGGCCCGCCAGATAATTTTGAGATTTAAAAAAAAAAAAAAAATCTTATTTTTTTATTTGTTTTTATTTTTTACAATATCGAACCGACAGTCCCACGTATAGGCTATAATGTCAGAATAGAGAATCTACCCACACCTGAAGAATGCTTATTGTACTTTTATCCATGTTGAGAGTGAATGACACGCACAGACAATCAGGCAGCGGGCTGCACTGACGCTGAACCCCTAGTAGTGAATCAAAATAAGTAGGTGGACAACGCGTGGTGCTGAAATAGCCAACATGCGGTGTGTGGTTTGAAAAAAATAACACCAGCTCAGTAAATCATTCAAACTTAATGTTTACTTATATGTGACTGCACCACACATGTAAACAGTAACAAAGCAAATTCAGTTTAATTTGATGAAAAACATCAAAAACAACAAAATCGGCGCAAAAAAAAGCTTGATCCGCTTGATCATGCAGTGCGAGGGGTGGTGGTGCATAGGCCTATGCTCCTGAAACGACAGAGCAAACACGCTACATTAGGGATAATAATTAAATGAGCCATTCATTAAAAATATAAAAAATACAATTAGGCTATTAAATGCAATAACGACAGGCTTAGTACTCACTTAATGTGAAAACTGGCATCTCCCATCGGTCACTATTCGTTGGATATCTGGTGATATGGACGTCACTTTAATCCGCAGGCAGTTTTTAAGGTTTTTATGCGTCAATCGAATGTAATGATTCCTCTCGTGCGTCTTTGTGACACTGATATTTAATTGATACAACTGCTGTCCGCTGTCGGGCGTTTTGCACGTAAAGTTTTTCACTCTCTGATTACACCTGTGTAAACTGTGAAGTTACAATAAAAGAACTTGAACTTGAACTTGCTTTGGTACTCATATCGGACTTTTCTTTTGAAACACGGAACTACGTTTCAACGTTGTTGAGAATCACAACACAAACTCGCTCGTCAAGCCAAAATATTGCAGTGCAATGGATTCGGTGAGTAATCCCCACTGCTACCTAGTTAAGAAATGTATTCACATTTTTCGAAAGAAAAGTCAGATCATTACACCAGATCCCGATATGAGGACCAAAGCATTAGAACGTGTCACATTTTTAACGATCAATTACTTAAATTAGCCTTTTATTATGTTCTAGCCCGCCACCTAGTGGCTCAGAACAAAATTGGCCCGAGGCCAAATTTACTTGCCGACCCCTGATGTAGGAGTTAACTAACTCCAGAAGATGGCAGTAGTGCAACATTAAGGAAACAAGCTGCCGTAAAACCCTAAAGAAGAAGAAGATTTAGCGACTTGAGTGAGTTTAGTGTGAGACGAACGTTCAACGAAGGTAGGTTACCTGAACAGACAAATTTAGTTTGGACATACACCGCGCTCAACTGAGAAGCCTGTTGAGAGCCGCCAGCAGTCTTGCGCTTTGGTGTACGCGCATTTCATGAGATGCACGATAAAAGTAAATCACGTGCTAGACAAGGGAATTTTACAGCCTTTTCACAGACGCTGTTACGCAGAGTATCTTACTAAATTACAGACTTTTATTGATCTCTGCTTATTTTCATGTCTTGTTATCTTAATATATTGTACTGTTTTTGTGCAGTTGTATTGTTTTTGTATTATACATTATTTTTTTGAAGACGATGTGCTATAGCCTACTGCTGGAGAGGTACTATAAAAAGAAAGATTGTATACTGCTGGAAAAGAGCTATCCAAATAAAGATATTATTAGCCTACTGTGTGTTAAAGTAATCACATGATCAAGTTGTTGCTTCATTGAATATTATTGACTTGACTAATGAGTAAAGTATTAGCTGGTTACCACTATAATTTGAGATAGCATCTGTGCGTGCATTTTTCTATATCTACATTTATGATGACGTTGTCATGCGAACATTCTGACGTTTAAATGCTCCATGTTTTAATGTTCAATGTTCCGTAAATTAGTTTTTCTAGCCTGAATTATGCTTTTAGATGTTCAATGTTTCGCAAAATGAGCTGACACATAAACGGCAGACATGTAACTAGGCTATTGCAAGGCTATACTAAAATAAAATGTAAATGAAATGTGTAAAGAAGTGTAATGTTCCCTCATTAAATAATTATATATAAAATAAAACACACACATGCCGCTGGTAGAACATGGTGGGCAGAGGGGAGCTTTAACACTATTCATAAAGCTTGTTGGTTTGTGGTAGAACATGGTGGGCAGAGGGGAGCTTTAACACTGTATTCATAAAGCTTGTTGGTTTGTGGTAGAACATGGTGGGCAGAGGGGAGCTTTAACACTGTATTCATAAAGCTTGTTGGTTTGTGGTAGAATATGGTGGGCAGAGGGGAGCTTTAACACTGTATTCATAAAGCTTGTTGGTTTGTGGTAGAACATGGTGGGCAGAGGGGAGCTTTAACACTGTATTCACAAAGCGTGTTGGTTTGTGGTAGAACATGGTGGGCAGAGGGGAGCTTTAACACTGTATTCACAAAGCTTGTTGGTTTGTGGTAGAACATGGTGGGCAGAGAGGAGCTTTAACGCCGTATTCACAAAGCTTGTTGGTTTGTGGTAGAACATGGTGGGCAGAGGGGAGCTTTAACACTGTATTCATAAAGCTTGTTGGTTTGTGGTAGAACATGGTGGGCAGAGGGGAGCTTTAACACTGTATTCATAAAGCTTGTTGGTTTGTGGTAGAACATGGTGGGCAGAGGGGAGCTTTAACACTGTATTCATAAAGCTTGTTGGTTTGTGGTAGAACATGGTGGGCAGAGGGGATCTTTAACACTGTATTCACAAAGCTTGTTGGTTTGTGGTAGAACATGGTGGGCAGAGGGGAGCTTTAACACTGTATTCACAAAGCTTGTTGGTTTGTGGTAGAACATGGTGGGCAGAGGGGAGCTTTATCACTGTATTCATGAAGCTTGTTGGTTTGTGGTAGAACATGGTGGGCAGAGGGGAGCTTTAACACCGTATTCACAAAGCTTGTTTGTTTGTGGTAGAACATGGTGGGCAGAGGGGAGCTTTAACACTGTATTCATAAAGCTTGTTGGTTTGTGGTAGAACATGGTGGGCAGAGGGGAGCTTTAACACTGTATTCACAAAGCTTGTTAGTTTGTGGTAGAACATGGTGGGCAGAGGGGAGCTTTAACACTGTATTCACAAAGCTTGTTGGTTTGTGGTAGAACATGGTGGGCAGAGGGGAGCTTTAACTCTGTATTCATAAAGCTTGTTGGTTTGTGGTAGAACATGGTGGGCAGAGGGGAGCTTTAACACTGTATTCATAAATCTTGTTGGTTTGTGGTAGAACATGGTAGGCAGAGGGGAGCTTTAACACTGTATTCATAAAGCTTGTTGGTTTGTGGTAGAAAATGGTGGGCAGAGGGGAGCTTTAACACTGTATTCATAAAGCTTGTTGGTTTGTGGTAGAACATGGTGGGCAGAGGGGAGCTTTAACACTGTATTCATAATGCTTCTTGGTTTGTCGTAGAACATGGTGGGCAGAGGGGAGCTTTAACACTGTATTCATAAAGCTTGTTGGTTTGTGGTAGAACATGGTGGGCAGAGGGGAGCTTTAACACTGTATTCATAAAGCTTGTTGGTTTGTGGTAGAACATGGTGGGCAGAGGGGAGCTTTAACACTGTATTCATAAAGCTTGTTGGTTTGTGGTAGAACATGGTGGGCAGAGGGGAGCTTTAACACTGTATTCATAAAGCTTGTTGGTTTGTGGTAGAACATGGTGGGCAGAAGGGAGGTGGATGAAGACCTTGAGGGTGAAACTAAAGAAGAGTGCGAGAAATACGGGAAAGTCATCAAGTGTGTCATCTTTGAGGTGAGAACCGTGTGTGTGTTTGTGCCATTATATGTTTGTTTGTGTCCGTGTGCCCTGTGCGTGTTTCACACGTGTTAACGAGTGTGTCATGGATCTGACCTTTCTTCCCTTATCTCTACGTCGCCTTATTCGTTTTTATTGTTTACCGGTAGTCTATCGGATTTTCCTGTGTTCCGTCACGGGTTTTGCTTTCACCTTGTCATTGGTGAGTTCACCTGGTAGGTATTTCCGCTCACTACTTATACCCCGCTTCCGGCCTCTCTCGTCGCTTCTATGTTATTCCACTTAGCATTCGAGCCGGTAAAGAGGTATAGGAGATTGGTTAGAAAGCTAGTCTAAAAAGAAAGGGTTTAGAAAGTAGGGTTTGTAGAAAGTAGAAAGTTTCGTTTGGCTCTCAGTTCAGAGCAAAGGCTTTCTCGTTGCTTTCGTTTTATACTCTAACTTACGAGTGCTCTTACCCAAGATAAGTTTGGGTCTTTTTTGAGTTCTGTTTCCTTTCATTACACTCCTATAACGGGAGTAAGATAAGCGTGTCGGCTTATTTCCTTTGTTTCACCGTTTTTACCGACGAGCGCGCTAACTGCGCTGACTCCAGTTAAAAGGGTCTTATAGTTTTGGTTTTCTTTGTTTGTTCGCTCCAACAAACGGAGTTAGATAAGCGTTATTGCTTATTCCTTTGTTTTGCTCGTTTAGCGAGCTCCTCGTTTATATTGCGAGGTTTATTGTTCTTTCATTTCTAGTTGTTTCTCCACTACGGATTATTGTCCGTTACTAGTGGTGTTCTTACGAACACTTTAAGACTGCCCAACTACTTGCACTTGGATCTCTAATATTCCCATCTCTGTTTTCTGACAGAGATCCCTCATAGAACATGGAAGCCACAGGGGAGTTTCCAGCAGTAGTTGCCAACCTTAAAGTGATCATTTCCGCTCAGGAGGTAGCCCTGGCGGACCAGAGAGAGAGTATTCGTGTCTTGCAACACTCACAGCAAGCTTTACATGAGCAGATGCATTTACAAGCTGTAGCGTTACAAGATCTGACGGAAAGTATCCGAACTCTCTCCCTCAGGTCCGATTCTCCCCCAGTTGCACAAGCACCTGTACGGGTTATTCCTCCAACACTTACACCTGAAGCAAGGGAGCCGAGACTCCAACTCCCCTTGCGGTATAATGGGGACGCCGGCAGATGTCAGGGGTTTTTGACACAATGTCTAATTTTTTTTAAAATACAGCCCTCGCGGTTTCAGGCACAAGAGTCCAGAGTAGCCTTCATTCTCTCTCTCCTGACCGGTAATGCTCTCGCATGGGCCGACCCAATTATTAGAGCTAATTCAACTATTGTTAGTAATACGGAGCGGCTTATGGCGGAGATGGTGTCAGTGTTCGATCAAGACGTTTCTGGCAAAGAGGCTGCCATGCGTCTAACTCGTCTTCGTCAGGGCACTGACACCGTAGCCGCATTTGCGATTACTTTTCGTGCTCTTGCGGGAGTGACAGGGTGGTCCGATGAGCCTCTATGTGCTCTGTTCCTAAATGCTTTATCGGAGAACATAAAGGACGCCATTGCGGGTATCGAACCACCCGCTACATTCGGGGCTCTTGTATCTACGGCCATTCGGTTGGATAACCGGTTTAGAGAGAGAGAGAAGGAGAGGACTTATAAGGGTTTTAAACAGCACCCACCTCGTTACTCTTCCTCTCACACGCCAGCACCGGTTCACAGTCCTTTGGTTGCTCCCATTGAACAGGAGGAGTCCATGCAGGTCGATAGTTCTTCCATGCGTGAGAAAGGGGATGCTAAGTCCCGTGAATGGCGGTGTAGTTATTGTAAGAGGAAGGGCCATTTAAGGGACCACTGTCCCAAACTTGTGGGAAAAGAATAGTCCCGCTAGTGGAACCGAGTCGCGTAGCGGGACTAGAATTAAATTACCCTCGGACCTTCCTGTCGGTTTATTTGCGCTGGAACGACCGCCAGATTTTTTGCAAAGCGTTCATTGACTCAGGGGCAGTTGAATGCCTCGTTGATTCCAACTGGGTTAAATCCCATAAAATTCCCACCCACCCTCTATCTCTACCTCGCCTAGTCACGGCTCTAGATGGCCGTCCCCTAGGCACTGGCACTATCTCCCGGTTTACCGCCGCTATACGCATGCGCGTTCCGTTTCGTAAACATACGGAGGAGATTCAGTTTTTTTTAGTGGAATCCCCAGTTTATCCACTGGTTTTGGGTCATTCCTGGCTCACTCGCCATAACCCACACATTAATTGGGGGGGGGCGGGTCCCGTTATTCAAAAATGGAGTCCCAGATGCAAACGCCACTGTTATGTCGCCAGTCATTTTTTGTTGAGAAAAGGGGGTGAAGATTATGCTCAGTCTGACTCAGAGAGTGAGGATAATTACGCTAGTAACCAGCAGTCCTCTCATGTACCCTCCGAGAATGGAGAAGAAAGTTTAGACTGGGATTATTCTGCGGAACCACCTCCTGCGTGGCAGGAGATGACGTCCGAGTCAGATATTGATTGGGAAATTCATTCTGTCTCGGACACTGAGGATGTTGAAGTGGGAGGAACACTCGAATTCCAGCTGCCCGCTAATGTTCCTAAACAGTACGCCGATCTGGCGGAGACATTTAGCAAACAACGTTCCACTTCATTACCACCTCACAGACCTTATGACTGCGCTAGGCACTACCCCCTCTAGAGGGTCTCTTTATTCGTTGTCCATCCCTGAGAGCGCAGCCATGCATAAATATATTGAGGAAGCTCTGGTTAATGGGTTTATTAGACCTTCCACCTCGCCTGCAGGGGCGGGTTTTTTTTTTGTTAAAAAGAAAGACGGAGGTCTCAGACCCTGTATTGATTACAGGCCCTTAAATGATATAACGGTTAAGAACAGATACCCCCTTCCTCTTATGAACTCCACTTTCGAGCGCCTTCAGGGGGCGTCTATTTTTACTAAACTGGACCTACGGAACGCCTATAACCTCATTCGTATTCACGAAGGCGACGAATGGAAGACCGCTTTTAACACGCACAGCGGTCACTATGAATATCGCGTCATGCCATTCGGGCTCACTAGCGCCCCCTCTGTGTTTCAGGCGTTGATTAACGACGTGCTGAGGGAAATGCTGGAGAAATTCGTCTTCGTGTATCTTGACGATATTTTAATATTTTCGCCAGATTTTACCACACATGTCGGTCACGTTCATCAGGTTCTTGCTGCACTTCTCAAAGCCCAATTATTTGTAAAGGCAGAGAAGTGCGTTTTTCACACGGGCTCTGTTTCATTTTTGGGTTTCATTATTGAGGAGGGTAAGGTACAGATGGATCCAGAAAAGGTTTCCGCTGTAAAGAACTGGCCCATGCCGTCTTCCGTAAAACAGGTACAAGGCTTTTTAGGTTTTGCGAATTTTTATCGGCGATTTATTCTAAATTTTAGTGCGGTCGCAGCGCCCATTACTGCGCTCACTAAGAAGAACCTTGGCAGCCAGTTCCAATGGAATTCGAAGGCAGGTTCAGCATTTTCTGAATTAAAGAGAAGGTTCACTTCCGAACCCATCTTGGTTACTCCCAACCCCTCCCTTCCCTTTGTGGTAGAGGTAGACGCCTCCGAGCTAGGCGCCGGAGCCATTTTTTCACAATGTTCGCCACTTGACCACAAGATGCACCCCTGCGCTTATTTCTCTCGCGCCCTAACATCGGCAGAGAGGAATTATGACGTAGGGGATCGAGAATTGCTTGCGGTCAAGTTGGCTTTGGAGGAATGGCGCCATTGGCTTGAAGGAGCGGAACATCCATTCACTGTCTGGACTGACCATAAGAATCTTGAATACGTTCAGCTGGCTAAGAGGCGTAATTCACGGCAAGCTAGGTGGGCGCTATTCTTTCTAAGATTTAATTTTATTATCACGTATCGCCCCGGGTCTAAAAACGTCAAACCTGACGCTCTCTCGCGGATTTACGACCATTCTGAGACAGACTCAGTTCCTGAGCCTATTATCGCCACTGACCTCATTGTTGCCCCGGTTATTTGGGAGGTTGAGGCAGCGGTGCAGAGAGCCTTGCGCTCAGACCCAGGTCCAGGTGGGGCACCGGCAAACTGTCTTTTCGTGCCTCCTCGTCTTAGGTCGCGGGTCCTCCAATGGGGCCACGCCTCCCAACTCACCGGGCACCCAGGGGTTCATCGAACTAGGCACTTTTTATCCCGGCGTTTCTGGTGGCCTAGTCTGGAGAGAGACGTACGCTCATTTGTCGCGGCTTGTCCGGTTTGCGCTCGCAGCAAGGCCTCTCACCTTCCCCCCTCGGGTTTTCTTCGCCCTCTACCTATTCCCACCCGTCCCTGGAGTCATATTTCCCTGGACTTCATCACGGGGTTGCCGTTATCTTCAGGCAATACTACCATTTTAGTGGTGGTCGACCGTTTTTCCTAAGCGGCCCATTTTATTGCGCTGTCCAAGCTGCCCTCGGCACCTGAGACAGCGCAACTTATGATTGACCATGTGTTTCGTCCGCATGGCCTTCCATCGGATGTGGTGTCCGATCGCGGTCCTCAGTTCGCCGCCAAGTTTTGGCGGGCGTTTTGCTCTCTGCTGGGGGCTTCGGTTAGTTTATCTTCCGGGTTCCACCCGGAGACTAACGGCCAGACAGAGCGTACTAATCAGACTCTAGAGAATACTCTTCGCTGCCTTGCCGCATCCAAGCCTACCTCCTGGAGCCGTCACCTCGCCTGGGCTGAGTACGCTCATAACACGCTGCGTAACGCCTCCACCGGCCTCTCCCCCTTCGAGGCTCAGCTGGGTTACCAACCACCTCTTTTTCCTGAGCTTGAGAAGGAGGTGGAGGTACCCTCCGTAGGATCTTTCGTTCGGCGGTGTCGGTCGGTTTGGAGACAAGTGCGGTCGTCTCTTATACGGGTCGAGTCCCGCAAACTCGCTCCTCGTTTTGTGGGCCCCTTCAAGATTATTAAAAGAATCAACCCAGTCACATTTCGATTGAAACTGCCGCGCTCAATGCGCATCCACCCCACGTTTCACGTCTCCCGTCTGAAACCGATACTCGTAAGCCCCCTCGCCCCGGTTGAGAGACCACCTCCGCCTCCCCGACTCATAGAAGGGGGTCCGGCTTATACCGTTCGCCGCATTGTGGCCGAGAGACGTGTAGGTAGAGGGTGGCAGTTTCTTGTTGACTGGGAGGGTTATGGTCCGGAGGAACGTTGCTGGGTTCCATCGAGAAACATCCTGGACCCGCAGTTAATCACCGACTTCCGCAGAGATAAGGTTGTGGAAACGTCCGGTGCCGTTCCTTAGAGGGGGGGTTCTGTCATGGATCTGACCTTTCTTCCCTTATCTCTACGTCGCCTTATTCGTTTTTATCGTTTACCGGTAGTCTATCGGATTTTCCTGTGTTCCGTCACGGGTTTTGCTTTCACCTTGTCATTGGTGAGTTCACCTGGTAGGTATTTCCGCTCACTACTTATACCCCGCTTCCGGCCTCTCTCGTCGCTTCTATGTTATTCCACTTAGCACTCGAGCCGGTAAAGAGGTATAGGAGATTGGTTAGAAAGCTAGTCTAAAAAGAAAGGGTTTAGAAAGTAGGGTTTGTAGAAAGTAGAAAGTTTCGTTTGGCTCTCAGTTCAGAGCAAAGGCTTTCTCGTTGCTTTCGTTTTATACTCTAACTTACGAGTGCTCTTACCCAAGATAAGTTTGGGTCTTTTTTGAGTTCTGTTTCCTTTCATTACACTCCTATAACGGGAGTAAGATAAGCGTGTCGGCTTATTTCCTTTGTTTCACCGTTTTTACCGACGAGCGCGCTAACTGCGCTGACTCCAGTTAAAAGGGTCTTATAGTTTTGGTTTTCTTTGTTTGTTCGCTCCAACAAACGGAGTTAGATAAGCGTTATTGCTTATTCCTTTGTTTTGCTCGTTTAGCGAGCTCCTCGTTTATATTGCGAGGTTTATTGTTCTTTCATTTCTAGTTGTTTCTCCACTACGGATTATTGTCCGTTACTAGTGGTGTTCTTACGAACACTTTAAGACTGCCCAACTACTTGCACTTGGATCTCTAATATTCCCATCTCTGTTTTCTGACAGAGATCCCTCATAGAACATGGAAGCCACAGGGGAGTTTCCAGCAGTAGTTGCCAACCTTAAAGTGATCATTTCCGCTCAGGAGGTAGCCCTGGCGGACCAGAGAGAGAGTATTCGTGTCTTGCAACACTCACAGCAAGCTTTACATGAGCAGATGCATTTACAAGCTGTAGCGTTACAAGATCTGACGGAAAGTATCCGAACTCTCTCCCTCAGGTCCGATTCTCCCCCAGTTGCACAAGCACCTGTACGGGTTATTCCTCCAACACTTACACCTGAAGCAAGGGAGCCGAGACTCCAACTCCCCTTGCGGTATAATGGGGACGCCGGCAGATGTCAGGGGTTTTTGACACAATGTCTAATTTTTTTTAAAATACAGCCCTCGCGGTTTCAGGCACAAGAGTCCAGAGTAGCCTTCATTCTCTCTCTCCTGACCGGTAATGCTCTCGCATGGGCCGACCCAATTATTAGAGCTAATTCAACTATTGTTAGTAATACGGAGCGGCTTATGGCGGAGATGGTGTCAGTGTTCGATCAAGACGTTTCTGGCAAAGAGGCTGCCATGCGTCTAACTCGTCTTCGTCAGGGCACTGACACCGTAGCCGCATTTGCGATTACTTTTCGTGCTCTTGCGGGAGTGACAGGGTGGTCCGATGAGCCTCTATGTGCTCTGTTCCTAAATGCTTTATCGGAGAACATAAAGGACGCCATTGCGGGTATCGAACCACCCGCTACATTCGGGGCTCTTGTATCTACGGCCATTCGGTTGGATAACCGGTTTAGAGAGAGAGAGAAGGAGAGGACTTATAAGGGTTTTAAACAGCACCCACCTCGTTACTCTTCCTCTCACACGCCAGCACCGGTTCACAGTCCTTTGGTTGCTCCCATTGAACAGGAGGAGTCCATGCAGGTCGATAGTTCTTCCATGCGTGAGAAAGGGGATGCTAAGTCCCGTGAATGGCGGTGTAGTTATTGTAAGAGGAAGGGCCATTTAAGGGACCACTGTCCCAAACTTGTGGGAAAAGAATAGTCCCGCTAGTGGAACCGAGTCGCGTAGCGGGACTAGAATTAAATTACCCTCGGACCTTCCTGTCGGTTTATTTGCGCTGGAACGACCGCCAGATTTTTTGCAAAGCGTTCATTGACTCAGGGGCAGTTGAATGCCTCGTTGATTCCAACTGGGTTAAATCCCATAAAATTCCCACCCACCCTCTATCTCTACCTCGCCTAGTCACGGCTCTAGATGGCCGTCCCCTAGGCACTGGCACTATCTCCCGGTTTACCGCCGCTATACGCATGCGCGTTCCGTTTCGTAAACATACGGAGGAGATTCAGTTTTTTTTAGTGGAATCCCCAGTTTATCCACTGGTTTTGGGTCATTCCTGGCTCACTCGCCATAACCCACACATTAATTGGGGGGGGGCGGGTCCCGTTATTCAAAAATGGAGTCCCAGATGCAAACGCCACTGTTATGTCGCCAGTCATTTTTTGTTGAGAAAAGGGGGTGAAGATTATGCTCAGTCTGACTCAGAGAGTGAGGATAATTACGCTAGTAACCAGCAGTCCTCTCATGTACCCTCCGAGAATGGAGAAGAAAGTTTAGACTGGGATTATTCTGCGGAACCACCTCCTGCGTGGCAGGAGATGACGTCCGAGTCAGATATTGATTGGGAAATTCATTCTGTCTCGGACACTGAGGATGTTGAAGTGGGAGGAACACTCGAATTCCAGCTGCCCGCTAATGTTCCTAAACAGTACGCCGATCTGGCGGAGACATTTAGCAAACAACGTTCCACTTCATTACCACCTCACAGACCTTATGACTGCGCTAGGCACTACCCCCTCTAGAGGGTCTCTTTATTCGTTGTCCATCCCTGAGAGCGCAGCCATGCATAAATATATTGAGGAAGCTCTGGTTAATGGGTTTATTAGACCTTCCACCTCGCCTGCAGGGGCGGGTTTTTTTTTTGTTAAAAAGAAAGACGGAGGTCTCAGACCCTGTATTGATTACAGGCCCTTAAATGATATAACGGTTAAGAACAGATACCCCCTTCCTCTTATGAACTCCACTTTCGAGCGCCTTCAGGGGGCGTCTATTTTTACTAAACTGGACCTACGGAACGCCTATAACCTCATTCGTATTCACGAAGGCGACGAATGGAAGACCGCTTTTAACACGCACAGCGGTCACTATGAATATCGCGTCATGCCATTCGGGCTCACTAGCGCCCCCTCTGTGTTTCAGGCGTTGATTAACGACGTGCTGAGGGAAATGCTGGAGAAATTCGTCTTCGTGTATCTTGACGATATTTTAATATTTTCGCCAGATTTTACCACACATGTCGGTCACGTTCATCAGGTTCTTGCTGCACTTCTCAAAGCCCAATTATTTGTAAAGGCAGAGAAGTGCGTTTTTCACACGGGCTCTGTTTCATTTTTGGGTTTCATTATTGAGGAGGGTAAGGTACAGATGGATCCAGAAAAGGTTTCCGCTGTAAAGAACTGGCCCATGCCGTCTTCCGTAAAACAGGTACAAGGCTTTTTAGGTTTTGCGAATTTTTATCGGCGATTTATTCTAAATTTTAGTGCGGTCGCAGCGCCCATTACTGCGCTCACTAAGAAGAACCTTGGCAGCCAGTTCCAATGGAATTCGAAGGCAGGTTCAGCATTTTCTGAATTAAAGAGAAGGTTCACTTCCGAACCCATCTTGGTTACTCCCAACCCCTCCCTTCCCTTTGTGGTAGAGGTAGACGCCTCCGAGCTAGGCGCCGGAGCCATTTTTTCACAATGTTCGCCACTTGACCACAAGATGCACCCCTGCGCTTATTTCTCTCGCGCCCTAACATCGGCAGAGAGGAATTATGACGTAGGGGATCGAGAATTGCTTGCGGTCAAGTTGGCTTTGGAGGAATGGCGCCATTGGCTTGAAGGAGCGGAACATCCATTCACTGTCTGGACTGACCATAAGAATCTTGAATACGTTCAGCTGGCTAAGAGGCGTAATTCACGGCAAGCTAGGTGGGCGCTATTCTTTCTAAGATTTAATTTTATTATCACGTATCGCCCCGGGTCTAAAAACGTCAAACCTGACGCTCTCTCGCGGATTTACGACCATTCTGAGACAGACTCAGTTCCTGAGCCTATTATCGCCACTGACCTCATTGTTGCCCCGGTTATTTGGGAGGTTGAGGCAGCGGTGCAGAGAGCCTTGCGCTCAGACCCAGGTCCAGGTGGGGCACCGGCAAACTGTCTTTTCGTGCCTCCTCGTCTTAGGTCGCGGGTCCTCCAATGGGGCCACGCCTCCCAACTCACCGGGCACCCAGGGGTTCATCGAACTAGGCACTTTTTATCCCGGCGTTTCTGGTGGCCTAGTCTGGAGAGAGACGTACGCTCATTTGTCGCGGCTTGTCCGGTTTGCGCTCGCAGCAAGGCCTCTCACCTTCCCCCCTCGGGTTTTCTTCGCCCTCTACCTATTCCCACCCGTCCCTGGAGTCATATTTCCCTGGACTTCATCACGGGGTTGCCGTTATCTTCAGGCAATACTACCATTTTAGTGGTGGTCGACCGTTTTTCCTAAGCGGCCCATTTTATTGCGCTGTCCAAGCTGCCCTCGGCACCTGAGACAGCGCAACTTATGATTGACCATGTGTTTCGTCCGCATGGCCTTCCATCGGATGTGGTGTCCGATCGCGGTCCTCAGTTCGCCGCCAAGTTTTGGCGGGCGTTTTGCTCTCTGCTGGGGGCTTCGGTTAGTTTATCTTCCGGGTTCCACCCGGAGACTAACGGCCAGACAGAGCGTACTAATCAGACTCTAGAGAATACTCTTCGCTGCCTTGCCGCATCCAAGCCTACCTCCTGGAGCCGTCACCTCGCCTGGGCTGAGTACGCTCATAACACGCTGCGTAACGCCTCCACCGGCCTCTCCCCCTTCGAGGCTCAGCTGGGTTACCAACCACCTCTTTTTCCTGAGCTTGAGAAGGAGGTGGAGGTACCCTCCGTAGGATCTTTCGTTCGGCGGTGTCGGTCGGTTTGGAGACAAGTGCGGTCGTCTCTTATACGGGTCGAGTCCCGCAAACTCGCTCCTCGTTTTGTGGGCCCCTTCAAGATTATTAAAAGAATCAACCCAGTCACATTTCGATTGAAACTGCCGCGCTCAATGCGCATCCACCCCACGTTTCACGTCTCCCGTCTGAAACCGATACTCGTAAGCCCCCTCGCCCCGGTTGAGAGACCACCTCCGCCTCCCCGACTCATAGAAGGGGGTCCGGCTTATACCGTTCGCCGCATTGTGGCCGAGAGACGTGTAGGTAGAGGGTGGCAGTTTCTTGTTGACTGGGAGGGTTATGGTCCGGAGGAACGTTGCTGGGTTCCATCGAGAAACATCCTGGACCCGCAGTTAATCACCGACTTCCGCAGAGATAAGGTTGTGGAAACGTCCGGTGCCGTTCCTTAGAGGGGGGGTTCTGTCATGGATCTGACCTTTCTTCCCTTATCTCTACGTCGCCTTATTCGTTTTTATCGTTTACCGGTAGTCTATCGGATTTTCCTGTGTTCCGTCACGGGTTTTGCTTTCACCTTGTCATTGGTGAGTTCACCTGGTAGGTATTTCCGCTCACTACTTATACCCCGCTTCCGGCCTCTCTCGTCGCTTCTATGTTATTCCACTTAGCACTCGAGCCGGTAAAGAGGTATAGGAGATTGGTTAGAAAGCTAGTCTAAAAAGAAAGGGTTTAGAAAGTAGGGTTTGTAGAAAGTAGAAAGTTTCGTTTGGCTCTCAGTTCAGAGCAAAGGCTTTCTCGTTGCTTTCGTTTTATACTCTAACTTACGAGTGCTCTTACCCAAGATAAGTTTGGGTCTTTTTTGAGTTCTGTTTCCTTTCATTACACTCCTATAACGGGAGTAAGATAAGCGTGTCGGCTTATTTCCTTTGTTTCACCGTTTTTACTGACGAGCGCGCTAACTGCGCTGACTCCAGTTAAAGGGGTCTTATAGTTTTGGTTTTCTTTGTTTGTTCGCTCCAACAAACGGAGTTAGATAAGCGTTATTGCTTATTCCTTTGTTTTGCTCGTTTAGCGAGCTCCTCGTTTATATTGCGAGGTTTATTGTTCTTTCATTTCTAGTTGTTTCTCCACTACGGATTATTGTCCATTACTAGTGGTGTTCTTACAAACACTTTAAGACTGCCCAACTACTTGCACTTGGATCTCTAATATTCCCATCTCTGTTTTCTGACAGAGATCCCTCATAGAGTGTCTGAATTTTAGACTATTCTGCAAATTAAAGATAAGAGAAATGTTTGACCATTCAGATAAAATCTGTGAAATGTAACCCCCCTCCCACACACACATGCACACACAAACACAGATCTCGGGCGTAACGGACGACGAAGCAGTCCGAATATTCCTGGAGTTTGAGAGGGTGGAGTCCGCCATTAAAGGTGAGAGACCCCCCCAAAGAGTCGGGGCGCGACAGGGCGCGTAATCTCACTGGAGCAGCTTGGTGGGTGCGCACTAATAATGGTCATGAAACTGGGCTTGTGATGCGGGTTCGATGCTCAAATGGGGCACTGCCTTTATAACCCTGAGCTAGCGATTTAACCTGAATTCCATCAGTAAAACATCTGGCTGTTTTACAAGGATTGTGTGTAGAAAATGTAAGCTGAGTTTGTCCCTCTGGAACAGCGCGTCTGCTAATTGCCTAAATGTTTCATTTGGCTCTTTCTGTGCGCTCTTCTGTGAAAATAAGTTTTTAGATGTTCAATTTCTCCATCCCACCTCTTTTCAGCAAGTGTGTAGTCAGCCCTGAAACTCCATTCTGTGGGCTGTTAGTGGGGTCTGAGTGTGTGATCAGTCCTGAAACTCCATTCTGTGGGCTGTTAGTGGGGTCTGAGTGTGTGATCAGTCCGGAAACTCCATTCTGTGGGCTGTTAGTGGGGTCTGAGTGTGTGATCACTCCTGAAACTCCATTCTGTGGGCTGTTAGTGGGGTCTGAGTGTGTGATCAGTACAGAAACTCCATTCTGTGGGCTGTTAGTGGGGTCTGAGTGTATTCTGTGAGTATGAATAACTGATTGTTGTATTTGTTCTTGCAGCTGTTGTGGACCTTAACGGAAGATACTTTGGTGGCCGGGTGGTGAAGGCCTGCTTCTATTCCCAGGACAAGTTCCGACTGTTGGACCTTGGTGAACAGGTGTGAGACAGGGCAGAGATTAGTATGAGATCCAGTTGAGTCTGGGAGGGGGGGGGTGAGGCTTTATGCAGGCGAGACAGGTGTGAGATCCAGGTGAGTCAGGGTCGAGACGGTATGCAGGAGAGACAGGTGTGAGAGTCATTGGTTTGAGAGTGCGCTGTCAGTGCACACGCAGGTTGATCTATCTCTGCGTCAGAAAAGTTTAGGATATTCAAATCTATTTCTCTGTGGTTTCATCTCTTATTTTCATGTTTGTTCTGGTCAGTGTATGAAGATGAGAGTAGACTAAACTCGGGACAGTGCCTAACCTGAGCGCTATGTGTGATATTAAAGTCTTGTCAACTAAACATTTTTTATTTTTTTGTGTGCGTTTAAGCTGTACATTCAAAGGTGTACATTTGTTATGTTTAATTTTTATTTTTGTACAAGGGTTGCATTTAAGGAATGTCCTTCTGTGTGTTTCCTTGTTTTGCAATGCCATTAAATTCTTTTAGAAAAGAAAACTCATGACATGCTTTGTAAACCCTAAACTGTCATAAAATTCTCGCATTATTTTTGCACAAATTAGCCTTTTAGCTTCACAAAACGGGATATTTTGTACGTAATTTTTAAATCTCATAAAAAGATTACAGCACTGTGTAACATTGAATGCCATTTAATTTTGATTGCTGTGTACTTTTTATGACATAAGCACTCACCTACCTGTGTTGTATGATATTATTTTTTACATTTTTTTTATTTGACTTTTATTTTACCAGGTAAGTAACTTGAAACCAAGGAACTCTTTTTCGAGAGAGACCTGGCCAAAATGGCATCATTTAAAAGACGACAAACAGACGAGAACACATTTGCATTGTACGTTTACATGAACATACAGGGCAAAGCGGTGTGAGGAGATAAATTTGCGATGCAGGGGAAGAGAGCGGATGGGGCGATGGAGGGAGAGGTAAAAACAAACGAAGGTGAGACTTTGTGGAAGCATTTTACTGTGGAAAAAGGCAAGTTAATGATTATAAAGCCACACATTATACAGTCAAACATTGACATTCTCTCAGCTCATTCTTTAACAGGTCTGTGACTTAAATTAGTTTGTAGTTATGAAAGTCTGCAATTGTGAAATGTACATCATTGAAGACATCTTGTATTGTACGTATGAAACCACAATTCCCCACATCTGATGTAAAGGCAGGCGCATAGCCTTTAATAGCCCCATCCACATGTAAGTGATACCAGGGAGAATTACCATGAGAATATGGGAGAGCTGTGGGTGGTCTCGGCTGTGTAGATGGTTCTGGAAGGTGGCAGGGGAATCCATTAGGCAGAATGGCCCTGCTTCCCGTTAGCAGAACCTGCCTGCTCTCACCCTGTTTATTCAGTTAGGGTGTCAATCAGTCCTAATGACGTAATTCGCTGGACTGGGGCTGCGTCCGAATCAGAGCCATATCGACTGTGTCCTCACAAACAGGGTAACGAACGCCACTGGAAACTAATTTGCACCCTTTTAACCATAATGTGGAGCTGCGTGCCCAGTACAGCTCCACATAGAACTGGGGTTCATTCCATAATGTGGAGCTGCGTGCCCAGTACAGCTCCACATAGAACTGGGGTTCATACCAATCGCTTATTTTATACGTCCTCATCTGCTCGGTCTTCGCCTGACCCGGAAATTGATCGAGGTTCGCCATCTTTAAGGACATTCCTATTCGCTAAATGCTCCTCGGGGGAACGAGGAACGAGGAAGCTCCTGGAGGATGTTTCAGTAAGGAAACACAAGTGTAGCCTTTACAGGAGAATACACCCCTGCCCTACACATGATGAACATTATTTCTTGGTACATATGGACATGCATAAGAATGTCAGTCCTTGTTTAAACTGTTCAGAGTTGCATGGCTAGTACAGCTCGGTAACTAAGGCAGAGACTTTCCCTGCCATATGAGATTCTGAAGCAAGAAACGCCACAACTCTCCTCTGTACTGAAAAGATAACTAGGCACTACTAGAAATACATTAGCAATAGACAAAGCCAATTCAACTGAAGGAACGGGGGAAACCAGTTTTACTCATACAAAATAAACAGTGGCTCACACTCATTAACTTTTCCCTCTTGCGAAATTCCTATCTTTTACAAATTAGATTTTGGCCAGGCATTCTTTCAGCTCTAAAATGGGAAAGGGATACAATGAGCCAGGCTGATTCTGGCTCTGTCGTGGGAAAGGGCTATAATGAGTCAGCCTGGTTTCAGCTCTACAGTGGGAAAGGGCTATAATGAGTCAGCCTGGTTCCAGCTCTACAGTGGGAAAGGGGTATCATGAGTCAGCCTGGTTCCAGCTCTACAGTGGGAAAGGGCTATAATGAGCCAGTCTGGTTCCAGCTCTACAGTGGGAAAGGGCTATAATGAGCCAGCCTGTTCCAGCTCTACAGTGGGAAAGGGGTATAATGAGCCAGCCTGTTCCAGCTCTACAGTGGGAAAGGGCTATAATGAGTCAGCCTGTTCCAGCTCTACAGTGGGAAAGGGCTATAATGAGTCAGCCTGGTTCCAGCTCTACAGTGGGAAAGGGCTATAATGAGTCAGCCTGGTTCCAGCTCTACAGTGGGAAAGGGCTATAATGAGTCAGCCTGTTCCAGCTCTACAGTGGAAAAGGGCTATAATGAGCCAGCCTGTTCCAGCTCTACAGTGGGAAAGGGCTATAATGAGTCAGCCTGGTTCCAGCTCTGCAGTGGGAAAGGGCTATAATGAGTCAGCCTGGTTCCAGCTCTACAGTGGGAAAGGGCTATAATGAGTCAGCCTGTTCCAGCTCTACAGTGGGAAAGGGGTATAATGAGCCAGCCTGTTCCAGCTCTACAGTGGGAAAGCGGTATAATGAGCCAGCCTGTTCCAGCTCTACAGTGGGAAAGGGCTATAATGAGCCAGCCTGTTCCAGCTCTACAGTGGGAAAGGGCTATAATGAGTCAGCCTGTTCCAGCTCTACAGTGGGAAAGAGCTATAATGAGCCAGCCTGTTCCAGCTCTACAGTGGGAAAGGGCTATAATGAGCCAGCCTGTTCCAACTCTACAGTGGGAAAGGGGTATAATGAGCCAGCCTGTTCCAGCTCTACAGTGGGAAAGGGCTATAATGAGTCAGCCTGTTCCAGCTCTACAGTGGGAAAGGGAACACCAAGGTGTCTGTTTAGGTAATTCTAATTCAGGAAATTAATACAAATTAAATGAATCAATTGAAAAATCTCAAGAGGACATTAATTGACATTTTTCAATCAATTTCCTGAACTGTTAGCATTACTGCATTCACTACACAAACATTCCTACTGTTCCCTTCCTGGTATCCTGCAACCTGAAAACCTCCCGGATATCCAACACCCAGACAGGCGCAGGATCAAAGGTCAAAGGTCACAGGGCACTCGGCCGCAGTGGGATGCAGTGGCTGGGGCCAGCAGTGGTAGGAGTTCCTGCAAGATATTTTAACCTGCCCAGTACATTTTGCTGCCCATCCACTCGCTTCTCTCTGTTGGGCCACAACTGTTAAAAAACATCGCACCTGATATTTGCCCTTGCCATGCAACGTTGGAAATATCTCCTTGTATGCTGCTGCCATCCCCTGCAAGCTTCTGGTGTGATGTCCTCACACCCAGCATCCATGACTTCTAGCAAGGACATCGGGGTATGAGGCTGGCGGTCATACACTTTCCATCTCCATGCTGAAAATAATTCCTCAATTTAATTGAGGAACGGTGAATAGGGTAGAAGGAACAGCATAGCCATCCTTGGATGGACATCAAACCACTCCCTGATGAGAGCAGATTGGTGAAAGCTGATATTGTCCCAAATTACTACGTACACTGGCCCTAATTCAGCCCTCACCAACCCCCTCTCATCCTCAGGAATGAGATTGCCATAAAGGACCTCCACGGAAGCCAGGAGACGCTGGGTGTTGTAGGGCCCAATGAGGGGGATGTGGGCAGTGACGCCATTTTCTGATATGCCGGCACACACCGTTACGTTGCCCCCGCGTTGACCTGGCATATCAATTGTGGCCCAGTGACCTAGAAGATTTCTGCCACGTCGTCAAACTTTTGTTAAATTGAAGCCTGCCTCGTCAACATATACAAATATGTGTGGAGTTTCGTTCGCCTCTAACTCTATTACTCTCTGCAAAAGATACAAAAACATATAGTTTAGAAAACCATGCTACTAGAGTACAGTAATGTACACGCACGCCTACAGTACATCCAAAATGTTGGTTACATATTCTAAAAATAAGGTATTTATGTAACGTTACTATGCAATGGTAAGACATTACAGTAGTGTACATTGATGAGGTCTTACCGTACATACTGGTGCCTGAGCTCCTTCACCCGGTCACTATTCCTTTCAAAAGGAACAGTATACAGTTTGAGTGATAATTGGTTTCTCCTCAACACCCGGTCTATTGTGAAAAGGCTCACTGTGTTGATGTTTCCAAATATGCCATTATCTTCTATCACAGCGCTCTGAATTAATGAGTCTTATGCCATTATCCTCTATCACAGCGCTCTGAATGAATGAGTCTTATGGCATTATCCTCTATCACAGCGCGCTGAATGTCTCTGAGTCTAATGCCATTATTTGCCCTCACCATGTTGACCGTTTCATTTTCCTGTTCAGGTGTGAAAACATTTCTTCTTCCTCCAGGATGGGGTAGTGGTTCAGTTCTATAAATGCAAACAATACAGTAAGAATTGATAAACAAATTCAATGTTATCTAAATTCTAAAACTTGACAAGCGTATATGGAATACTGTAAAGAAATATGTAGCATGATCACGTGCCTGTTTTCAATCTTAAATGTCCGGATTATTGAGGCCACGGAGTATCGGCAGAGATTGAGCTGGACCCTCTGACCAGCCTCGGCCATGGTTAAGTACATGGGCCACAATTGTAGCCCGTATGTCATTCAAAATTCTGTGCCCTGTGCCCTCCTCCCTCCTCCCTCCTCCCTCCTCCTCCTCCTCCTCTCACACGACCACCACGGATTCGTACACCTCTCCCTCTTGCAAGACGTCCTTGCTCTTCTCCCTCCATTTTTCATCCGGACACAAATGCACTAGTAGCTTTGCAGTATACAGGTGCAGCTCAAAAAATTAGAATATCGTGAAAAAGTTCAATATTTTTTGTCACTCATTTCAGAAAGTGAAACTCATATATTATATAGATTGATTACACATAGAGTGAAATATTTCAAGCCTTTATTTCTTGTAATTTTGATGATTATGGCTTACAGCTAATGAAACCCAAAATTCAGTGTCTCAGAAAATTCGAATATTTTGCTTTAAATTTAATATTTGGTCACATATCCTTTGCATGCTGTTACTTCCTGAAGTCTGTGACCAATCAACATCAAAGGACTCTCAATATCTTATTTTCAGGTACTGTTACAAGCGATACTATAACCTCACTGCATTTGAACTGATCTCTATGAGAATTGGGGGGTAAGACTAGATTCAGCTGTAAATTACTCTGGTACAGTATGGAACACATGACTGGGGAAATGGCTGTACGTCATCAAGGGTCTAAGGTATCAAACGAGCCCCAAACCATCACTCTGCGGCCAGATATGGAGTAGATGTGGATGGATCCCTTTAAGGGTTGTTTCTCCTGACTTTTTTCCCCATAGAGTTCTATAGGAAAATGAGTCAGGAGAAATAACCCTTGAAGTGATCCATCCACATCTACTCCATATCTGGCAACAGAGTGATGGTTTGGGGCTCGTTTGATAGCTCAGACCCTTGATGACTCATTTTTAAAAATAAAGAAATAAAAAGTCTAGGCCACCAGGTGGCTCATCCAGTAGAATGTACATTTGGTGTGTTGATGAGTTCCATGGACTGGGTTTGAATCTAGTCTGTGCCAGTGCTGACTATAGCCGGTCGCTCCACAGGGGTGCATAATTGAGCCACCGTCACCCATGGATGGGAGGGTTCGTTGAAGCCTAGTGACCCCTGCTGGTAAATGGGGCACCTGCGCTCTGCTTGCCAAAGCTGCACAAGCACATGAGGTGTAATCCTTCAACTCATGTTTGTGCAAGGTTGGCTTGTCCAGTTGAGCATTTCAAAGTTGGGAAAAAATGGAGAAACAAGTACATGAAAAGTCCACATTTGGAGAGTTTATTGAACAGACCACTAACAGTGTCTGAAGAACATTGTGCTGGAGGGTAACAGATACGATTTCTGAGTGCAACATAAAAAATTATCTCAGGGTCAGATGCACCAAGAAATGCAATTGTACACCTATAGAATAGAATAACTTTTATTTTCCTACTAGGGAACTTCAGTTGTAGCCCCAGCAACAACAAAAAAGACAGACAGTGGGGCAGAACCACAACACACAAACAAACATCAAACAAAGACATCCAACAGAATCATTACATCAATCAAGTGAATTAAGTGAATTAAAGTGCAATACAGCCATGATTAAAAAGAGCCCCCGCTGTCCCGAGATGTCCAGTGTCACCAAGCAGTCCAACACACAAACTCCACCTCCACGACTCTCCTCCGTACACAATCCTCCCAGTCGTCTCCTCACTCCTCTCCTGCATCATGTCCTCCTTCCCTGGTTGCCCTTTGAAGATTGCCTGCACTCCCGGACCAGTCCCGAAATCTTCAACTTTGGTGAAGAGCAATGGTAAACTTTGTTGCTGCAGTCTGCAGATCCAACAGACATTCCCGAGCATACAGTCAAGCCGGAAAGTCTGAATACCCCTTTCACCTTCTCCACGTTTTATTACATTACAGACATATTCTACAATTGATTGAGTTCATTTTTTGTCTAAAAATTCTACACAAAATAGCCCATAATGACAAACTGAAAACATGTTTTTAGAAATTTTTGCAAAAGTATTAAAAATCGGAAACTGAAATTTTTCATTGACATAAGTATTCACACCCTTTGCTTTAACATATTTTTAAAGTATCATATTTCATATTTGGTTGCATATCCTTTGCATGCTGTTACTTCCTGAAGTCTGTGACCCATCAACATCAAAAGACTCTCGATATCTTATTTCCAGGTACTGTTACAAGCGATACTATAAGCTCTCTGCAGTTTAACTGATCTCTATGAGAATTGGGGGGTGAGGCTAGATTCAGCTGTAAATTACACTGGTACAGTATGGAACACATGACTGGCTAAATGGCTGTAAGTCATCAAGGGTCTGAGCTATCGAACGAGCCCCAAACCATCACTCTGTTCCCAGATATGGAGTAGATGTGGATGGATCACTGCAAGGGTTATTTCTCCTGACTCATTTTCCTATAGAACTCTATGGAAAAAAAAAAAGTCAGGAGAAACAACCCTTAAATCAAATTTCTGTGGGGGCGTGTGCCACCACAGCCCCCCCACACAACCGTGTGAAAGAGCACAGAATTATGTGTGATGTAGAATAATAGACAAACAGGAAAATGTTTTACAACATATAATTTTATTCTAAAAAGGATAAGATAGCAAACAAATAAATGACACTTAGCACTGAGGAACTAACATTATCCAGAGCAGCATATGCAAACACTTAAAACAGAAAGCGTATTAACAGCATTTCATATATATATATTTTTTTACATTTTTATATATATTTTTTTTCATTAAGATTACTATTTATACCCAGTTAATACCTGTCCAATATGATCTGTGCAAAGACCAATCTAAAACACAATGCCCAAGAGCTCAGGGGAGTTAATTAGCTGCAGTCCTGCACATAAAGACTTGTTAAATAAACTAATATTCAGGCTTTCTTAGGAGCCAAGCAGATTACCAACATTGGGTCTCAGAGGAAGGAATTCACACAGAAAACACAAAGACCTTTTTGAATTTACTGTCAGTAGCAAGACAGCACATACAGAAAACAAATACGTAAATCAGCTTTACTGTTGTACTCCTGTAATCCAACCTTAATCACAATTATTTAGATTTAATGTCTAACAAGAGTACTGTAATAATTACTACCCCCAAAACTACTCCAATTATCGGTTTAGCAAAGCTTTGAACAAATGAAAGAATCTTTTTAAATTTTCCTATGTTTTGGGTTTTGTTGTACAGCAACGTGTATATTTTTTCCAAGAGACTGTTCACCTGGTCATAATTCATAATGCACTCATTGTTAAAGACATGGTATCGATTCCCACATTTCCATAGGAGTTGCTGCAGGTTTGTGTCACTACGGATGAACTCCTCAATGGTTTTGTTTCTCAGTCTGTCTCCATAAGTGAAGAGGACCATGGTGTACTCATTCATCCTCTCAGAGAAGAGTTCCTGCAGTGTCTCCATCACTCTCTTCTCCTGCTCAGTGAATCTTCCCAGCTGTATGACCAGGAGGACAACGTAGGGTTTGCGGTCACACAGAGTTACAGCTCTCTGCATCTCCTCTCTCAGCTTCTCCCTTGTGAGCTTAGTGTTGCACAGGCCTGGAGTGTCCACCACAATGACTCTTCTCCCACACACTTCTCCTGTTCCTCTCTGGCTAGTCAGGGTCAGAGATGAGGGGCTGGCCTCTGATATAAACTCCTCTCTCCCCAGGATGGTGTTTCCTGCTGCACTCTTCCCTACTCCACTCATCCCCACTAATACCACACTCAGGGAAGGGAGAACATTGGCTTCTGAAAGAAAACCAGGGAAAATGTATTACTATGATCACTATACTTACATCAGTAGGAAGTTTATTTAATTTGACATTTTTTTGTCCCGGACTACCAAACTGACATTTCAAATACCACTAAATTTTATTGGCCCTCAATGAATACAGACATGCTTGTGCGTGTTTAGTGCGATCAAGGAATAGGCTAAATGGATCAATAGTATGATCAATATTATTCGGACTAACCATTAGCCTATGAGTTCCCGGTAATTCCCGACATGGCTGTTATTTTACAAAATATATGCGGTTAAATTTCGCTAAAAGGACCTGCAACAGCTGAAAGTGTCAAACATCAATTCCATGAGGCTGTTCTCATGGAGTTCTTTCAGTTCATTAGGCTACCGGCATAGTAATATTTTTTAAGAACATAAATACCGTTATTTTGCCTTAATGATGACACTAAATACAATAAAGCTGTCAGGTTGGCAACCCATATGTTCACGCATATTTCCCCTTGTTTTATAATGTCCTGCTTATGGAAATGTGACCAACCTGTTTTACTCGTAGCGTAACGTTTTAAAACAATCCACTTTCCCAGGAAGACCATGAAACGTGCTACTTATAGCAGGGGAAACAGAAAACATGCAGTGCACATGCAGAGAATGGCATAAAAATGAATTGTGTAAGGTGCTGCAAATTTGTTTTTGTTTCTAATTGGATGCTTAGTTCTTTTTAAAATTGTTTTGTTCAGTTATGGAATAACAGGTGAAATCAGCTGAGTTTTAATAAGCTGAGAGTATGGAAACCACTGTAATTAAAAAAATATGAAGGACGAAGAATACTAAGGTTCAAATTCAGTTGACATGGTGACATTTATCTCCGTTGTTTAACTGTAGGCTATGAAAAAAAAACTTATGCACAGCGAATCCGCTGTAGCTTAGGCTATTTGAAAAACAATAAATGCAATATTCACTGGACAAGGTTTTGAACTTTTTTCAATCAAAACCATTCTATTTACTTACAGGCTGTAGGCCGAGATGAACAGAGCTGTATTACATTACATTACATTACATTCATTTAGCAGACGCTTTTATCCAAAGCGACGTACAGTAAGTGCATACAGAAAGGTCATCGAAGTAACTACAGAACAGATAAGAAAGCACATTCTTCCCATACAGTAGCAGCTATCCCTAGTAATGAACACAATGTAGTTCAAAGTGAACTGGGTAAATCAGCTCTAATACAATTCTATTCTAACTATTATAAACTTGACTATCTTGAGTACACAGTTCAACAAGAGCACAAACCATGAGGTCCTAGATAAGTATTAGTCCAGGTGGAGTCTGAAAAGGTGCGTTTTCAGGCCACGACGGAAAGTAGGCAGGGTTGGCATGGAACGTAGGGGAATGGGAAGTTCGTTCCACCACTGATTGCAACATCAGAAGCGCATTTTCAGAACTCCAATGTCTGTCTATTGCAGTGCGTGAGTTTTACATTGAATGACAATTCAGGCATTAGGTGTAAATGACAATTTGTGCATTAGGCTTGATATAGGTGTTATCAGCAAATGGAACGCCATTTTTAATGGATAGTTAAAAATAATAATTGTCCCCTCAGAATATTACAGGAATTATTCACAAATATAGGCTAAGTCATAGCTTGATCCAGGATAATTGCGAATAGTCTATAGCCTACATGTAACCTTACAAGTACTATCGCACATCGCCTGGATGTTGATGGAGTGGGCTTAAAGCAATTTAATTCGGCATTCCCCTTCGCTGAGGGACAGGTATCGATGTGGTCTTTGACCTATGAACCCTTTTATTATTATGCATTTTTTTAAATATAGCCTACACAACAATAATATTTCACATTGTAATCTTGATATTTTTAGTCATGCTTGTGCACACACATGTAGACGCGCTTATATGCGCCGTTAAAATAACATGTAAACAACTGCGACATGACTTTAAACCATGCTTTTGGTGGTTTGAGCGCAAGCGCTTTCTGCTGGCTCAAGATAGCGATACGGCAAAAATAATCCTGGCCACTTTTCATCTTAAGACCAACACGCCCAGTTCACTTGCTATGGGCGCCACATCATTTGGTATTTAACCGATGTAAGCGCTAGGGGCTATAATGAACCCTGCACCGGGTGTAAGATAACAAAGACACTTGCGTTTGGGTTAGCGCTGCTTAGCGCCGGGTGTAAGATAGAGCCCAATGTGTGATGTACATGAGAATATGTGGCCTGATCAAGAGACCAGACTCATTTATTTTTGGTTTTACTTTGACATTTTTTGTTTGCTCCTAATTTTTTTATTTTCTGTTTGTTTTTATTTTACTCTACATTTTTCTAATTTGAAAAAATAAAAAATAACAATATTTGAGTTGACCAGTACACAAACAATACTGAAGCCTAACTATTATAATGGTAATAGTGTCTTTAATTTTTTACACCAGTGTGTAATTGGCATTTACAATTTGTATTCATTTGTTGACTAGTGTTTATTACTTGAAGGAGAAAATTCATTTTGGGATGAGAGTGCATGGTTTGTAACATAGTGCTTGATGTATAAGAAGATTTATATGTATTTATAATTTTGAGAAATTAGTTTTAATTTCAGAAAATGTGTCTAAACAATTGAGACAAACAGTAATGAAACATTAAGTTTATGTGCCAAAAGAAAGACAATAATTTCAAAATTATAAGCACTATTTCACTTGCTTTAACAAAAATCTCAGCCTCCTTAAAACTTTTTGAATACACTTCACACAATATACCTCAAAAAGTATATCTCTTGTATTCACATGGAAACCACTGCCATTAAAAACTATATGAAACGTCTAGACTCAGAAAACCCAACCGCAGACAGGATAAGGCAAGAATGTGGTTTATTTCCAGTCAGGGATCAGTCAGGGATCAGCCAGGCAATCAGAATCGAGACGGTACCCAATCAAAAGGCAGGAGAGTAGTCAGGAATCCAAAAATCAAAAACCGGGAAATCACAGGCAACTGTACAAAAATGGCAGGCAAAGCCAAAGTCGAAAACCACCAAAACAAGAAAAGGCAAACAAACAGAATCAAAAGGCAAAATCGAAGGCGGTAAACGAAAGGGTGTCTCGAGTGTCTCAATAAATCTCTGGCTTTACAAATCACAGGCTCAGGAAATATGATCAACGTTCTGACAGGGTAGAAACAGAATTGTGGGTCTTATATACACATAGGAAAGGGAGGGGTAACAAATGACGTGAGATTAACACATTAGGTAAACAATAATTAAATCACGAGAACATAAAGAAAACATGGAAGGGACTCAGAAACATGCATAACAAACAACGGGCTCGAATAGGAGCGGAGTGTGCACAGTAATCAGGAGAGGTGAAGTCTAAGTACAAACAGCTGGAGCTAATTACAGAGATAGCTCAGGAGCAGTTAGAAATGCGGGTAAGAAAGATAAAGCGGAGAAGCTGGTTAAATGTTAGTATCTAACTATAAGACAGACAGTTAGTTTGTTAGTATACATTTATGTTAATTGGTTTAGTAAAGTGCACGTAACTAATAAAGCACCCGAATGATTGTTAGCGCGAGGTAGTAATATATACAATTATGCACGGGAAGGAAATCAGGAAGGAGCAGAAAATCGAGACTTCGGAAATACAACG
The DNA here is from genome assembly GCA_022702515.1 of Ilyophis sp. 1 JC-2022. Lineage (NCBI taxonomy): Eukaryota > Metazoa > Chordata > Actinopteri > Anguilliformes > Synaphobranchidae > Ilyophis > Ilyophis sp. 1 JC-2022. Next base: position 7,056,235 of record CM040403.1, on the reverse strand, counting down.
TTAACCCACGAAAACTCCCGAAGTCACCCGAATAGTGCATGCACGAGACTGGGTAAACAAACATACAGATGAGACTCGGACAACCCACGAACAGAGGGTAATGCACTGATGAAATGAAAAATAATAATTCCAGAATAAATATCAAATAATAATACAAACAGACAGACAGAAATACAGAATGTAACACTATAAACTCCAATGATCAATTAACAAACACATTCTTCACAGGTAAAACACTAGTTGATTTAATTATTCAATCAGCAATTAGAGCTTTAGCACAAATAAAAGGGCAAAATGTGAGCTCACCTGTATGTGGAGAACAATGGCTGATGAACATTTAGAACTGAGAATAGGTACACCTGCTCACGTATTATTAAATATCTATTGATATTTACTGAAACATATAAAAACTCAGTGATTCCTGTACTGCAGAGTACCTAATGTATGGGTCAATGACAAATAAGAATTTTAAGATGGTGATAAATATATATTTTTTAAAACAGATAAAAAATGCATGAGCCAAGAGTCCACAAATGTAATATATCTATTCATGTTAGTTTCATATGTTTTTAAACAATATTAGCATTTAACTGCTTGAGTAAATAAGCCTAAAAATGTGGTGTAACCATGAGAAAACAAAATAATATATATTTCATGCACTTTCAATACATGTGATATTACACACATTAAAAATTATTTTGTCGAAAAAAATGTAACTTTCTTTTTCTACAATAATAACTTATTACAGTTTTTCTCAATTGTTTAGACACTAAAATTGGTATTATGACCCTATAAATAAAACATTAAGTTCATGTGCCAAGATATAGACAATCCTTTCAAAATTATAAGCACAATTTTGCTTGTTTTAACACAAATGTCAGTCTCTTTAACACTTTTTGAATACATTTCACACAATTCTCCTATTTTAGACACAATTTTCAAAAAGTATATCTCTTGTTTTCACGTGAAAAACACTGCCATTAACAACTATAAACTCTAATATCAATTAACACACACATTCGTCACAGGTTTTCTAGTTGATTTAATTGTTCAATCAGCAATCAGAGTTTTAACACAAATAAATGGGCAAAATGTGAGCTCTCTTGTATGTGGAGAACAATCTGATGAACATTTAGAAATTCAAATAGGTAGACCTGCTTTATTGATATTTACTGTAACATATCAATACTCAGTGGTTCCTGTACTGCAGAGTACCTAATTTATACTACTACAAGGGGACCACAGTACAGACAGCATAGTGTGGACAAGCTAAGCTGGCAGTATTCTTAGTGTACATACCGAAGCCACCCCAACATGTATGCCTTTCACAGTGCTGCAGAAATGAGCTCCACACACATTCACACACACACACACACACACACACACACATACATGCACATACATACAGAAACACACACATATACACACACACTTATACACGAACACACAAGATGGACCAGAGCAGCTCACACATGTTGTCATATGGGAAAATGTGAGTTTCCACCATGATGCTCTGTTTTACACTTTTTGTACTCCCAGTAGTATTTTTTTTAAATGCTCCTGTTTGTTTTTATTTTACTCTCTACTACATTTTTGTAATTTGGAAAAATAAAAAATAACAATATTTGCGTTGGCCAGTACACTCAAACAATACTGAAGCCTAACCAATATAATGGTAATAGTGTCTTAAATTGTTTACACCAGTGTGTAATTGGCATTTATAATTTGTATCAATTTGTTGACTAGTGTTTATTATTTGAAGGAAAAATATCATTTTGGGATGAGAGTGTTTGGTTTTGAAAATAGTGTTTGATTTTGACAAGAGATATATGCAAAAGTTTTGCAAAAAGAGTTGACTGTGTGGGTTTTGTGTTTATAGTTTTGAGAAATTAGTTATAGTTTCAGAAAATGTGTCTAAACAATTTAGAAACTGTAATTTGAATGCTAATTAGCAGCGTGTGTCTGCTTAAAAGATGTCTAACCAGCAGCACTTTGCGAGGTAAGTCTCCAAAGCAAGATGAGGATACTAACAGGGTTCCAAAGGGACCAAATAGTTGATGCCCGAATAGCAGGTGTGTCGGTCACAAAAACGGCAAAATTATTTAAGATGGCAAGGGGAACAGTGTCAAAAATTATGACAACATATTCCCAACACCAAAAAAAACTGTGGCCGCAAGTCAAAGCTCTCCGACAGAGACAGACGGACACTTGGTAGGATAGTTGCTAATAACCACAGAACTACTGCTCTAAAAATCACCACAGAATTGAATCAATCCATATCTGAACCATTATGAAACTTGGTAGGTCTATTATCAGTCACATGAAGACTTCAGCCCTACAGGTTTACTCCAATCGAGCCACATGGTGGTGCTGTTGAGATCCAAGTATAAACAAATATGTAAAACAAAATGCTACTCCTCTTCCAAAATTTTGTGGAATTTGCACAAAACTTGGGGTGTGCACTCAGCTCACGGGCCTTCCTTGAAGCATTACTTTTCAAAGGCTTTTGTCAAGAAATGTTAACCCAATCGAGCCACATGGTGGCGCTATAGAAATCCAAATATAAAAAAATATTTAAAAATCACTGACACGCCCACTGCAGACGCTCCATTTGATCGAGAGTCACAAAATTTAGTGTACAAGTCCCGCTGCTCATGCCCAACAAATTTTCCTCAAGGAACTATGAAGTCTGACATCTTTGATTTTCCGCTAATTAGTATTTTTTGTAAAACACTTACCGTGGTACTCCTCCTAGATAATTTGACCTGTTCGAGAGACTCAGCCCACATCCCTTCATTCATGCATTACTTTTCTGAGGCCTATGTCAAAGAATGGCCAAATGAGAAGCCAATGAATTTTGTATTGGGTGTGGTTTATCACAAAAATGCTAGTAACTCTAAAACCGTTTGACATAACGTTCTGAGACTGGGTGGGTTGATTGAGAGTTAGATCAGGACTTGAGCCCTCTAGTTGAATACACTATAGAAATACAAATGTTGGGATGGCAGGTATGCCATCCCCCAAGTACACTATCTATGCTTAACAGGCTGTCTACCTACCATGCCAACTGTGAAAATTCCTGTAGCTTAGTGGTTGAGGCGTTATACTACCCCACCTTTTCCTAACATTTTTTTTGAGGCACGTCATGCTAAGAATGTTCTTTTAACATAAAACAAGTTATTTTTATTGCAAAGGCTAAGAAATTTCACAATATTATTAACTTTATTTTGAAAGGTTACAACATGCAAATGGCACCAATTTGGCCGAAAGGCCCATAATTACTTTAATCTTTAATGATTACTTTACATCTGGGAAGTCAAAGTAACTCACATATTACATAATTGGAATCAGCTGTATAGAAACACTGAATGGAAAGATTATTTATCAGTATCTCCACTCGGTACTGAAACGCTGCCATTTCCTCACACATTTTCTGTAGAAACTCATCATGAGAATCTCCTTCTCCTGATATGATCTCCTCCATATCTCCCTAGCTGCATAATAGAGTCATGCTTCTGCTACTGCTGCTGCTGCTGCTGCTGCTTCTGCTTCTGCTGCTGCTGCTGCTGCTACTGCTTCTGCTGCTTCTGTTGCTGCTTCTGCTGCTTCTGCTGCTTCTGCTGCTTCTGCTGCTTCTGCTGCTTCTGCTGCTTCTGCTGCTTCTGCTGCTTCTGCTGCTTCTGCTGCTTCTGCTGCTTCTGCTGCTTCTGCTGCTTCTGCTGCTTCTGCTACTGCTGCTGCTGCTGCTACTGCTGCTGATGCTGCTTCTGCTGCTTCTGCTGCTTCTGCTGCTTCTGCTGCTTCTGCTGCTTCTGCTGCTTCTGCTGCTGCGGATTTTGCTGCTGCTGCTGCTACTGCTGCTACTGCTGCTACTAATAATAATAATAATACATTTTATTTATATAGCGCTTTTCAGGAACCCAAAGACGCATTACATAGGTACAAAGAAAAAACAAAAGAAACAAAACAAAAACACATAATGAACACATATCACGTAATAACACATAACATGACAGATAACATAGCAACAACATATGGGCAGTAGCAGTGGGGGACTGGAACATAACAAAACATGAAAACAGATCGTAACAGCATCAAAGGTAGGGGGGGGACAACAGTAGAGGCAGGTGACAACAGTACAACAATAACAGCAGTAGTGAGTGGATGCAAGAGATGACAAATGGGGAGGGGGGGGGGGGGGGGGGGGTCAGGGGATGAAGTGCATGGTTAGGGGTAGGGGAGGTTGTAGGCCTGGGAGAAGAGATGTGTTTTTAACCGGGATTTGAAGATTTGTACTGTGGGTGAGTCTCTGATGAGCTGGGGGAGTGAGTTCCAGAGGCGGGGTGCTGTACGTGAAAATGCTCGGTCACCGTAGGTTTTCAGTCTGGATGGGGGGACGGTGAGGGTGAGAGTGTGAGCAGATCGGAGGGCTCGGGTGGGGTGGTGAAGGATCAGGAGATCGGACAGATAGGGGGGGGCCAGGGAGTGGAGAGCTTTGTAAGTGAGGAGGAGTACTTTAAAGGTAATGCGGAATTTGATGGGGAGCCAGTGGAAATTAATGAGGACAGGGGTGATATGGTCACGGGATCGGGTGTGGGTGAGGAGGCGGGCAGCTGAGTTTTGAACCATCTGGAGTCTATGGAGGGAGTGGGAGGTGATGCCGGTAAGGAGGGAGTTGCAATAATCCAGACGGGAGGAGATGAAAGCATGAATGAGGGTTTCAGCAGCAGAGGGGGTGAGGCAGTGTCTGATTTTTGCAATGTTGCGGAGGTGGAAGTATGAAATTTTGATGACAGAGTTGATGTGGGGCTCGAAAGAGAGGGTAGGGTCCAGAATGAAACCAAGGTTCCGTGCCAGGGGGGAGGGGGTGATGGTGGAGCTATCAACAGTGAGAGAGATGGGTCCGGTTTTTTGGAGAGTGGATTTTGTGCCGATGAGGAGGAGTTCAGTCTTATCGGGGTTGAGTTGGAGAAAGTTGTGAGTTAACCAGGTTTTTATTGCGGAGATGCAGTTTTCAATGTGGGTGAGGGGTGGGTGGTGGACGGATTTGGTGGTGAGGTACAATTGGGTGTCGTCAGCATAGAGGTGAAAGTCAAGGTTGAAGTTACGGATGATGTAACCAAGGGGAAAGATGTAGCAGATGAAGAGAAGGGGACCTAGGACAGAGCCCTGGGGGACACCCTGCGTGACAGGGGAGAGGGTGGAGGTGTGGCCGGAGAGAGAGATGAACTGTTGTCTGTTGGTGAGGTAGGAGGTGAACCAGTCCAGTGCGATGCCCTCAACACCCAGTTGGCGCAGCCTTTGAAGGAGGATGGAATGGTTGACCGTGTCAAAGGCTGCGCTGAGGTCTAGTAACAACAGGATGCTGAGGGCACCGGAGTCTGCAGAGATGAGGAGGTCGTTGATGACTTTAACCAGGGCTGTTTCAGTGCTGTGGAGGGGGCGGAAACCAGACTGGAGGGGTTCATAGAGGAGGTTGGACTGTAGGTGGGAGTGAAGTTGGGCAGCGACCAGACGTTCAAGGGTTTTAGATAAAAACGGGAGATTTGATATGGGACGGTAGTTGGAGAGGTTGGCTGGGTCAAGGGTGGGTTTTTTAAGGATGGGGGTAACGGAGGCAAGTTTGAAAGCAGAGGGAACATGGCCGAGGGACAGTGACTGATTGTAGAGGGTGGAGAGGTGGGGGAGGAGAACAGGGAGGCAGGCCTTAGTTAAGATGGTGGGGAGCGGATCCAGGGAGCATGTGGTGGTCTTGGAGGCGGTAATGATGTCAGAGATGAGGGAGGGGGTGACGGGAGAGAAGGCTATGAGTGGGTGGGTGGGGATGGGGAGAGTGACAGAGGGGGGGGAGGGGCGGAGGGGTCCGAGATGGAGGCAGCCAGGGAGGTATTGATTTTGGAGATTTTGCTGTTGAAGGTGAGAAGGAAGGAGTTACAGAGGTCAGTGGAGGAGGGTGGGCTGCTGTCCGGGGGCTGGAGAAGGTACTTGACAGTGGAGAAGAGGGTACGGGGGTTGGGGTTGGTGCTATTGATGAGAGAGGAGTAGTGGGCAGATTTGGCAGCTTGAAGTGCATCACGGTAGGAGGAGAGGTGGTGCTTGTAGGCTTCTGCGTGGACGGTGAGGTGAGTTTTCTTGTAGAGTCTTTCAAGTTGACGGCCGGTTTGTTTCATGGTGCGGAGTTGAGGGGTGTACCAGGGGGAGGAGGTGGTGAAGGACACAGTAGCGGTTTTCCAGGGGGCCAGGGAGTCAAGGGAGTCAGTGAGAGTGGAGTTAAGAGTGTTGGCATAGTCATCTGGAGAGGAGGGGGCAAGGTCAGGGGGGGGAGGGCGGAGGATATGCACTGGGAGAGGATGAGTGGGTCAACAAATTTAATATTGCGGAAGGAGATGGAGCGTTTCTTGGGGTTGTGGGGGGAAGGGAGTGGGGCTGAGAAGAGGATGCAATGATGGTCAGAGAGGGGAAAAGGGACTGGATGGGGGTTGGATATGGGTAGGGAAGAGGAGCAGACGAGGTCAAGGGTGTGACCTTTCACGTGGGTGGGGAAATGAATGTGCTGAATGAGATGGAAACAGTCCAGGAGGGAGAGAAAGTCAGGCGTCAGGGGGGAGGTGGGCAGGTCAACATGGATGTTAAAGTCGACTGTGAGTAGGAGACGGGAGGAAAGAGAGGATGCGGTGGTGAGGAGCTCGGATAGTTCAGACAGAAAGGAGGGGTGTGGCTTGGGGGGGCGATAGAGGAGTAATGCGGTTATGGAGTTGGGGAGGGAGACAGCGAGGCATTCAAATGAAGTGAAGGGTGGGAGATTTAGGTCCAGTTTAGTGACAGAAAGGGATTGTTTGTGCAGGATGGCGAGGCCCCCGCCTCGGCCTGAGAGGCTGGGGTTGGCGATGAAGCTGTAGTTGGGGGGTGTGGCTTGGTTGAGGAAGTAGTAATCAGCGGGTTGTTGCCAGGTTTCAGTGAGGAAGAGAAGATCAATGTGATTGTCCAGTATCAATTCAGAAATGACAAGTGATTTGTTGGAGATGGAGCGACAGTTCAGGAGTGCCAGGGAGATGGATGGGGAAGCAGGAGGAAGGGGCCGAAGGTTGTTGAGGTTGGCAGCGCGGTGGGTGGGGATGACGGGGGGGCGAGGGTTAGTCCAATGTGCGGGGATGCTGGTGCCATCAGGGTGATTGCGATGGGGGGAATGTCCAGAACCTCGGTGAATATAACGGCGTCTGCGGAGGATGCCAGCTTTGCTGGCAGCAGTGGCAGCAGCAGCAGGGAGCCGGTGGTTGTTGTTAAGTGAATGGAGGTCCGAGAGGGAGTAGGTGAGAGGGGGATAGGTTGGGGGGCTGGAAAGGGGGGGGGGGCGTGGAAGGTGGGGGCCAGGAGAACAGGTTCAGGAGTAGCAGGAGTGAAGGTCCGAGTTGGAGATGGGGGATAATGACAGGTATAAGCAGTCCAGATAGGATGTTGGCTGTGACAGGAAAATGAGAGGGGATGAGGTGTGCGGCTACGGCGGTGGACCAGATGTTATAGAGAGTGTGGTGGTTGCTGTTGGCCCAGGGTAGTGCCCATGCGGCAAGCCAGCCTAGCCGTGCCATGCTAACAGCCAGATCCCCGGGCGAGGGTGCCGACGCTAGGTAAACAAACCCTCGCCCGGAGAAAAACGGCTGCAACCCGCGAGCTGGAGAGAGTGTGAAAGCACCCTCCGAGCACGCAGGTCAGATAGCCGACACAGCTAAGCTAGCAATACAGCCGGCCAGTCACTAGCCAGACAGCCAAACCAGTGACAGAGCCAGCTAGCGTTTTAGCTAGCCAGTCTGTAACTAGCTAGCTAGCTGGCCAGCAACAGAGCCGGGCAGCCACTAACCAGCTAGCCAAGCCAGCTAACAGCCAGATCCCCGGGCGAGGGTGCCGACGCTAGGTAAACAAACCCTCACCCGGAGAAAAACGGCTGCAACCCACGAGCTGGAGAGAGTGTGAAAGCACCCTCCAAGCACGCAGGTCAGATAGCCGACACAGCTAGGCTAGCAATACAGCCGGCCAGTCACTAGCCAGACAGCCAAACCAGTGACAGAGCCAGCTAGCGTTTTAGCCAGCCAGTCTGAAACTAGCTAGCTAGCCGGCCAGCAACAGAGCCGGGCAGCCACTAACCAGCTAGCCAAGCCAGCAATACAGCCAGCCAGCGTTAGTCAGCTAGACTGAAGCTAGCTAGCCAGCCGGCCAGCAGCAGAGCCGCACGGGACGATTAGAGGGCACAACAGACCCACACACACACACCCACGAACGGTGGTCCACACACACGCATGCACGCACACTCACGGAGCTGATGATAGATGATGGATGATCCGGAATGGTGAGAAGTAGTGGTGACGTTAGCAACCGATGGCTAGCTTGCTAGCTAGCTGGTCCGTGAAGGTGAAAAATAGCAGAACGGGAGGTCGGGGAAAGCTGAACGGTGATCAAAATAAACGAATGAAAAGACAAAACTAGACAACTAACTCAACTAAGATGACTGACACGATCAAACAAGAACAAAAAACAAAAAGAACAAAAGTGCAAACGAGAACGACGAGGGAGACACGGGAAGAAGCGGCAGCCCACAGCAAGACGCCAGCAGTACTCTAACCCGGAAGCACAACAACTCGAAGGAAATGACGACGACGACTAGCTGCTCAGTGACGAGGTCCACCAATGAGCCTGAGAGCTTGCTGCTGCTGCTACTGCTGCTACTGCTGGCCAAATGCCTCTAATGGAACCACCTCCTACTGCCCCCGAAGCTGCTATTCCCATGGCTTGTGTTATGTTGTTGGACGGCAACATGTTTATTTTTTCAAGGAGACTGTTCACCTGGTCCTAATTCATAAAGCACTCATTGTTAAAGACATGGTATCGATTCCCACATTTCCGTAGGAGTTGCTGCAGGTTTGTGTCACTACGGATGAACTCCTCAATGGTTTTGTTTCTCAGTCTGTCTCCATAAGTGAAGAGGACCATGGTGTACTCATTCACCCTCTCAGAGAAGAGTTCCTGCAGTGTCTCCATCACTCTCTTCTCCTGCTCAGTGAATCTTCCCAGCTGTATGGCCAGGAGGACAACGTACGGTTTGCGGTCACACAGAGTTACAGCTCTCTGCATCTCCTCTCTCAGCTTCTCTCCTGAGAGCTTAGTGTTGCACAGGCCTGGAGTGTCCACCACAGTGACTCTTCTCCCACACACTTCTCCTGTTCTCCCACTCTTGCTAGTCAGGGTCAGAGATGAGGGGCTGGCCTCTGATATAAACTCCTCTCTCCCCAGGATGGTGTTTCCTGCTGCACTCTTCCCTACTCCACTCATCCCCATTAATACCACACTCAGAGAAGGGAGAACATTGGCTTCTGAAAGAAAACCGGGAAAATGTATTACTGTGATCACTATACTTACATCAGTAGGACGTTTATTTCATTTGACATTTTTTTGTCCTGGACTACCAAACTGACATTTCAAATACCACTAAATTTTATTGGCCCTCAATAAATACAGACATGCTTGTGCGTGTTTAGTGCGATCAAGGAATAGGCTAAATGGATCAATAGTATGATCAATATTATTCGGACTAACCATTAGCCTATGAGTTCCCGATAATTCCTGACATGGCTGTTATTTTACAAAATATATGCGGTTAAATTTCGCTAAAAGGACCTGCAACAGCTGAGAATAAGCTATCGATGGCTTCAGTCTCACCTTAGAAAACGTCAAATTAGCCTGCTTGTTCAACAAATTTTGTTTGATTATGCAATGAAAGTGTCAAACATCAATTCCATGAGGCTGTTCTCATGGAGTTCTTGAAGTTCAAGCTTCATCTGAAGTTCATTAGGCTACCTGCATAGTAATATTTATTAATAACATAAATACCCTTATTTTACCTTAATGATGACACTAAATACAATAAAGCTGTCAGGTTGGCAACCCATACGTTCACGCATATTTCCCCTTGTTTTATAATGTCCTGCTTATGGAAGTGTGACCAACCTCTTTTACTCATAGCGTAATGCTTTAAAACAATCCACTTTCCCAGGAAGACCATGAAACGTGCGACTTATAAGAGGGGAAACAGAGAACATGCAGCGCACATGCAGAGAATGGCATTAAAATTAATCGTGTAAGGTGCTGCAAATTTGTTTTCGTTTCTAATTGGATGCTTAGTTCTTTTTAAAATCGTTTTGTTCAGTTATGGATTAACAGGTGAAATCAGCTGGGTTTTAATAAGCTGAGCGTATGGAAACCACTGTAATTTAAAAAATATGAAGGACGAAGGATACTAAGGTTCAAATTCAGTTAACATGGTGACATTTATCTTAACTGTAGGCTATGAAAAAAAACCTTCCGCTGTAGCTTAGGCTATTTGAAAAACAATACATGCAATATTCACTGGACAAGGTTTTGAACTTTTTTCAGTCAAAACCATTCTATTTACTTACAGGCTGTAGGCCGAGATGAACAGAGCTGTATTGTAATAACATCTGAAGCGCAATGTCTGTCTATTGCAGTGCGCGAGTTTTCCATTGAATGAAAATTCACGCATTAGGTGTAAATGACAATTTGCGCATTAGGCTTGATAAAGGTGTTATCAGCAAATGGAAAGCCATTTTAACGGATAGCCATTGTCCCGTAACAAAAGATTGTCCCCTCAGAAGATTACAGGAATTATTAACAAATATAGGCTAAGTCATAGCTTGATCCAGGATAATTGCGAATAGTCTATAGCCGACATGTAACCTTACAAGTACCATCGCACATCGCCTGGATGTTGATGGAGTGGGCTGAAAGCAATTTAATTCGGCATTCCCCTTCGCTGAGGGACAGGTAGCGATGTGGTCTTTGACCTATGGACCCTTTTATTATTATGCATTTTGTTATATAGCCTACACAATAATAATATTTCACATTGTAATCTTGATATTTTTAGTCATGCTTGTGCACACGCCTGTAGACGCACTTATATGCGCCGTTAAAATAACATGTAAACAACTGCGACATGTCTTTAGACCAGGTTTTTGGTGGTTTTAGCGCAAGCGCTTTCTGCTGGCTCAAAATAGCAATACGCCAAAAATAATCCTGGCCACACCTCATCTTAAGACCAACACGCCCAGTTCACTTGCTAAGGGCGCATCATCACTTGGTATTTAACCGATGTAAGCGCTACTGGCTATAATGAACCCTGCACCGGGTGTAAGATAGCAAAGACACTTGCGTTTGGGTTAGCGCCGGGTTTAAGATAGAGCCCAATGTGTGATGTACATGAGAATATGTGGCCTGATCAAGAGACCAGACTCATTTATTTTTGGTTTTACATTTACATTTTTTGTTTGCTCCCAATTTTTAAAAATTTCTCCTGTTTGTTTTTATTTTACTCTCTACTACATTTTTGTAATTTGAAATAAAAATAAAATAAAATATTTGAGTTGGCCAGTACACTCAAACAATACTGAAGCCTAACTATTATAATGGTAATAGTGTCTTAAATTGCTTACACCAGTGTGTAATTGGCATTTATAATTTATATTAATTTGTTGACTAGTGCTTATTATTTGAAGGAAAAATATCATTTTGGGATGAGAGTGTATGGTTTTGAAAATAGTGTTTGATTTTGACAAGAGGTATATGCAAAAGTTTTGCAAAAAGAGTTGACTGTGTGGGTTTTGTGTTTATAGTTTTGAGAAATTAGTTATAGTTTCAGAAAATGTGTCTAAACAATTTAGAAACTGTAATTTGAATGCTAATTAGCAGCGTGTGTCTGCTTAAAAGATGTCTAACCAGCAGCACTTTGCGAGGTAAGTCTCCAAAGCAAGATGAGGATACTAACAGGGTTCCAAAGGGACCAAATAGTTGATGCCCGAATAGCAGGTGCGTCGGTCACAAAAACGGCACAATTATTTAAGGTGGCAAGGGGAACAGTGTCAAAAAATATGACAACATATTCCCAACACCAAAAAATCAGCAAAAACTGTGGCCGCAAGTCAAAGCTCTCCGACAGGGACAGACGGACACTTGGTAGGATAGTTGCTAATAACCACAGAACTACTGCTCTAAAAATCACCACATAATTGAATCAATCCATATCTGAACCATTATGAAACTTGGTAGGTCTATTATCAGTCACATCAAGACTTCAGCCCTACAGTTTTACCCCAATCGAGCCACATGGTGGTGCTATTGAAATCCAAGTCTAAAATAAATATTTAAAAATTCACAAAAAAAATCACTGCAGGGATTTCAACAAATCCGACAAAATCCCTCACGAGGAACATATGCTGCCTTTAAGTGCTGTCAGAATTATCGTAAAAATACGAGTTTCCAACATGGAAGTTGCATTTGAACAAACCGTAAAGTCGTTATTACAAGTGGGAAAGTTGGAGTGAATTACAAGCCAACGGTGGCACATAGAAACATGATATCTCGCTCGCTGATAGGATAATAAGTACTGATTATGATGATATGCGGTTTATGGTGATAAAATGTTTATTCTCATGGAACTAGCAACGTATTTCTGATGTTTGTAAAGTGAAGACGTCGGTGTCTTCTACCGCTAGGAGTCTGCAGAAACAAGTTAATTATGATTTGGCAAATTGGAAATAGGAGCTAAAGAGGAGCTACATGGGTCTGCCATTTTTAATTGGCTGCCATTTTGTTTGCCATTACTTTTCTGCATTCTTTCTGAACCGCTTGGCTGATTCTTATTAAACTTAGCCGGTAGTTGGTAGGTATCACCCCACATACCCTCACCAAATTTGGTGCCAATAGGCCTGTAAAAAAAAGAAGGTGCTGTAAAAGCCAGTTGAATTCGCAATATTTAAACAATCATAACTTCTGCACTGTTTGACCTAGAGAATTGAAACTGTCAGTAGATGTCCCCCCTCACACTGAACACATTTCCATATAGAATTTTCTGAAATGTTTAATAGTTTTAAAAACACTTACAATGCTACTACTCCTAGAAAATTTGACAAATTTACACAAAATGTGGTATTCAGACTTATCTCACATGCCTTCATAGGGGCTTTACTTTTCTAAGGCCTACATAAAAAAAATAGCCGAATGACAATACAATGAATTTTCACAAAAATGATCTCCCGTACTGTTTGACCTAGAGAGTTGAAACTGTCAGTAGATGCTTATCTCTTGCACTGTTTTACCTAGAGAGTTGAGACTGTCAGTAGATGTCAGTGGTTGAAACTGTCAGTAGATGCTTATCTCTTGCACTGTTTTACCTAGAGAGTTGAGACTGTCAGTAGATGTCAGTGGTTGAAACTGTCAGTAGATGCTTATCTCTTGCACTGTTTTACCTTGACAGTTGAAACTGTCAGTAGATGCCCCCCCCCCCCCCCACTGAAGAAATTTTCATCAATGAACCATGGACCAATATATAGAATTTTCAGAAATTTTGAATAGTTTTAAAACCACTTAAATTGCTACTCCTCCGAGAAAATTTGACAAATATCCACAAAATGTTGTATTCTGACTTATATGGGCATTACTTTTCTAAGGCCTATGTGAAAGAATGGCCGTATGACGATCCAATGAATTTGCAGTGGGTGTGGCTTATCACATAAAATGCTAATAATTCCAAAACCTTTTGATATAACGTTATGAAACTTATTGGGTGATTAAGAGTTAGATCAAGACTCCAGTTGCACAGGCTTAGCCCAATCAAACCACATGGTAGCGCAATAGAGATAGAAAAAAAAAACAATGTTCCTTTGCAGAGATTTCAAACTTGCAACAATGACTAAAACCCTGATTAGAAACATAGATATTTGCTTTTTGGGTCAACTCTGTCTTGAATTGTCCACCATTTTGGATTTTCTGTGTTTGACCAATGCTGCTTTTGCTGCTCGGCCCCTGGGAATTGCTGCCCTCAGCTATATTTGCCCCATTGTCTACCCCAGACCATGATGAGTTATAGCTTGAGAAAGGTCATCTGTGCCAAACTGATTTTTGGAGATTCCCCCTTTATGACTAACTTCACACACAGCTCTGAGATTTCCCCTTTATGACTAACTTCACACACAGCTCTGAGATTTCCCCTTTATGACTAACTTCACACACAGCTCTGAGATTTCCCCTTTATGACTAACTTCACACACAGCTCTGAGATTCCCCCTTCATGACTAACTTCACACACAGCTCTGAGATTCCCCCTTTATGACTAACTTCACACACAGCTCTGGTATACAGCTGATCATCTGCTTTCCAGGGATGATCAGTTTTAACAGATACAATTTTTTAAAGTAAAACTTAGCGCTCATGTTTGGGTGCTGGTTAGTCAGTACAGGTGTGTGCTGATCAGTCTGCTGCAGCAGTGTTGCCGTCTGTCTCAGAATTACAGGAAATGCTGCGTTCCAAATGTACCTGCTTTTATACACAACTACCTTCCTAGAAACGCCCAGTGATAAGACCTGTGTCAAGTATATATTTTACTGTAACACTTAACTGTTTAGTCATGTTAACTCTTTAGATGTTAACATTTAAAAACACTCAGGAGTGTTTTATCAATTGTATTTTATTAATAGTTTTTCTTGTACACACCTGTTTACATTGTTTTTAAAGTATTTTTTTTATCCCCATTCATGATTGTACTCACATTTACTTCATGGAGAGGCTGAGGATTTATTTATTTATTTTAGCTCTAGTGCCGTTTGCTCACCATAGTAACATATTACAAATCACTTTGGGTAAAAGCATCTGCCAAATAACCCAATTGATCTTGTAAATTATTGCCACAGGTCTATAGTTAGGGGACCAAGCAGCGCATCTGCTGGTATATTGTTTTTGTTTTGATTATTGTTTTTTTCTCCCCTTTCACCTAGAATTCATGTGAGCTGGTTTGGCGTAGAATCACCACACTTGGTAGGGTTGTTTGTATATCTCAGTCATCTGCCATTAGAATAGAATTACAGTGCAGTATATGCTGTGTTACAAATGAACCTGCTTTTATACACAACTACCTTCCTAGAAACGCCCAGTGATAAGACCTGTGTCACATACA
Organism: Ilyophis sp. 1 JC-2022; assembly: GCA_022702515.1. Classification (NCBI taxonomy): domain Eukaryota; kingdom Metazoa; phylum Chordata; class Actinopteri; order Anguilliformes; family Synaphobranchidae; genus Ilyophis; species Ilyophis sp. 1 JC-2022. The sequence goes on along the minus strand of CM040403.1, from coordinate 7,041,222 downwards.
TACATCATGCCTCAATATTTAATGAATAAAAATAGCAAATAGACTGACTCCTGTTTGAATATCTCTTCTGACTTTAAACCATGTGATATCAAGGAACTGTGCATGATATACGCCCTTTAAGTGGGCGTATATCTTAATAACAAAGGTTTTTGTTATTGGGATTGCAGGTATGCAATCTGTCAAGTTACGGCTTTGTAATGGCCCTGTCACACTACTGCGTATCGTACTAGCGTATGCCATCGTATGAAAAATGGGTGTGTCCTTTTTTCCCCTGCCTGCGTCAGTGTCGGTATCCTGTGGCAAGACCGGTAAGTATGACGAGATACCCCGTTGGTGACCACCTAAAGGGTGGAGAAGCTGTCCCATTGCGTGTTGTGTGTGTCTTGTTATTTTTGTATTTTTTTATTTCATGGCAGTCCTACCAGCAGTGCGGTGTGGTTAGGACTCCACTACTCTTGATTTCTTTGTGTTGAAAAATAAAGCGTATGGGAAATATCTGTCTGTGTGTGCTGTTGCACAACTACCGTTAAGCTGAAATTGAAATTTGAACATCAGTCACCTGCTCGTAGTCAGGAAGCTACTACAAACTACTACGAAGCAAATTAAAATGCCATATAAGTCCATCTCAGTACAGAAAATTGTAATAAAGTTGGATGCCTTTTTTAACAACATCGAATGTCTTTCAAATGACTGAGCAGACAAAGTGCCTTTTATATTCAAGGAAACTGCTGTCGAGTTTCTCATGGGTCATCTTTTTGCTCTGTTCTTGGTGGAGAGGGTCAGGTAAAAATAAGACAAACTTTTAAATATGCTCATCATGGCAAAAGGCCGTCTGAATCGATGGATGAAATTACAGAGTAAAGTAATGGCATGCAAAGGATAAGCAACCAAATATTAAATATGATGACTTTATTTAAGTTTATGTTAATTTGTCTAATTACTTTTTGTCCCCTAAAATGGGGGGGACTGTGTATAAAAAGGGCTACAATTGCTACATGGTTCACCCAATGGATGGATGTAATAACCCTCAAATTAAAGCTGAAAGTCTGCACTTTAACCTCATAGTCACTGTCCCATTTCACATCCAATGTTCTGGAGTACAGAGCCAAAACAACAAAAATTGTGTCACTGCCCAAATACTTTCCGTCCCCACTGTATCATCAGTTATCTACTCGATCATAACAAACACAGTGCAAAAAGTCATAATGTATGACCAGAAAACATTTTCAACATACAAAAATGCCAAGTCGCTAAAAGTATTGATATCAAAATGAGGCCAAGTTACAACAAACAGTATTGCCTATCATAGCTCACACTAATTAAACTAGCTCTATTCCAAATCAATGCTACCCAATCTCTCCTAAATTATTTAATGTAATTTGGCCCTGTGTTTTTTTATCTTACGATCTATGAATCTGTGAGAATGTAGTAATTGAAACTTTGTGCCACATCAAAGTGTAAAATGGCGATTATTTATAGTGTATAGGTTGTCACGTCCTATGCCTCTGTCCTGATGTCCTGGTTTTTTGTTTCTCTCTGGAATTCCATTCCGTGTGTTCCCTCTCTCCCTCCACTTTGTATCTCCACTTCGCCGCACCTGAATTGTGTTTCCTCTTGTGTTCTCGTCTGACCTGTTCCTCGTTGTCTCGTCAGCAATCTGGCATAGTCTCCCCAGTTTTTGTTTTTTTTGCCAAATCATCTTGTGTCTTGTCCATAACAGGTATCCAAGAGATTGTTTGGTGCTAGCTTTAAAAAAAAGGTATCTGATAACAGGGGAGGAACTCTTTACAACACGTAGATCAAGAAAACCCAGAGAGTTTTTTTGTGTCTTTAACATTATGTATACACCTCTTAGCCATGGCATCTGTAGCATCATGAAGAAGCATTGGAATGTTTTATCTGTTGATCCTATTGGTAAAAAGATTTTTAACTCTTCCTCTTTTCTCTTATTCCAGAGCAAGTAATATTCAGGACACACTGGTACATGCCGATGTGCTTAAAATCACTGTTGGCCACCAAGGGCGTTTGGACAATGCAAAAGGCTTCTTTTCTTTTCGCAATTGTGCTGCCTGTTCTAATAGCAAAAAGGTAAATCAGTTTTTCCACTAAAAAAGAATCATATCAAGCAAATGATAAATGTAGTTCTATCAATGTCACTTATTTACTGATTTGTAACAAATGTGGCATACAGTATGTTGGTAAGACATCCAACTTCAAATTAGAATAAATGAACATAAGAGCGCGATTCGCAGATCTGACATCAAGTTTCCCATTGCAAAATTTTTTCTAATACTCGGCACTCTCTCAGACCTGATGTTCTGTGGCATTGATGTTGTTCTTCCCGATTGTAGGGCAGGGAATTTGGAACAAAAATTACTGCAGTGTGAATCCAGATACATATTATGTCTGGTCTAAATGAGGAACTGGATATGCACTATATTGTTCACTGCTTACCATATTACATTGATGACCTTCTACATGCACCAGTGTGTTAATCTCCTCTGTACTATGATTCATGGTTACATGTTAAAATACTGTTTGTTTTTTGATAGTCATGTTTAAAACATTTAAAATATTCAAAGAATGTTATGTACTCTGCTGCAAAAATGCATATCATGTGGCCAATTGTGATTGTACTCATTTAACCGGATTGTGATAGAGATCACCAGTCCTGCATCTTTAATAGTGTGAGGAAAAGTCCCATGGACTGAAACGTTTGCACTCACTTTTTGCACTTGTCACTTTTTTTTTTTTTTCTAAGATTACATAAAATATATTTTTCTAAATACTGACTTTAAAGTATTTTTTTCAAATACCAGTGTGCGGACTCTACCTTGCTTATGTTTAAACTGTTTACAGACCTACGCAGCTGGGTTACGTAGCTTCTTTGGACATTTAAATTAAAGGCGCAACTTTACTATTGCTCTTGATTATTTATAGTGAAAATAATCTTCAATTCAGATGTGTTACACTTACAAATGTAAGAAAATGAGTAGGATACACTATAGGCTATTTTTAAACAATTGTTTGCATCCAGTGCTTTGGGTGTATGAAAAGCACAGCATGCATAATGTGTAATGGTGATGGCACGTAATTTACAGTAGGCTATGGTCCCAGGGAATTTCCAGTAGCCCTGCCATTACTCCACCTACATCTAAAGAGTTAACATGACTAAAGAGTTAAGTGTTACAGTAAAATATGTAGTTGATACAGGTCTTATCACTGGGCGTTTTACTGTTGTGTATAAATGTATTGTGTACATTTGTAACGCAGCATTTCCTGTAATTCAGAGACAGACGGCAACACTGCTGCAGCAGACTGATCAGCACACACCTGTACTGACTAACCAGCACCCAAACATGAGCGGTAAGTTTGACCTTTTACACACCTGTACTGACTAACCAGCACCCAAACATGAGCGGTAAGTTTGACCTTTTACACACCTGTACTGACTAACCAGCACCCAAACATGAGCGGTAAGTTTGACCTTTTACACACCTGTACTGACTAACCAGCACCCAAACATGAGCGGTAAGTTTGACCTTTTACACACCTGTACTGACAAACCAGCACGCAAACATGAGCGGTAAGTTTCACTTTTTAAAAATTGTACCTGTTAGAACTGATCATCCATGGAAAGCAGATGATCAGCTGTGTACCAGAGCTGTGTGTGAAGTTAGTCATAAAGGGGAAATCTCCAAAAATCTGTTTGGCACAGATGACCTTTCTCAAGCTATAACTCATCATGGTCTGGGGTAGACAATGGGGCAGTACTGAGAGTAAGATTTTTACATTATTTTAACATTATTATTATTATTTTTATTAATAATAACAACTTATATAGCACTTTTCTCACTCTCAAAGCACTTTACAGTGATGAGGAGGAAGGTCTCCTCAGCCACCACCTATGTGTAGCACCCAACTGGGTGATGCACGGCAGCCATTTTAGTAGAGAGGCCTGTGGTAGAGAGGGATTTTAGGCAACTGGGGGATAATTAGGTGGCAGGATTGAGAAAAAGACAGGTTGGCAATTTAGCCAAAACACCAGGGAACCCCCTCCTCTTTGTGATGAGTGTCATGGGATCTTTAACCCCTTCGTGCAGATGCCAAATTGGTAAATTCTCACCTGTTTAGTGGGTGTTATTTTTAAGACTTTATAACTGCAGGGGCCACATGTATAAAACTCTGAGTAAAATAATGTGTAAAAGAACACTCAGAGTGAAAGTCGGAAATCTGCTTTAAAAAAAGTTTAGCATTTTCTACCTCTGCCTTTTGGTCATGGTGTCGCCATATCACACGGACTCCAAACATTGCGTACGTATGGCGTCCATCATGTGCAGAGGTACAGATTCTCACAGCATGTGTTATCTGAAGGCATTTTTCTGCTCAGCACTATTTATACATGTGGCCCCAGGTGTGAGCATCACAGAAACTTGGAAAATGGCTTAAATTAAACAGTATTGTAAATGGTACAACTGTTCTAACTTACATTAGTTTATTTTCATAATTTAGGTCAAAATAAAGTGCCACAAATGCAAAAGAATCTTACAATGCATAAATGTAAAACAGGTAAAACTATCGATGTCCTGGATCCACTATGCAGTCTGAGGGTGATATGCAAAACTACTATCTATGATTAAAAATGTAAGCAGTGTGCCCTGTTGTCTCTTGGTGTCTATCCAAAATGGCTAAATTGCTGTCAATGATAAATTAATCATTTATGTAACAACAAATCAACCGTTTTAACTCATGAAACTCATTTTTGGATCATTTTCAAGTGGAAATTAGTCTTAGGAAATTAGTATTTTAATCAGTATCTATGATGTGGCCCAGTGCTGGGGATAGTCACTGTGCCACATAGTGAACAGACATAAAGCTTTAATAAACATAAAACTCAATTAAACAAAGAGCGCAGCGCAAAACCCAAAACCAAAACCCTCGTCTCTCCTTGGAGGTTAAATCAAAATTCTCCCTGACCTGGAAACCAGGCCTGCTGGTGCTCAGCTGCGCTAATTCAAACGAGCCGCAGCTGATTTCTCTGCTTGTGTGTCATGGGGGGTGCCGTCCAGCAGAGGGCGGCACCCCAACTCCCTCCCTGGCAACACAAGGGATAGATTTCCATGGTTCCCAAAACCTGTCATAGAATGAATTAAATACTTTTTGTTCATTATAAAGCATATACATTTGCCTCGTGCATTTAAGAAGAAAACTTTGATATCATGCTGCTACACACACCTAAATATGTAGTGTAATCATTCAGTTCAATAAAACATCACTTTTTTCTGTACTCTACAGTATGTCATCTTTTGCTTCATGCCCTGGGATGTTGCCATAATCTTGCCATTCATAACTCCAAGGACATCTCTCATTCATCTAGCACATGTCAGCACACAGTCAATTTGAATATTGGAGTATTTTCCATAAGTGACAACTATAGCCCAAGGAGATATGAATACACCATAGTCTATATTACGTACGATAAGACTACAATATAAAAAAATATTCCACCATCAGGGCGATGCTGGCAAATGTTCTAGTTTCACAAAATATTTTACATAAAACATGACTGAGCCACCTATGAACGCTTCCACTACAGCATGTAAAATGCACTCTACATGTTCGTAGGTGTATTCTCCGATAGTCAATACTATCGTATCTTCTTCTGACCCACAAAAATCCATCTAAGTGTCGTAAAAAAAAATAGTCCTTTCACCGCCTTGTTGGGAGGGGTCAGGACCATTCCAATAAACGCAATTCAAACTTTCTCCCAAATAGACACTACATTCCAGAGTCTGATATAACTTGATTTATTGTAAAAAAAAAATTGCATGAATACAAGTACCCAGGCTGATCAACTAAGCACACGTATATTAAGTACACTCTCAATCACACGGTCCAGTCTAAGTCAGTCAACTCCATGCACTTCCACGAGATGTTAAACGGGTCCGTTAGTGACAGAAACAAAAGTACATTGCAGCCATGAAAGTTCAGATAACTCTCCTTTTATCCTTTCCTTAAACCCTGCCCTCTGTGGCAGTGGCGCCACTGAAAACCTTGGGGTGGCACACCAAAACCAAAAGCCATAACTGAATTTCAGGAATTCTATTATGTTGTTGTAGTATATAGGCTAGTTGAAAACTATGTCAATATGAGAGTTAAGGAATTGCATACTGATATACTTTGGTTACTTATTTTACAGTTAATGTTACTAATTATCTGATGTGCACAGACTAATACCGGTACAGTTAACATTTTGAGTTCCACAACAATCTTGTTTTAGTGTGTTATGTATCTGTATATACATAGGTGATTCATTGTTCTTTAAATAGGCTAGTAGTTGTCCTTTTCCTTAAAAAGACAAATATACAGCTTTAATTTGAAGGAGTAGCTACATTGATTGTAAGGAACAAAACATTTACTTGGAACAAGCCTAATAGTTTAAAAACACCTCACAGAGGCCTCAAATTCTTTTCAATACAGCTGTATTTGGCTGTTGCTGTGTCTCTTTGTAAACAAAAATATTATATTTTATATGTCCAAAAATGCAAAACCAAACAAAAAAGCATAATCATGGACAACAATATACATTTTATTATAGCCTACTCATATCCCTGCTTTATTAGGCTACATTCTTCTCAGCCCGTTTTGTCCACAGTCATTATAGACTAGGCTATGTGTAGCCTATGGTTTTTATTATTTTTTTAAGGGTTTCCGTGCTGTTATGATGGCTCTATGATGGCTATGATGCAGCATAGCCTTTTTTAAAAATGTATTTATAATTTTTTTCAAAGACGGTATTTCCCGATATAATTGCTGACTTGTGGCAAAGTTGCACCGCCGTGGTGATAGATTTACTTTAACATCTGTCCGAGAATGTAAAAAAGTCATCCATTTTCACTGTAAGAAGAAATTTTATGACAACGTTACCTCTATTTCGCTAGCTTAGCCTACTTGAACAGTTACAACCTGCATGAGAAGAGCCTACCCATTGAAAGCTGATAGCTTTTTCTTTGTCTCGCCGTTTGTTTGGAACCTACACGCATACAATGAAAAATTATCGTTCTTTGGATGCCCACAACTTTTTTTTAGTGGATAATGTTGCACTTGCAAATATAATACTGTAACGTTATAGCGCTCTGATTTATCCACATTCCACTACAAACCATTTGCATATGGTCAAAATGTTTTAGCGTTTCTTACAGTAATATTAGTTAGCCATAAATTGACAATTGGATAACTTATTTGACTTAGGCTACCTGTGAAACAATACCTGCTGCACACATAAGCATGTGGGTCACACACTTTCCCCTTTCTTCCCCCGACGCCTCACGTCTTATTGCTCAGATCCACTTCTCATCTTATGGGCTCCGTTTTGCCGTTCGGAATCTTATAAAACCGTAATTCTGGTTGTTTTTTTTGCCTTGTTTGTAGTGCATCCCACCAAACAACAACTTTTAGGCATTTTTATGCTGTGAGCAAACGGATCGAAATGACAAGAAGGCACCAGCACGTCAAGTCAATGGAGGGCGAGCGCGGGATGTGTTTTCCCCCCCGGGATGGGCGGGGCCTATTTGCGCTCAGTCTCCTGGCAGAGCACTGCGCTTAAGCAGCTGGCTGGCTATGCATTTGTTATTTTATTTGACATGCATGAACTATTATAAAAATATAATTATTGATTTAAATGAATAGTACCTAATGTAAAATATCAGATAGCAGCATATTATGCATATGCGACTCGCGAGGGGGGGGCCAGCGATTGTTTCAGGGTGGCCGTGGCCCCCCTGGCCACCCCTTGGCAGCGCCACTGCTCTGTGGGTCTTAAGGTCGTTTTCTGCCCCCTGGGAGATGTTTTTTTCATGGTCAACAGCGGCCTCTGCTGGTTTTAATTAAGCATTATATATGACATTAATTTATATAGTAGTTTTTATGGGCAGAAATATGTGCCACTGGAAACTGAATTTGAATCATTTATATTTTAATTTTAATTGCTCAACTTGAATAATTGCATGAAAAAACTGAATTTGTATTGTTTAACTTGAATAATTGCATTGAAAAACTGAATCTGAATAGCACAATTTGAAATTGAATTTATTAGTTTGGAACTGAATTCCAATAAACTTGAAACTGAATGTAATATTATGATATTGAATTAATTTGCCCTGAAACTGTATTTGATCCTCACTGAAAATTCAACTCTCTATATACTTCCACATTCAGTTCTCGTAATTCAAATTCAGTTTTTGCAGTTTACTGTGACACACATCCGGGTCCCTGAAGAAGTGCAATCAAGTACAGATTCACAAAACTCCTTTTCTATGGCGCGGGATACGTGCCAAAAATAACACTACTGAGAGGCCGGCGGAGACTACTGATTGGCCGGCGTCAGCAAATGATATAGCGACTGATAAACCGGTGTTGGTGCCTAGCACAGCTACCCACAGGATTTGCGACTGACTTGGCTGGTCACAAGCATTCCTAGGCTGGTAACTCACAAGGAAATATGAAAAGTCTTGAGAGATTTTGTGCTCGACTCCAAATTGAAGGCACTCTGCAATCGACACAATTGGTAGTTGGGATAATAAAGTTGTGTACATCCAAAGTGCTTTACCTGAACTTCTTCAGTAAAAGTTCAGATATGTAAATGAATTGTATGTAAAAGAATATAAGCTGTGTATGTTGCTCTGGATAACATCATCTGCTAAATGCTTAAAATGGAACTTGTCAAACTGGATGAACATACGAGATCAATGTTGTCATTAAATCTTGTAATGAAAATGGATTGTAATTAAATCGTCTTGTTCTTACAAAATTTCACAACTAAAATATTTGTCTCTTATAGCAGCACTGTGAAGAAGTAACTATAGTGCTCTTATTATTCCACAGGACAAGAGAAGGTAAAAGATCTGAGGGTTGTGCTGGTGGGAAAGACTGGAGTAGGAAAGAGTGCAGTAGGAAACACAATCCTGGGGGGAGAGAAGTTTAAATCTGAGCTCTCCCCTTCCTCTGTGACATTACAATGTAAGAAGGTGAGAGGGGAAGTGGATGGGAGAGAGGTGGCTGTGATTGACACTCCAGGCCTGTATGACACAAAATTAAGTAATGATGACATCATACAGAAGATTAGAATGTGCTTCTCTCTGTCCTCTCCGGGACCCCATGTGTTCCTGGTGGTGATCGATCTGAGCAGATTTACAGTCGAGGAGCAGGACACAGTGAAGATCATTCAGGAGACCTTCGGTGCTGAATCAGCCAAATACAGCATGGTGCTCTTCACTAATGGAGACCGACTGAAGACAAAAACTATTGAACAATTTATGAGTGGCGATGAGAAACTCACAAAGTTCACTAAACAGTGCCATGGTGGATATCATGTCTTTAACAATGAAGACGAGCAGAATCACTCTCAGGTCTCAGAGCTGCTGAAGAAGATTGATAAGATGGTAACAAAAAATAGAGGAGGCTGCTACACCAATGAGATGTACGAGAAGGCTGAACAAGCGATTGAAGAGGAGAAGAGGAGGATTCTGAAAGAAACTGAAGAGGCCAGACTCAAGAAAGAGGAGGAGCTGAAAAAACAATATGAGGGAGAAGCCCTAAAGAAAGCTCGAGAGGAGCTACGAAAAGAAGAGGAGCGTGAAGCTAGAGAAAAGGCAGAGAGATATAATGCATTTACAAGGAACGTTATTACTGGCAGCGCAGTAGGTGCTGCAGCAGGAGGAGCAGGAGTATTAGCAGCATCGTTAATGAAAGCACCGCTGGGACCAGTTGGTGTGGGAATAGTAGCAGGAGCAGCAGCAGGAACAGCAGTTGGAGCAGCAGGAACAGCAATTGTTATAAAAGTGTCAGAAAAATGCACTATCCAATAAAGAACCTGGATTATTTCTATTGGTTGTTTCAAACCAGATAAATGATCATTTAAGGGCACATCAATGTGCAGAAGGCGGTAAGATTCAACAAAACTGTTTTTTTAAACCAGTCATTCCCAAACTTGGTACTGGGGGCCCCCCTGTGTATGCTGGTTTTCACTACAACCACAATCACAATCCCAGAATTTTAAAAATCTGTTAATTTTTAGGTGCTTTTTATGTTTAGAGGGATTATTTCCCCTCTTAAGCAACATTGTCATAAATAGCTATGCATGCCATGAAGAATAAAGGTCCCATGTTCACATTGTGCTTCTTGTGCTATATTGCAAACAATTATATAAAACTTAGGTTGATGACCATGTGTGTAAATTATTTGATAATGTTTTCCCCTTAAACTGATTAATAACACAATGCAGGTTTGGCTCGTTATCATTTGCTATGTCTTTGAAGTCATCATTATCTACCAAACTGGTTTGTATTAGTGGCCAGGTGTCTACATTTTCACCAGTTAGGAGCCGATTGATTCACTTCAGTCTTCTATTTGATCAGTTAAATAAATTACCTTTTTGTATGTAATCTTTGAAATATGCCACATTAAGTACAATGTGAACATGGGACTTTTATTCTTCATTTTCTGCATAGATATGTCTGACATAATGTGACTTATGAGGGTAATGTGGCTTTAGATTCCCTCTAAAAAATAAAATTAAGAAAAATTAACAGCTTGTTAAAATTCTGGGATTGCAATTGTGGTTGGAATGAAAACCAGCATACACAGGGGTACTCCAGGACCAGGGATGAGAATGACTGTCTTAAACAGTTATGTTTAAAGATATGTATGCACTGCCTTGTACGCTTAAGCTTAAGATAATTAAACTAATCTGCTTCAGTAAATATCCAGCTGTTTTAATTCATTATAGGTAAAGGCTGTACTCTGTGTCCGTTGTGCTGGATAAGAGTCTCAGGTAAATGTCTAAAATGTAAGGGTATGAGTATGCCTGTTTTCTGCCATAAGATTATGTTGAAAATACTCCTTTTGTGTCTCTTAGAGTTACAGTATTGTCTTGTAAATTTGGGTAACAATAAATGTCCTTTGAATCTACAAAAAAATTATGTTAACCATGCTTCCATTACTATAAACTTAAGAAAATATATTATTATAGTTCCAGTAAAATTGTATCAATCTAGTAAGCAGTAAAGGATCTGTAAAATTACAATAAATGGCTGGCAACTCTTTTCCCAGTAATTTGCTGCAAACTGTACAGTACAATTTTAAAGATTGGCAGTGTGACAAGTGAGGGACTGAAGCCCTTACCAGCTAAAGGTCAGTGACGTGCTCGTAACCTCTCCTGACCGTGAAGATGAGATCTGCTTTTAATCTGATGACGTGTAACATCTTCACTATCCTCTGTGGGGGAGTGACTCTCTGGGTCATCCTGAACAAACACCTGTCAATCATCAAGGCGAAATATCTTGGAAAACACCTACTACCAGACCTCTCTGCAATATGCTAACATTATGAATGTGTCTAGTTATTGGGTGTGCAGACATATCCTCAAAGCACACAGGGAGGGGCAGTAATGCTGTTCCACAGTTACCTTTTTAACCACTCATTTGGATGAACAACCCAAACATCAGATACAACCCCCACAATCACATTGATAAAGCCATATTTAATCCATAATATACAACCCCACAATTACATTGATGAAGCCATATTTAATTATGTTATGTCGCACATGTGATCTCAGCCCTCTGCCGCGTTCCACCCTGTACACTACTCTTACATCTCATATAACAAAAAGTGTGATTTCTGAAGGTGACAGATTTTCATCAATTATATTTTCTATGTATGGAGTAGGATGTGCTATGAAGGAAATTAAATTACTGGCATCAATAGCCAATGATACAGCAGAGGCCTTGCAGACAGAATCTACTGAGATGACTGCAGTCTGTACTGTGACATTAAAAAACCGCACGGCATTAGATTTTGTGCTGGTCTCCCAGGGAGGTACCTGCGCAATAATTGGGAGAGAATTCTGCACTTTCATATCAGGTCACTCAGAGCAAATCACGGATTTGTCAGATCACACTGCAAAGGCTGTCAGGGATGGACAGTGTGGGGTTGAATGGGAAACATGGGACCATCTATTTTGCAAGGTTTGTTTATGATATTGTTTTTCTTCTATCAAATGTAGTTGCCTTTCTGTTGGCCAAACACTAGTACAGGATACTGTACAAGTCAAAATGGCTACTACAGGTCAATCACCATGTCTATATGACACCGGACATCATGAAGACATGGGGCTCTATCTATTGGGTTACCGCTGCTTAGCTTATATATGTTTTTATGTTGATGTCTGTCCTGTCTCCCAATATCAGGGACCATGATGGAAATAAGTGCTTGCACTTTATCATGTTTTTATCCCTTGGAAGATGTCTTGTTTATACAATAAAATCAATCAATCAATCAATCAGCGCTGAGTGTAAGATGGAGCCCCATGGTGTGATAAGCTTAGTATACTGCTGTAGTGAAGTAGAGTAATATTGCTATGCTGTATAGTGACCTACTCAATCAATGTATTTGATTATCTGCTGTGATTGAAGTTCTGTTACCATTTATTCTGCTCTGGTTTCTGTTTCTGTGCAAAATAGATAAGCTGAATCGCCGATCACGCCATCTTAAGACCTGATATTTTAACCTTTTATCGTTAAACCAATATTCATTATATTTTCATTTGTTTAAAGTGAGATTGTTGGAGTCAAAATGTTTAATTTGATATACTACTCATATAATTGATCAATATTACCCAGTGTTGGGGAGTAGCTCGCTACTTGTAGCGACGCTACTAGCTTAGTTACATTTTTCAGTAGCTTGACGGTAGCTTCGCTATTTTCAAAATCATGGAGCTTTTCCAGTAGCTTGCTACTTTTTTCACCAAGTAACGGTGTAGTGTGACCAAACGCTACATAGCTACATTCAAATACATTTCTAAATGTCCACTGTGAAATCAAACATTTCAAATCACAACCTACTCCCAGAGCTCTGCTCAGAAATAACACGTCTGTCAGCTAGTAACGTCTGTGACCGTGCTTGGCAAGGGCGGTCATTGCGTGCCGTTGGCAATGGCACAGACAGTGTGCGTGCTACATTGATAGCAACTATGGATTTGGAAGACGAGGACATGGAAACCCCCTGGCCATATTTAAGCAGTTACATGACTTTGAAAGAGTCAACAGATAAAGGTTACATATTCGTTTGTAAATTATGCTCGCCCCAGACCAAACTACTGGCGACGGCGAAGACTTCGAACACGAATTTAAGAACGCACATCCAGGTGAGTAACGTTAAACACTAGCTAGCTAGCTAGCTAGCGTTCACTATTTGGCAATGTGTTTAATTAATATGATGCTCCTATGCTGCATAGATATCCATTTGCATGATGTAATCTCTTATTTTTTATATCGCAGATAGATGGATTAGGAAAATAGCCTAACGTTTAATAATACATGTAATAGCTAGCTAGCTATCTAGTAACTATATATGTCAGCTAGCTACGTTACCACGCTAGCTAACTGGATGTGAAATGTTAGCTCGCTAAACTCGCTAGTTAAATTGTTAAAATTATAGTTTAAATGTTTGGTTTGATAATTTAACTGGTTAGCTAACGTTAGCTAATGCATTCACATAACAACATATTGAAGAAACACATTTGACTCCGGGGGTTAATTAACAGAAGATTAAGGGAAAAAAGAAAATCTCAAAAATAGAAACATAACATCTGAATAAGTAAAAACATGCAAACACCCAGCAATCATAAATTAACATGGCAACATTTTAATATAAGGGGTCATAAAATGTCATTAACTATGTAGTAGTTAACATGAATTAATTATTAATTAACTTATTAACTTACACTGTAATGTGTGTTGTCTTTTCTGCTTTATCAGAGGCTGCATCCAACAAAAGTGGAGGAGCTGAAGAGACTGCAGCAAGGTGCTAAAAGGAAGACTCCAGCAGCTGCTAATGAGGAGACTTCCTCAAACAAAATGCAGCCAAGTGCAGCAGTCTTTTTTAGGGGTAGTGCTACTCCTACTCCAGTGTCCCAGGAAAAGTTCAACAGGCTGATCCTGAATTTTGTTATTCAGGGGCTCCATCCCCTCAGTATTGTTGAACGGCCAGAATATCAAGAAATATTCAGGGAGATATTGCCTTCAAGACACTTAATGTCCAGAAAGACATTAGTCAAGATGGTAGAGGATCAGTTCACCTCTATGAAGGCAAGCATGTGTGATGCTCTGTCTGAGCAAGCATTTGTGGCAACTACAACAGATGCGTGGTCCACAAATAATAAAAGCTTTCTGGGAGTTACTGTCCACTGGATAGATCCAGACACACTAAGCATCTCCTCAGGGGCATTAGCTTGCCGAAGGCTCAAGGGGCGGCATACGTATGATGCCCTGGCAGGGATGCTTGAAGATGTCCACAGGGACTTTAACATTCAAAACAAAGTGACGTTGACCACCACAGACAATGGTTCAAACTTTGTTAAAGCTTTTAGTGTGTTTGCAACACAAGAAGTGACTGAAGATGAAGAGGATGAAGGGGAAGAGCTTGAGTTTGCTGATGTTACAGCTATTCTCAGTGAAACAGAAAATGCGGTTGAGGATGACTACCACCTACCTCCCCACCAAAGATGTGCTTGTCATACAGTCAATCTCATTGCGACTAAAGATGCAGAGGTAGCTGTAAGACATGACTCCTTCAAGAGGATCTCGAGGTCAACTTTTGCCAAATGTCAAAGTTTGTGGAATAAGCAGAGCAGAAGTACACAAGCATCTGACATCATAAAAGATACTCTAGGATGCCAGCTGACTGTACCAAATGCAACACGGTGGAACTCCACCTACAATGCAATGGATCGACTGAAAACTTGTATTGAAGAGAGAGAGCAGGAGCTCCATGATGTTTGTGAGAGGCTCCAGGTGCCACGGTTGAAGTCGTCGGAGATCACGTTCATCACAGAATACGTTAAGGTAAATTATCTAAACAATGTGTATTTTAGAATTCAAATTACTTGAATCATATAACTGGTATTCAAACATCAGTGAAATCCTGATCACTTTTTAGATTTGTTTTTATTAGTATGAGAAAGACAATTCATATTTCTGTATGTTTGTCAATCTTATGATGATGAAGACATTTATTGTACAATTATGTTTTACTTGACATTGTTTTCTGAAGGATCAGCTCTCAGATACTGTATGTTGTTCTAAGTCAATTGTTTTGTATAATTTTTTTTTTTTTACAGGTAATGGCTCCACTGGCAAAGGCCCTGGATGTGCTCCAGTCAGACAAAATGGCTTACTTGGGAATCTTGGTGCCAACCAGTGGCGGCTGGTGATCTAAATATAGGTTGGGGCGCTAGCATTTCTAAAAAAAAACAAATACATCTGACTTTGACTTTAAACAGAAAAAACAAGCTACCGTGTGTCTCAGTTGCATAAGACAGTTTGATTGGCAACAGTGGAGGACAGTTTTTCAAGTAAGACATCACTGAACTAGAGTGCGGATCGGGCCGCATATTTCTGTCCGAACCCGACCGAGCCCGAGATAGTAGTAACCGAGCCCGACAGGAATTCTGCTTTTTATGTCCGAACCCGACCCGAGCCCGACGCAGTTAAGGCACTGAAGCGCTGACATTGTGTTTCCCTGTCACGCAGTTGTTGTTACCATGGTTACAGCTTCTCTGTTTAGTGGTCACTGGGCACCTAAATGACCGTCAAAAGGCATTGTTTTATTGGTAGATAACAGACACACACAATATTCGGTATCATTTTTATTTATTTCACACTATATTTTCACCAAAAACAACTTGAAGCACCATGTGAAGTAAGCTAACCCATCCCAATTAGTACAGTAATACCTTGACATACAAGTTTAATTCGTTCCGTGACCGAGCTCGTTACTCGGTTTACTCGTATATCAAATCAATTTTCCCCATTGAAATTAATTTAAATACCATTAATCCGATCCAGCCCCCCAAAAAACACCCTAATTTCTTTGTTACGTTGTTATAAAAATGAGAAATGTATTTATAAATAATAAATAATTAATACAAAATATAATACAAAGATAATAAAATAGAATATAAAGAAATAAACTGGTTCTAAACTTAATTGCTACATTATTATTCTTCACTTACACTTAATCTTCATCAGTGACGTTTGCATCTTTTTCATAGATTTTTGGCTTTTTCGTCACGCTTTTCTGACTGATCTGCAGGGCGTTTCGATAAAAACCTATCCATGGTGGTTTGTTTCTTCCTTCCCTTCAGAATTTTTCGGAAATGCGAATGCAATTTCCGAAATTGCATTCGCATTCGCAATGCTCCGCTTGCTCGGCTCGTAACTCGGGTCTAGGCTCGTAAGGCGAAGCAAGAAATTGCTCGGAATACTCGTAAGTTAGTGCACTCGTATGTCAAGGTTTTACTGTAGTTCAAAAGTAAAATGTTCGCTAGTTGTTCGGCCGCCGTGACCGAGCCCGACCCGTTTCTCCCAATGAACGCCTTGAGAAAGGTTCTTTTTGCAAAGAAATAACCGAATTTTCTTTGCTTTCTGTTCCACTTGAAGAAGCCATTTCGAATTATCTCTCTCGCTTAGCTCTACTTGAATGAATGAGTAGCAGCCGACTGAACCTATCCGTAGTACTTGCGCACTCGCAGTGATATCCTGCTAGATGCCGGCTGGGCGTGATAAACATGCCTTAAATCCAATCCAATAATATCATAAACCATGAGGACTAATCAGAAAAGGGTAGGATAGTCCGGGGCGCACAGGCCTGCGCCCGGGGACCTCCTTTTTTGGCCGCGAATCAGGCAGCAGTATAAGGGGGCTCGCCTGAAAATGAATGAGTGCTCTGATTCACCATAACGTTACCGGCGCCCCGCAGTCCCCGGAACATGCATATGTAATGTATTAAACTTTAGACAACGCAAGGCCAACATATAACATGTTTAAGCTACTAAAAAATTAAATAATAATAAAAAATAATAATAAAAAATAATAATTTTAAGCTACTAAAAAAATTAAATAATAATAAAAAATAATAATTTTTTTAAAACTTTTTTTACAATTTGTATGTGGGGGAGGGGGGGCGGCGCCCCAGCGCCCTCTATAGGCCGGCCGCCACTGGTGCCAACCATTTCCATCCTCAGTGGAAAACTACAGAAGATGAAGGAGGACCACTTCCACCACTGTGGCCCATTGATCGATGCAATCATCAGCGGCGTGGAGGCCAGATTCAGTTATATATTCAGCAGAAAATATCTCATGGCAACCGCCTCGCACCCAATGTTCCGCCTGGCATACATCCCAAGTGAGCACAAAGATGGCATCATCTCCAGTCTGAAAGAGGAGGTCCACAAGCTTCCAGACTCTCTTCCAGATCCTGCCGAACCAAATAGTGAGGAGACAGCTGGTGACAAAGATGATGTCACAGCCTACTTTCCAAAATGCCAAGGCAGGGTCCAAGATGAGGTGGACAGCTTTCTGCAGTCTACAAATACATCACATGGCAGTGCTTTTCAGCACCTTCCAAAAATGAAGAAAGTCTTCATTAAGTGCAATACAGGGGTCCCTGCCAGTGCTGCATGCGAGCGGTTGTTCAGTGTTGGTAAAGACATATTCCAGCCGAAACGCAACCGTCTCTCAGACACCAATTTTGAGAGACTTCTCATGTGTCGTGTCAACAAGCGCTTCTGCTGATAATTGAGAAATGGGGGGAGCGGTATGTTCTCCTGAGGTCCTGAGGGTAAGGCAGTCAGTCAAGCTGGTATGGCCAGGTACCTAGGGTGGTGGGTGGGCTCTGTTTAAAGTTTTGAGCTTTCAGTCATTTAAACAGGTTAATTCTGGACATTTTTCACATTACAAGTGAATTACAAGTTAACTCAATTCAGTTAAGGTGAGCCAAAAGAAAGTCATTGGACTTGTTTAGTACATGGGAGGAACAGGCTCAGACAGGAATAGGCTCAGACAGGCTCAGAATAGGCTCTAGGACCTCATCAGTGTCCAAATGGTTATGGTGGGCTGCCCTGACTACATTGCTACGGCAAATCGTGTACACAGCATGTTAACTTCATTTTTGTTTAATAAATTACATGACAAAATAATTTTTTGAGTGCTTTATAAAAAATTTACATAACATCAGAGTTGATTTTTCTTACATAATTTGATGAAGTAGCTTCAATGTAACTAGCTACTTTTTCTGAGTAGCTTGTAGTGTAGCTTGCTACTTTAAATAAATTGGTAGCTTGACTGTAGCTTAGCTACTTTAAATGAAGAGTAGCTTGTAGCTTCACCAGCTACAATTTCAGAGTAGCTTCCCCAACACTGATATTACCTATAATCCATAATTACTTACACTATTGTTCAGTCTTTCGAACACAATTAATCTAACCCAATTAACCTTATTTGAGAGACCAGTAAGACATAAACGAGTGATGATTTGTTAATGCTGGATGTGAACAGGAATGATGTGATATGAATGTTATAAAAGCCCAGAGGGACTGCCCCTCTGTGGGACGTTGAACATGCATCTGGTTGTGTGAACTGACTCCCCTTCTGCAGAATAAAGAACCCTGATTATTTAGTTCCGGTCTCATACTTTTTTCTACAAACTCTTGGAGTCTTACACAGAACTGTGCTCCTATTCTCTCCTCTCTGTGCACATACAGCACTGTGCTCCTATTCTCTCCTCTCTGTGCACATACAGAACTGTGCTCCTATTCTCTCCTCTCTGTGCACATACAGAACTGTGCTCCTATTCTCTCCTCTCTGTGCACATACAGAACTGTGCTCCTATTCTCTCCTCTGTGCACATACAGAACTGTGCTCCTATTCTCTCCTCTCTGTGCACATACAGAACTGTGCTCCTATTCTCTCCTCTCTGTGCACATACAGAACTGTGCTCCTATTCTCTCCTCTCTGTGCACATACAGAACTGTGCTCCTATTCTCTCCTCTCTGTGCACATACAGAACTGTGCTCCTATTCTCTCCTCTCTGTGCACATACAGAACTGTGCTCCTATTCTCTCCTCTCTGTGCACATACAGCACTGTGCTCCTATTCTCTCCTCTCTGTGCACATACAGAACTGTGCTCCTATTCTCTCCTCTCTGTGCACATACAGCACTGTGCTCCTATTCTCTCCTCTCTGTGCACATACAGAACTGTGCTCCTATTCTCTCCTCTGTGCACATACAGAACTGTGCTCCTATGCTCTCCTCTCTGTGCACATACAGAACTGTGCTCCTATTCTCTCCTCTCTGTGCACATAATAATAACTTTATTTGTACAGCACCTGTGATGCAGGGTTGGGGAGTTCCGCTGCATCACCTGGTGAACAGACAGAAATAACATGGCTATGCCTTTTAATCGTGCAAAAAAACACAGAAATTATAAACAAAAACCACAATTAATACACCAACCGGTAGGAGATCAGTCCCTGCAAACAAGGTCTCCCTTACGCCTGCAACCCAGGCCTTTTATTAAGCCCAATAGAGGAGAGTTCGGTACGGTCCCGGTACGCCTAAAAAGTGCTGGTTAGGTGCCCTTATGTCAGGGGTGGCCAATTCCAGGCCTCGCGGGCCGGTGTGTATGCATGTTTTTACTGCCACCAGTTACCACGGTTCAATCAGCTAATTAGTCATACACACAATCACCGATTCACTTGTAAATTACAGAACGATAAAATGCTACAATACACGCATTGACGCATACCGGCACAAGAACATTCATCAGCTGCTTTTCATATCGCGGATATGTAGATTAAAATATCAGATCGTGTAAACGATTGGGCTAATTCAATAATTGTTAACTGGCGGCAGCAAAAACCTGCATACACACCGGCCCGCGAGGCCTGGAATTGGCCACCCCTGCCTTATGTGGTCCAATGGGTGTCGTCATTACGCCAGTGACACGCGCACACACACACAACGGAATTTAACCGGCATTTTTAAATCCCCGCTAGCTCACTGATAACTTGTTACACTGCAAAACATTCAACAGAAAGATATAAGCTAAGACACAAGAGACACTAACTCCGGGTCTGTCATGTTTGTTGTTGATGTTAGTGACGCTCACTGGTGACCGTGGTAGTAACATTGTTGCTATAGCTACATCCAAGCGTTACTCTCTTACGCAAAGGAGACTACAGCTACTGACCTTTTAAGTGGAAAATGAAAGGATACCGATTCTGTACTGTACCGGGGCCGTTTAATGTGTACCAGTACGGGTCCAGCATGGTACACTTGACCAGTGGAAAAGAGATATACCTCACGCTGGTTTCAGAAGTAAATTCCCCATTCATTTAGAGCGTAGACATTCACTAAAGCTTACATTTAAACCATTTCTACTGATTATGTCTTACCGTCAATTTCCAGGATTGTTCAATATCCCGGGCTTCTCAATTTAGCAAGCTAAACGTTAGCTCGCCTATGATGATATCTTATTAGTCGAGAACTGCGTTGCAGTACTGGATATGCAGTCCGTTAAAATGGATTACAAGTCGAACTACAATTATTAATGCATTACTTTAAAAAATTAAAATTGGAACATGCGATATATGGTCTATATCCTTGTACCACACAGGCTAATCCAGGAACGTTTCCGCACATTCTATAAATCAGATTTCAAGAAATAGTCGATAGTCTCCGAAGCCCATTCTGTCTTCCATAGGAAATTTACTTCCAAAACCAGACTCTGCCCACGACTGACGCACTCACTTGAGTACTCTATGACTAGGTAATGGGAACAGCCGAAGTGATTACAATGAATCACAGCTGTTGCCATCCCAGTACGTAGGGCCAGTGCTGCCCCCTGGTGGACAGCACCCCAAATTCCTTTCCTGGCACCACACACCTTTCAAGCATTCAGCACAAAGTGCTTTACAGAAGTAAAAATAACTTTAAAAAAACACTTAAAAGTAATTTTTTTTTTTAAAAGAAGAAACACAATAATAAAAATAGAATAAAATAATATAAATAAACTTTAAATAAATTATGGAACAGGGTATTAAAACACCAAATATAGAGACAATGTATCGACAGTAATAAAAGTAGTTATAAACGAGTAAAACAGTAGTCAAATACAGGTCATACATTATAAGAGGCAGTTCGATAAAAATGGGTCTTGAGAAGGGATTTGAAAGAGGTCACTGACTCAGCAGCACTGATGCTCAAAGGGAGGCTTGTTCCAGAGTCTCTGGGCTTTTGCAGCACAGGCATGATCACCCTTAGTTCTTAATCTGGACTCTGGGACAGCTAGAAAGCCCTTGTCAAAAGATCTAAGAGGTCTTTGAGTCTCAAACGGACCTAAGAAGTCTAAAATATAACTTGTTGTCAGACCATGTATACCAAAGGATTCCCACTCTTTTTGAGAAATAATTTTCCAGAACTTTTCCAGGACATTTCCAGGAGTTTTTCTTGACAATCCAGGACAGCACTTGCTCACAAACGGTCATATAATTTACCGGTAGGCCTAGTATTGACACATTTAACCCCAGTTTAATTCCTCCTTTTTTAATGATGCAGGGTTCTTGATGAAGTGTCTCATGTTCATTACAGGTCACTGCTACACACATCACTGCTAACTGTACAATAAGGTCATCTGGCCTCCTCTTGTTGTTAGATGTGACCAGCACTGGCATGTTTTTGTTTTGTTTTTTTACTTACAAGCTCTCCTCAACAAACACCAACATATTCTGTGTTACACTTACTTGAATTGTGGCAGTTACAATACTCACTCCAAACACTGGTTTATACTCCAAAAAATTGACTATGTTTTACCTCTGCAACAATTTCAAAATGTAATAAAGTAATAAATCACACCATAATGTACACTGGTGTGTGTTATTGTCAAAGCATTGTTTAACAGGTGGTATTGTAATGGGTTGTATGCACCCCTATAGCTGTATTGATGTTGATGCATAAAATCTTAATTTAAATTTACTTTTGTCAAACAACCACTGACACACAACAACAACAAAAAATAGCTCAACTCAAGAGTTAAAATTGAACAGGTAAGCTTTACCGAAATTAAAGTGCTTCATACAGCCGAACTTTTCATAGTTCTAGAATTTAAATTGAAAGACAATTATAAAAGAATCTGAACCTTGAGAAAACAAGCAGTTAAATAGGTCTGTCTGAAATCCTTGTAGTCGTCAAGAACATGAGCCATTAGAATGGCTTAACTAACCTGTGCAGCTAAATCCCAGAGCTAAATTGAGAGTGAAACTTAAAATGAAAGAACAACTTAAAACAGCCTGAATGCCAGGATGAGGTTGAAAAAAAGACTATTTAAAATGACCTATAACCTACTGAAAAGACGTCTGGTGTAACTCTCGGAATAATGCTGGGGTTGGTCTACGTCTGCCTTTGAAGTCCTTCTTTAAAGTCTGACAAAGTTGCATCCAGAAAGGTCACTTCTTTCTTTTTTTCTACAACACTTTTGCGGTAGGCGTTAGACTTTGTGAGCAATATGAAGTCCTGCTTTCTTTCAGCCTTCTCTGCCATTACATTTGCCTCTTGATGCATTGCTTCGATGCTGGCTATTATTTTCTGTCTCTTGGCGGCCACTTTTGTGATTTTGGACCTGAGCTATTTTCTTGACATTTGCAGATTTTTTTTTCTTCTTTTTTTACCCTCCAGGTACTTAAAATAACGCATTCTGGCCATTTTGCAAGGCTGCATGAGGGGTCTTGGTAGTACTCTTTCCAATAAGCCACCAGTCACAGAATCTTGGATCAGGTACAGATGTGAGACAGAGAGAAACATGCTAGTTGGTACAGAAGTGAGACAGAGAGAATGTGATGCTAGTTGGTACAGATGTGAGACAGAGAATGTGATGGAATGTGGTACAGATGTGAGACAGAAAAAACATGCTCGTTGTGCAGATGTGAGACAGAGAGAAACATGCTATTTGTACAGATGTGAGACAGGGAGAAATATGCTAGTTGTACAGATGTGAGACAGAGAGAAACATGCTCGTTGTACAGGTGTGAGACAGAGAGAAACATGCTAGTTGGTACAGATGTGAGACAAAAAACATGCTAGTTGTACATATGTGAGACAGAGAGAAACATGCTAGTTGTACAGATGTGAGACAGAAAATCATGCTAGTTGTACAGATGTGAGACAGAGAGAAACATGCTAGTTGTACAGATGTGAGACAGAGAAAAACATGCTGGTTGTACAGATGTGAGAAAGAGCTAAACATGTTAGTTGGTACAGATGTGAGAAAGAGAGAAACATGTTAGTTGGTACAGATGTGAGACAGAAAGAATCATGCTAGTTGTACAGATGTGAGACAGAGAGAAACATGTTAGTTATATCGATGAAGATGTGAAGATGGGTAGGGCGGAGGCAAATTCAATAATTAAGGAGAGGGTTAAACGAATGTGACAGGAGGGATGGGACCGGGAGGGCAGAGGAAGGCTTTTGTATAGGGTTCAGAAGACTGTGGGTAGGATCAGGCATGGGGGGAGGTGTAGAAGGGAGGAATGAATAATAACAAGGCTTAGGGTGGGGCATGCGGGTTTGAATGGGGGTCTAAGGGTAATAAAAAAACATCCAGATGGGCGGTGTGGGTATTGTAAGGAGGAGGAGACGGTGGAGCATGTGCTAATGAAGTGCGGGAGGTATGGGAGGGAGAGGGAGAGGATGGTTGCACGAATGAGGGAGAGTGGGGTGGAGTTTGAGATGGGGGTTTTAGATAGACACTCTGGGGATGGGGGATATAGGCACATATTTAGATTTTTGAGAGAAACGGGTTTATATAAAAGAGTTTAGAGGATTTTGTTTGTGTTTTAAGTAATGTACTGTAAGAGTTTATTTTCCTATTGTTTGTATTCTTAGTGGCAGTTGGGTGGTTTAATTTGTTTTGTAGGATATTTATTTTGTTTGGTTTGGGTTTAGTGGGTTGGGTCCCTGGTCCATACTCCAGTTCGGTAGGTGGCGGTAAAGCTCCTAAAGTTGGATGCAAACCGCCATAAAATAATTAAGAAGAAGAAGAAGAAGAAGAAGCCCCTGTGGTCACATTTATTTGGGTTCCTGTGCACATGGGCATTATGGGTAATGAGAGCGCGGACAACCTCGCCAAACAAGCTGTTAAAAAAGAAAACATAGACACTATAATCAAACTTTCAAAATCAGAAGGGAAGGGTATTGCATGGAAGAAAATCAATGAAGAGTGGCAGCAGCTCTGGGATCAGGAGTACATCTACATGCAATACAGAGTAGAGTGGGTACTGGGATCAGGAGTTAAGAGGAAGACATCTACATGCAATACAGAGTAGAGTGGGCACTGGGAGAAGCAGGGGAGGAAATAGAAGAGAGGAAGCAGTGATGACCAGATTAAGAATAGGACACAGTAACCTGAACGGACTCTCCACATTATAGGGAAGCATCAAAATGGACTATGTGACCATTGTCAGACACCAGAAACAGTACAACATGTACTTGTAAACTGTAGGAAATGTATAGGAAAACATAAGGACATGATGGAGGGAATGAAGAGAGCAGGGCTAGCAGGAGGAGATGTAAAGGGCATACTGGAGTGTGGTGGAAGTGGACAAGGCAGGCAATGACTGATGAGCTTTCTTAAGGGAACAGGACTAATAGGAAAAATATGACAAACCGTACCATGTAGGAGTTAACTAACTCCAGAAGATGGCAGTAGTGCAACATTAAGGAAACAAGCTGCCGTAAAACCCTAAAGAAGAAGAAGATTTAGCGACTTGAGTGAGTTTATTGTGAGACGAACGGTCAACGAAGGTTGGTGTCCTGAACAGACAAAGTTAGTTTGGACATACACCGCGCTCAACTGAGAAGCCTGTTGAGAGCCGCCAGCAGTCTTGCGCTTTGGTGTACGCGCATTTCATGAGATGCACGATAATAAAGTAAATCACGTGCTAGACAAGGGAATTTTACAGCCTTTTCACAGACGCTGTTACGCAGAGTATCTTACTAAATTACAGACTTTTATTGATCTCTGCTTATTTTCATGTCTTGTTATCTTAATATATTGTATTGTTTTTGTATTATACATTATTTTTTTGAAGACGATGTGCTATAGCCTACTGCTGGAGAGGTACTATAAAAAGAAAGATTGTATACTGCTGGAAAAGAGCTATCCAAATAAAGATATTATTAGCCTACTGTGTGTTAAAGTAATCACATGATCAAGTTGTTGCTTCATTGAATATTATTGACTTGACTAATGAGTAAAGTATTAGCTGGTTACCACTATAATTTGAGATAGCATCTGTGCGTGCATTTTTCTATATCTACATTTATGATGACGTTGTCATGCGAACATTCTGACGTTTAAATGCTCCATGTTTTAATGTTCAATGTTCCGTAAATTAGTTTTTCTAGCCTGAATTATGCTTTTAGATGTTCAATGTTTCGCAAAATGAGCTGACACATAAACGGCAGACATGTAGCTAGGCTATTACAAGGCTATACTAAAATAAAATAAAATGTGTAAATGAAATGTGTAAAGAAGTGTAATGTTCCCTCATTAAATAATTATATATAAAATAAAACGCACACATGCCGCTGGTAGAACATGGTGGGCAGAGGGGAGCTTTAACACTGTATTCATAAAGCTTGTTGGTTTGTGGTAGAACATGGTGGGCAGAGGGGAGCTTTAACACTGTATTCATAAAGCTTGTTGGTTTGTGGTAGAACATGGTGGGCAGAGGGGAGCTTTAACACTGTATTCATAAAGCTTGTTGGTTTGTCGTAGAACATGGTGGGCAGAGGGGAGCTTTAACACTGTATTCATAAAGCTTCTTGGTTTGTGGTAGAACATGGCGGGCAGAGGGGAGCTTTAACACTGTATTCATAAAGCTTCTTGGTTTGTGGTAGAACATGGTGGGCAGAGGGGAGCTTTAACACTGTATTCATAAAGCTTGTTGGTTTGTGGTAGAACATGGTGGGCAGAGGGGAGCTTTAACACTGTATTCACAAAGCTTGTTGGTTTGTGGTAGAACATGGTGGGCAGAGGGGAGCTTTAACACTGTATTCACAAAGCTTGTTGGTTTGTGGTAGAACATGGTGGGCAGAGGGGAGCTTTAACACTGTATTCACAAAGCTTGTTGGTTTGTGGTAGAACATGGTGGGCAGAGGGGAGCTTTAACACTGTATTCATAAATCTTGTTGGTTTGTGGTAGAACATGGTAGGCAGAGGGGAGCTTTAACACTGTATTCATAAAGCTTGTTGGTTTGTGGTAGAACATGGTGGGCAGAGGGGAGCTTTAACACTGTATTCATAAAGCTTGTTGGTTTGTGGTAGAACATGGTGGGCAGAGGGGAGCTTTAACACTGTATTCATAAAGCTTGTTGGTTTGTCGTAGAACATGGTGGGCAGAGGGGAGCTTTAACACTGTATTCATAAAGCTTCTTGGTTTGTGGTAGAACATGGCGGGCAGAGGGGAGCTTTAACACTGTATTCATAAAGCTTGTTGGTTTGTGGTAGAACATGGTGGGCAGAGGGGAGGTGGATGAAGACCTTGAGGGTGAAACTAAAGAAGAGTGTGAGAAATACGGGAGAGTCATCAAGTGTGTCATCTTTGAGGTGAGAACCGTGTGTGTGTTTGTGCCATTATATGTTTGTTTGTGTCCGTGTGCCCTGTGCGTGTTTCACACGTGTTAACGAGTGTCTGAATTTGAGACTATTCTGCAAATGAAAGATAAGAGAAATGTTTGACCATTCAGATAAAATCTGTTAAATGTAACCCCCCCCCCCCCCCCCCACACACACACACATGCACACACACACACAGATCTCGGGCGTGACGGACGACGAAGCAGTCCGAATATTCCTGGAGTTTGAGAGGGTGGAGTCCGCCATTAAAGGTGAGAGACCCCCCCAAAGAGTCGGGGCGCGACAGGGCGCGTAATCTCACTGGAGCAGCTTGGTGGGTGCGCACTAATAATGGTCATGAAACTGGGCTTGTGATGCGGGTTCGATGCCCAAATGGGGCACTGCCTTTATAACCCTGAGCTAGCGATTTAACCTGAATTCCATCAGTAAAACATCTGGCTGTTTTACAAGGATTGTGTGTAGAAAATGTAAGCTGAGTTTGTCCCTCTGGAACAGCGCGTCTGCTAATTGCCTAAATGTTTCATTTGGCTCTTTCTGTGCGCTCTTCTGTGAAAATAAGTTTTTAGATGTTCAATTTCTCCATCCCACCTCTTTTCAGCAAGTGTGTGGTCAGCCCTGAAACTCCATTCTGTGGGCTGTTAGTGGGGTCTGAGTGTGTGGTCAGTCCTGAAACTCCATTCTGTGGGCTGTTAGTGGGGTCTGAGTGTGTGATCAGTCCTGAAACTCCATTCTGTGGGCTGTTAGTGGGGTCTGAGTGTGTGGTCAGTCCTGAAACTCCATTCTGTGGGCTGTTAGTGGGGTCTGAGTGTGTGATCAGTCCTGAAACTCCATTCTGTGGGCTGTTAGTGGGGTCTGAGTGTGTGATCAGTCCTGAAACTCCATTCTGTGGGCTGTTAGTGGGGTCTGAGTGTGTGATCAGTCCTGAAACTCCATTCTGTGGGCTGTTAGTGGGGTCTTGAGTGTATTCTGTGAGTATGAATAACTGATTGTTGTATTTGTTCTTGCAGCTGTTGTGGACCTTAACGGAAGATACTTTGGTGGCCGGGTGGTGAAGGCCTGCTTCTATTCCCAGGACAAGTTCCGACTGTTGGACCTTGGTGAACAGGTGTGAGACAGGGCAGAGATTAGTATGAGATCCAGTTGAGTCGGGGAGGGGGCGGGTGAGGCTTTATGCAGGCGAGACAGGTGTGAGATCCAGGTGAGTCAGGGTCGAGACGGTATGCAGGAGAGACAGGTGTGAGATTCATTGGTTTGAGAGTGCGCTGTCAGTGCACACGCAGGTTGATCTATCTCTGCGTCAGAAAAGTTTAGGATATTCAAATCTATTTCTCTGTGGTTTCATCTCTTATTTTCATGTTTGTTCTGGTCAGTGTATGAAGATGAGAGTAGACTAAACTCGGGACAGCGCCTAACCTGAGCGCTCTGTGTGATATTAAAGTCTTGTCAACTAGAATTTATCTTTTATTTTTTTGTGTGCGTTTAAGCTGTACATTCAAAGGTGTACATTTGTTATGTTTAATTTTTATTTTTGTACAAGGGTTGCATTTAAGGAATGTCCTTCTGTGTTTTTCCTTGTTTTGCAATGCCATTAAATTATTTTCGAAAAGAAAACTCATGACATGCTTTGTAAACCCTAAACTGTCATAAAATTCTCGCATTATTTTTGCACAAATTAGCCTTTTAGCTTCACGAAATGGGATATTTTGTACGTAATTTTTAAATCTCATAAAAAGATTACAGCACTGTGTAACATTGAATGCCATTTAATTTTGATTGCTGTGTACTTTTTATGACATAAGCACTCACCTACCTGTGTTGTATGATATTATTTTTTACATTTTTTTTATTTGACTTTTATTTTACCAGGTAAGTAACTTGAAACCAAGGAACTCTTTTTAGAGAGAGACCTGGCCAAAATGGCATCATTTAAAAGACGGCAAACAGACAAGAGAACACATTTGCATCGTACGTTTACATGAACATACAGGGCAAAGCGGTGTGAGGAGATAAATTTGCGATGCAGGGGAAGAGAGCGGATGGGGCGATGGAGGGAGAGGTAAAAACAAACGAAGGTGAGACTTTGTGGAAGCGTTTTACTGTGGAAAAAGGCAAGTTAATGATTATAAAGCCACACATTATACAGTCAAACATTGACATTCTCTCAGCTCATTCTTTAACAGGTCTGTGACTTAAATTAGTTTGTAGTTATGAAAGTCTGCAATTATGAAATGTACATCATTGAAGACATCTTGTATTGTACGTATGAAACCACAATTCCCCACATCTGATGTAAGGGCAGGCGCGTAGCCTTTAATAGCCCCATCCACATGTAAGTCTGATACCAGGGAGAATTAACATGAGAATATGGGAGAGCTGTGGGTGGTCTCGGCTGTGTAGATGGTTCTGGAAGGTGGCAGGGGAATCCATTAGGCAGAGTGGCCCTGCTTCCCGTTAGCAGAACCTGCCTGCTCTCACCCTGTTTATTCAGTTAGGGTGTCAATCAGTCCTAATGACATAATTCGCTGGACTGGGGCTGCGTCCGAATCAGAGCCATATCGACTGTGTCCTCACAAACAGGGTAACGGACGCCACTGGAAACTAATTTGTACCCTTTTAACCATAATGTGGAGCTGCGTGCCCAGTACAGCTCCACATAGAACTGGGGTTCATACCAATCGCTTATTTTATACGTCCTCATCTGCTCGGTCCTCGCCTGAAAACTCACCAAACAACGATTTGCTAAAACATTTAAAGCCCCATCCTGTGTCAGCATAATACCCAAAAACCAGCAACATAATTTTACGATGGCCATAAACAAACTTGATTGGGAGGAAACCCTCTCTTTTGATAACATAGAGAGTGGATGTAATTCCTTTCTTACCAAAATCAATGAAGTCATAAATTCTTTTACCAGAAGGGGGTGCCAAAAGGCAAAGAAAGGAAACACACTACCCTGGTTAGACCAGGCTTGTAGAGAGTTAATGAGGTCTAGAGACCAACTGCTCAAACAAAGCCTAAGGTCTGGTCTGACTATTGACAGGCAGAAATTTACTCATGCACGAAATAAGGTAATACAAACTTTGAGGAAGGCCAAGGCTAGTTTTTTCATTAATATCATTGAGGGTGCAAAGGGTAATGGGAAAAAGATTTGGCAAATTATGAATAAATTAATCAACAAGCAGAATAAGCAGGAGAATAATGTCCTAGAATTAAAAATGTATAATGTTTTGGTGAAAGACCCCTCAATTCTGGCTAGCACTTTAAATATTTTTTTTTTAAATAGTGTTTCTGAAATAACTAGATTTTTTAATCCATCCAGTATTTTACCTATCCCAATTAATGATGAACAACCTATTCTCAAGTTAGAAGAAATAACAGAGGCAGAAGTAACTAAAACTATCAGAGCACTAAAATGCTCTAAAGCAAAGGATGTATACGGGCTTGATACAAATTTTGTAAAAACACACTTAGACTCCCTTCTACAACCGATCACACATCTGGTAAACCTGTCAATAAGACAAAGGGAAGTTCCATCAGCCTGGAAGGTGGCCACGGTAACTCCAATTTTTAAATCCGGTAAATCCTAAAACAGAGATGGCCAATTATAGGCCTATCAGCATCCTTCCAATTATTTCGAAGGTTGCTGAGAAGTGGGTAGCAAAGCAAATAAGCAAACATCTTGATAGAGGCTACACCCCACTGCATCCTATGCAGTTTGGGTTCCGTGCCCACCATTCTACTGAAACAGCTAACTGTGTTTTTATTGAAAAGGTAAAATGTTTGTTAGATAGAAACCCCTGTGTAGGTGCTGTATTTTTAGACCTGAAAAAGGCATTTGACACCGTCAACTATCAAATTCTCTTATCAAAGCTCACTTATTTTAATTTCTCTACAGAAACTATACAGTGGTTACAATCGTACCTGACAGATAGAAAACAATGTGTCAATGTTGACGGTGTCAAATCCCCTTATCTTAATAGTCCGGTCGGAGTCCCACAACGATCGATCCTTGGGCCAATTTTATTCTCTTTATATATTAATGACTTACCAGATGTGTGTCCAAATATTAATGTCCAAATGTATGCTGATGATGCTGTTCAAGACTGGCTTAGTAACGCATGTCTTATGTTAAACACAAAAAAAACTGTTTGCATGACCTTTTCCAAAAGACCAGTAAAGGTGAAACAGTCTGGTGTGTTCCTAGGGAGGGAGGAACTTGAACTGGTAACACAGTTCAAGTACCTTGGGGTCATATTGGACTCATCACTCATATTCAAAAAACATGTCAAAAAGGTGTCCAATACGATTAAATTTAATCTACAAAATTTTAAACAAATCAGGCCATTTTTGACATTTGATGCTGCCGAAACGTACTTGCATTGCATGATTTTATCTCACATTGAATACTGTTTCACAAACTGGTCATTTGCAGGTATCACAATACTCAAACCTATAGAACAGCTCTTTAAGAGAGCTATTAAGGTACTTGACAGAAAGCCACATTCACATCATCACTGCAACATCTTGGTAAAATATAGTTTTTAAAGTTTTGACAATCTCAAGGTTTTTAAACATGTGTGTTTTATTTATAAGTCCTTACATGGTCTATGCCCACCTCCCCTAGGGGAATTCATAAAATAAGGACTGACAGTAAAACAGGTACTCGATCGGCCTCCAGAGGGGACTGTGAGGTACAATATAGACGTACGACTTTTGGTCAAAATGTGCTGTCAATTAAAAGAAGTATGAGTTGGAACAACCTTCCAACCTCAATAAGGGAATGTCCTACCTTTGCAACGTTTAAAAATAGTCTCAAACAATGGCTTAAGGACAATCAAATATGTGATCATTTTTAACCAGACTTATGTTTAGTCATATTTTATTATTTCTTAATTTATTTTAACTTCTTAATGTTTTAGCTTAATTTGCAATTTGGATTTTTGTTTTGTTATTGTATTACATTGTTTTATGTTAAGGGACTACGGATGGAAATTAGCATCCCTGCTATAATCCGGCATGTTTACATATTGTATGTATGTTCATTAATGTGCATTGTGCATTGTCCCTTCCAAATAAACAAATCAATCAATCAATCAATCAAATTGATCGAGGTCGGCCATCTTTAAGGACATTCCTATTCGCTAAATGCTCCTCGGGGGAACGAGGAACGAGGAAGCTCCCGGAGGATGTTTCAGTGCGGAAACACAAGTGTAGCCTTTGCAGGAGAATACACCCCTGCCCTACACATGATTAACATTATTTCTTGGTACATATAGACATGCGTAAGAATGTCAGTCCTTGTTTAAACCGTTCAGAGTTGCATGGCTAGTACAGCTCGGTAACTAAGGCAACGACTTTCCCTGCCATATGAGATTCTGAAGCAAGAAACGCCACAACTCTCCTCTGTACTGAAAAGATAACTAGGCACTACTAGAAATACATTAGTAATAGACAAAGCCAATTCAACTGAAGGAACGAGGGAAACCAGTTTTATTCATTCAAAATAAACAGTGGCTCACACTCATGAACTTTTCCCTCTTGCGAAATTCCTATCTTTTACAAATTAGATTTTGGCCAGGCATTCTTTCAGCTCTAAAATGGGAAAGGGATACAATGAGCTATAATGAGTCAGCCTGGTTCCAGCTCTACAGTGGGAAAGGGCTATCATGAGTCAGCCTGTTCCAGCTCTACAGTGGGAAAGGGCTATAATGAGCCAGCCTGGTTCCAGCTCTACAGTGGGAAAGGGCTATAATGAGTCAGCCTGGTTTCAGCTCTACAGTGGGAAAGGGCTATAATGAGTCAGCCTGGTTTCAGCTCTACATTGGGAAAGGGCTATAATGAATCAGCCTGGTTCCAGCTCTACAGTGGGAAAGGACTATAATGAGTCAGCCTGGTTCCAGCTCTACAGTGGGAAAGGGCTATAATGAGTCAGCCTGGTTCCAGCTCTACAGTGGGAAAGGGCTATAATGAGTCAGCCTGGTTCCAGCTCTACAGTGGGAAAGGGCTATAATGAGTCAGCCTGGTTCCAGCTCTACAGTGGGAAAGGGCTATAATGAGCCAGCCTGTTCCAGCTCTACAGTGGGAAAGGGCTATAATGAGCCAGCCTGTTCCAGCTCTACAGTGGGAAAGGGCTATAATGAGCCAGCCTGTTCCAGCTCTACAGTGGGAAAGGGCTATAATGAGCCAGCCTGTTCCAGCTCTACAGTGGGAAAGGGCTATAATGAGTCAGCCTGGTTCCAGCTCTGCAGTGGGAAAGGGGTATCATGAGTCAGCCTGGTTCCAGCTCTACAGTGGGAAAGGGCTATAATGAGTCAGCCTGTTCCAGCTCTACAGTGGGAAAGGGCTATAATTAGTCAGCCTGGTTTCAGCTCTACAGTGGGAAAGGGCTATAATGAGTCAGCCTGGTTCCAGCTCTACAGTGGGAAAGGGGTATAATGAGCCAGCCTGGTTCCAGCTCTACAGTGGGAAAGGGGTATAATGAGCCAGCCTGGTTCCAGCTCTACAGTGGGAAAGGGAACTCCAAGGTGTCTGTTTAGGTAATTCTAATTCAGGAAATTAATAAAAATTAAATGAATCAATTGAAAAATCTCAAGAGGACATTAATTGACATTTTTCAATCAATTTCCTGAACTGTTACCATTACTGCATTCACTACACAAACATTACTACTGTTCCCTTCCTGGTATCCTGCAACCTGAAAACCTCCCGGATATCCAACACCCAGACAGGTGCAGGGTCAAAGGTCACAGGGCACTCTGCCGCAGTGGGATGCAGTGGCTGGGGCCAGCAGTGGTAGGAGTTCCTGCAAGATCTTTTAACCTGCCCAGTACACTCGCTCCTCTCTGTTGGGCCACATCTGTTCATAAACATCGCACCTGATATTTTCCCTTGCCATGCAATGTTGGAAATATCTCCTTTAGTATGCTGCTGCCATCCCCTGCAAGCTTCTGGTGTGATGTCCTCACACCCAGCATCCAAAAGACCAGTAAAGGTGAAACAGTCTGGTGTGTTCCTAGGGAGGGAGGAACTTGAACTGGTAACACAGTTCAAGTACCTTGGGGTCATATTGGACTCATCACTCACTTTCAAAAAACATGTTAAAAAGGTGTCCAATACGATTAAATTTAATCTACAAAATTTTAAACAAATCAGGCCATTTTTGACATTTGATGCTGCCGAAACGTACTTGCATTGCATGATTTTATCTCACATTGAATACTGTTTCACAAACTGGTCATTTGCAGGTATCACAATACTCAAACCTATAGAACAGCTCTTTAAGAGAGCTATTAAGGTACTTGACAGAAAGCCACATTCACATCATCACTGCAACATCTTGGTAAAATATAGTTTTTTAAGTTTTGACAATCTCAAGGTTTTTAAACATGTGTGTTTTATTTATAAGTCCTTACATGGACTATGCCCGCCTCCCCTAGGGGAATTCATAAAAAAAAGGACTGACAGTAAAATAGGTACTCGATCGGCCTCCAGAGGGGACTGTGAGGTACAATATAGACGTACGACTTTTGGTCAAAATGTGCTGTCAATTAAAGGAAATATGAGTTGGAACAACCTTCCAACCTCAATAAGTGAATGTCCTACCTTTGCAACGTTTAAAAATAGTCTCAAACAATGGCTTAAGGACAATCAAATATGTAATCATTTTTAACCAGACTTATGTTTAGTCATATTTTATTATTTCTTAATTTATTTTAACTTCTTAATGTTTTAGCTTAATTTGCTATTTGGATTTTTGTGTTGTTATTGTATTACACTGTTTTATGTTAAGGGACTACGGATGGAAATTAGCATCCCTGCTATAATCCGGCATGTTTACATATTGTATGTATGTTCATTAATGTGCATTGTCCCTTCCAAATAAACAAATCAATCAATCAATCAATCAATCCATGGCTTCTAGCAAGGACATCGGGGTATGAGGCTGGCGGTCATACACTTTCCATCTCCATGCTGAAATTAATTCCTCAATTTAATTGAGGAACGGTGAATAGGGTGGGAGGAACAGCATTGCCATCCTTGGATGGACATCAAACCACTCCCTGATGAGAGCAGATTGGTGAAAGCTGATATTGTCCCAAATTACTACGTACACTGGCCCTAATTCAGCCCTCACCAACCCCCTCTCATCCTCAGGAATGAGCTTGCCATAAAGGACCTCCACGAAAGCCAGGAGACGCTGGGTGTTGGAGGGCCCAATGAGGGGGATGTGGGCAGTGACGCCATTTTCTGATATGCCGGCACACATCGTTACGTTGCCCCCGCGTTGACCTGGCACATCAATTGTGGCCCAGTGACCGAGAAGATTTCTGCCACGTCGTCAAACTTTTGTTAAATTGAAGCCTGCCTCGTCAACATATACAAATATGTGTGGAGTTTCGTTCGCCTCTAACTCTATTACTCTCTGCAAAAGATACAAAAACATATAGTTTAGAAACCCATGCTACTAGAGTACAGTAATGTACACACACGCCTACAGTACATCCAAAATGTTGGTTACATATTCTAAAAAGAAGGTATTTATGTAATGGTTACTATGCAATGGTAAGACATTACAGTAGTGTACATTCATGAGGTCTTACCGTACATACAGGTGCCTGAGCGCCTTCACCCGGTCACTATTCCTTTCAAAAGGAACAGTATACAGTTTGAGTGATAATTGGTTTCTCCTCAACACCCGGTCTATTGTGAAAAGGCTCACTGTGTTGATGTTTCCAAATATGCCATTATCTTCTATCACAGCGCTCTGAATGAATGAGTCTTATGGCATTATCCTCTATCACAGCGCTCTGAATGTCTCTGAGTCTAATGCCATTATTTGCCCTCACCATGTTGACCGTTTCATTTTCCTGTTCAGGTGTGAAAACGTTTCTTCTTCCTCCAGCACGGGGTAGTGCTTCAGTTCTATAAATGCAAACAATACAGTAAGAATTGATAAACAAATTCAATGTAATCTAAATTCTAAAACTTGACAAGCGTATATGGAATACTGTAAAGAAATATGTAGCATGATCACGTACCTGTTTTCAATCTTAAATGTCCGGATTATTGAGGCCACGGAGTATCGGCAGAGATTGAGCTGGACCCTTTGACCAGCCTCGGCCATGGTTAAGTACATGGGCCACAATTGTCATTCAAAATTCTGTGCCCTGTGCAGTGGCGCCCCCAGAAATTTTTCATAGGGGGGGCCAGGGGGGGGGGCCCTGAAAACCTTGGGGTGGCACACCAAAACCAAAAGTCATAACTGAATTTCAGGAATTCTATTATGTTGTTGTAGCATATAGGCTAGTTGAAAACTATGTCAATATGAGAGTTAAGGAATCGCATACTGATATACTTTGGTTTCTTATTTTACAGTTAATGTTCCTAATTATCTGATGTGCACAGACTAATACCGGTACAGTTAACATTTTGAGTCCCACAAAAATCCTGTTTTAATGTGTTTTGTATTTGTATACATGTGTTAGGCGATTCATTGTTCTTCAAATAGGCTAGTTGTCCTTTTCCTTAAAAAGACAAATATACAGCTTTAATTTGAAGGAGTACATTGATTGTAAGGAACAAAACATATACTGGGAAGTTTAAAAACACCACACAGAGGCCTCCAATTCTTTTCAATACAGCTTTATTCCGCTGTTGCTGTGTCTTTTTGTAAACAAAAATATTTGATTATATATGTCCAAAAATGAAAAACAAAAGCATAATCATGGACAACAATATACATTTGACTGTAGCCTACTCACAACCTATTCATATCCCTGCTTTATTAGGCTACACTCTTTTCAATACAGCTTTATTCGCCTGTTGCTGTGTCTTTTGGCAAACACCCACAAATTCATCAAGATTTATGGCCCTAGCCCTTCTTGACTCTATACTTAACACCCCCAAATTGCTCAATCGCTCGTCAATCATTGTATTTCTCAAGACAGTCTTGATTAACTTCAGCACAGAAAAACTGCGCTCACATACTGCAGTGCTCACAGGTAATGCAAGGGCAATCATGCAAAGTTTAAACATCTCGTGGAACACCTCCCTATATGGCTTAAGGAAGACTGTGAGCTCTATTAAACTGGTTGGTGTTTCCAAGCCACTAGTTTGCTTCGCTACGATAACTCTAACTATAGTTAGCTAACACTCTCTATGCTGCAGCGTAATCTTAAATAAATACGCCAACTTTTTGGGAAGATGGCAAATGGTTGTTGGAAAATGTATTTCGTCACTTTTGAGGGAGCTAGGCTAACAGGACTAACCCTCTTCCAGTGATTGCGGCTAAGCTAGGCTAACGGTGCGGGTCTCTATGCTTCCTCCTGCACGCACAAAGAGGAGAAGGGTATCCATCATCTTCAAATAAAAAAGTTGGCGTGTTCCTTTAAGGCATAAACTAGCTAGCTAAGCCCTAATTTAGCTAGCTAGGCAATTCGACACCGTCAAAAAACGAACAGTTTACTAAATACATAATTATTTTTTTATTTTTTTTTACTATAAGTAAGTATTGTATGACTTATTTACCCGTTAGCAGTCTGGTTGTCTCAACTCAACTCTGCAGGCAGCTGCCAGCTACGCTAGCTTCCGATTATGCCACCAGAGACAAGAGGCTGAGCTCAGAGGCAGACTGTCATCTGGCAGTGCACTGTGTGCAGCAGCAGGCCGGGGGAGGGGTCGGAGTGTGACGCAATGACGGACGGTCAAAAGCGGCTGGCTGGCTATGCGTTTGTTATTTTCTTTCACATTAACTATTATGAAAAATATCCATTATTGATTTAAATGAATAGTACCTAATGTAAAATATCAGATAAAAGCATATTATACATACTACTCGGAAGCATATTATGCATATTTTCTCAGGGTGGCCGTGGCCCCCCTTGGCGGCGCCACTGGCCCTGTGCCCTCCTCCCTCCTCCCTCCTCTCACACGACCACCACGGATTCGTATACCTCTCCCTCTTGCAAGACGTCCTTGCCCTCCTCCCTCCTCCCTCCTCTCACACGACCACCACAGATTTGTATACCTCTCCCTCTTGCAAGACGTCCTTGCTCTTCGCCCTCCATTTTTCATCCGGACACAAATGCACTAGTAGCTTTGCAGTATACAGGTGCAGCTCAAAAAATTTGAATATCGTGAAAAAGTTCAATATTTTTTGTCACTCATTTCAGAAAGTGAAACTCATATATTATATAGATTCATTACACATAGAGTGAAATATTTCAAGCCTTTATTTCTTGTAATTTTGATGATTATGGCTTACAGCTAATGAAACCCAAAATTCAGTGTCTCAAAAAATTAGAATATTTTGCTTTAACATATTTTTAAAGTATCATATTTAATATTTGGTCGCATATCCTTTGCATGCTGTTACTTCCTGAAGTCTGTGACCAATCAACATCAAAAGACTCTCAATATCTTATTTTCAGGTACTGTTACAAGCGATACTATAACCTCTCAGAATCAGAATCAGAATCAGAATCCCTTTATTCGCCAAGTATTTACATACAAGGAATTTACTGTGGTTTATTGGTGCGTACATAAACCAACATAAAACATAAAATAAAATAAAATAATATAATATAAAACATAAAACATAAAACAAAACACAAAAACAAGTAGTGCAAGTAGTAGTGCAGTGCAAGTAGTAGTGCAAAGATAAATATGAGTAATATAAGTAAAATTAAAAATATAATGAACAAAAAGTACAGTGGGAAGTAGGTAAGTGTAAAGTGTCTATGAGGCGGGATAGAGTCTGTGTCTGTGTTGGAGGGGGTCCCGGGCCTTGTTGATAAGGCTAACTGCAGAAGGAAAGAAACTGTTTTTATGGCGAGAGGTTTTGGTCCTGATGGACCGCAGCCTCCTGCCAGAGGGAAGTGTTACAAACAGACTGTGACCGGGGTGAGAGGGGTCGGCCACAATCTTGCCTGCACGCCTCCGGGTCCTCTCTGCATTTGAACTGATCTCTGTGAGAATTGGGTGGTAAGACTCAGCTGTAAATTACGTTGGTACAGTATGGAACACATGACTGGCAAAATGGCTGTACGTCATCAAGGGTCTAAGGTATCAAACGAGCCCCAAACCATCACTCTGCGGCCAGATATGGAGTAGATGTGGATGGATCCCTTTAAGGGTTGTTTCTCCTGACTTTTTTCCCCATAGAGTTCTATAGGAAAATGAGTCAGGAGAAATAACCCTTGCAGTGATCCATCCACATCTACTCCATATCTGGCAACAGAGTGATGGTTTGGGGCTCGTTCGATAGCTCAGACCCTTGATGACTCATTTTTCAAAATAAAGAAATAAAAAGTCTAGGCCACCAGGTGGCTCATCCAGTAGAATGTACATTTGGTGTGTTGATGAGTTCCATGGACTGGGTTTGAATCTAGTCTGTGCCAGTGCTGACTATAGCCGGCGGCTCCACAGGGGTGCATAATTGAGCCGTCACCCATGGATGGGAGGGTTCGTTGAAGCCTAGTGACCCCTGCTGGTAAATGGGGCATCTGCGCTCTGCCAAAGCTGCACAAGCACATGAGGTGTAATCCTTCAACTCATGTTTGTGCAAGGTTGGCTTGTCCAGTTGGGCATTTCAAAGTTGGGGAAAAAATGGAGAAACAAGAACATGGAAAGTCCACATTTGGAGAGTTTATTGAACAGACCACTAACAGTGTCTGAAGAACATTGTGCTGGGGGGTAACAGATACGATTTCTGAGTGGAACATAAACAATGATCTCAGGGTCAGATGCACCAAGAAATGCAATTGTACACCTATAGAATAGAATAACTTTTATTTTCCTACTAGGGAACTTCAGTTGTAGCCCCAGCAACAACAAAAAAGACAGACAGTGGGGCAGACCCACAACACACAAACAAACATCAAACAAAGACATCCAACAGAATCATTACATCAATTAAGTGAATTAAAGTGCAATACAGCCATGATTAAAAAGAGCCCCCGCTGTCCAGAGATCACCAAGCAGTCCAACACACAAACTCCACGTCCACGACTCTCCTCCATACACAATCCTCCCAGTCGTCTTCTCACTCCTCCCCTGCATCATGTCCTTCCCTGGTTGCCCTTTGAAGATTGCCTGCACTCCCGGACCAGTCCTGAAATCTTCAACTTTGGTGAAGAGTGATGGTAAACTTTGTTGCTGCAGTCTGCAGATCCAACAGACATTCCCGAGCATACAGTCAAGCCGGAAAGTCTGAATACCCCTTTCACCTTCTCCACGTTTTATTACATTACAGACATATTCTACAATAGATTGAGTTCATTTTTTGTCTAAAAATTCTACACAAAATAGCCCATAATGACAAAGTGAAAACATGTTTTTAGAAATTTTTGCAAATGTATTAAAAATCGGAAACTGAAATTTTTCATTTACATAAGTATTCACACCCTTTGCTTTAACATATTTTTAAAGTATCATATTTCATATTTGGTTGCATATCCTTTGCATGCTGTTACTTCCTGAAGTCTGTGACCCATCAACATCAAAAGACTCTCGATATCTTATTTCCAAGGCAAGGCAAGGCAGCTTTATTTATAGAGCGCATTTCATACACATGTGCAATTCAATGTGCTTTACATATACAATAACAAGATTAAACGAGGAAATCATTAAAATTCATAAAATAAATAAAAAGATAAGGCAATAAGAATAAAGAATCTAAAAATAAATAAAAAGATAAGACAATAAGATTTGCAGCAGAAAACAGAAGTAACTGAATAAAAACAATAATGGATAAGACAATTAAAATTACACCTTTGTGGGGCTACTCTTAGTAAAGCAAGTCAGTGTTCATAAACCCTACACAACAAGAACGTTTTGAGCCTGGATTTAAAAGTTGCCACATTTGGGGCGTATCTAAGTGTTTCTGGGAGTTTGTTCCAGGTGTCGGAAGCATAATATTTGAATGATGCTTTACCGTGTTTTGTCTTAGGTCTATAAACAGTTAATAGTCCCTTTCCAGATGACCTAAGGGTTCTTGATGGTTCATAGGGTATAAGAAGATCTAGGAGATATTTTGGCCCCGAGCCATTTAGAGTTTTATAGACCAATAAAATAATTTAAAATTAAACTCTCTGGTACAATGGAAGCCAGTGTAAAGATCTGAGGACTGGTGTGATGTGGTCGTATCTTTTAGTTTTTGTGAGTACCCTTGCAGCTGCATTTTGAACACGCTGTAGTTTTTGGAGGTTTTTTTTAGGAAGGCCGGTATAAAGCCCATTGCAATAATCTAGCCTACTAGAGACGAAAGCATGGATAAGCTTTTCCAGGTCTGGTTTGGATAGTAGGCCTCTAATCCTTGCTATATTTTTAAGGTGGTAATATGCTGCCTTGGTTAAGGAGTTAACCTGGTTTTCAAAGTGTAGATCAGCATCTAAAATAACACCCAAGTTTCTGGCCTGATTTGTAGTCTGTAGTGATAGAGATTTTAGATAGTCACTGACCTTAATTCTCTCATTTTTATTGGAACCAGAAACAACGACCTCTGTTTTGTCCTTGTTTAGCTGAAGAAAGTTCTGGCACATCCAGTCATTTATCAGTGAGACACAATGACATAGGGAATCAATTGGACTATAATCAGAGGGTGAGAGGGCAATATAAATTTGTGTATCATCAGCGTAGTTATGGTAGGCAGTATTGTTGTCCCGCAAAAGTTTTCCTAAGGGTAGCATGTAAAGATTAAATAAGAGAGGGCCAAGGATTGATCCTTGAGGAACTCCACATGTCATGTTAACCTTCTGAGAGACGAAGTTGCCAATGGAGACAAAGTAATCTCTATCTTGCAGGTATGACCTGAACCAGTGAAGGACCATATCAGATAGTCCGACCCAGTTTTCTAGTCTATCTAATAATATAGAATGGTCAACGGTATCAAATGCAGCACTTAAATCCAATAAAACCAAAACTGATATATTACCAGAGTCAGAGTTAAGACGAATGTCATTAACCACCTTAATTAGCGCCGTCTCAGTACTGTGGTTGGGGCGAAAACCAGACTGGAAGATGTCAAAACAATCATTAGTTTTAAGGAAACAACTAAGCTGGTGATAAACAACCTTCTCAATTACCTTACCTATAAATGGTAGGTTTGATATCGGTCTGTAGTTATTTAGAACAGACAAATCTAGAGTGCTATTTTTTAGTAGGGGTTTAATAACTGCTGTTTTTAGACTCTGTGGGAAAAGGCCAGATGAAATCAAACAGTTAACAATTTGTAGCAGGTCTTTGGATAAATAATTGAAACACTTTTTGAGAAACACAGTAGGCAAAGGATCTAGACAGCAGGTAGATAAATTTAATTGCAAAACTATTTTTTCAAGGGTATGAGAGTCAATGGTCTTAAATTTAGACATTCTTATTGAGGTCATTCCAGCTGGATAAAAAGGTAATATGTTCTGTGCTGGCTGATTTATAGAACTTCTAATTGTTTTAATTTTATCTCTGAAAAGGTCAGCAAACTCATTACATTTACTGGCCGATAAATGGTCAGGGGAAGTTGACACTGGAAGACTAATCAGCCTGTCAACAACTGAAAATAGAACACGAGCATTGTTAGAGTTATTTTTTATCACGTCAGAGAAGTAGGATTGTCTTGCGATTTTTAACACAAGGTTGTAGTTATGCAGGTTTTCTTTATAAATGTCGTAGTGGATGTAGAGGCCTGATTTTCGCCATTTGCGTTCTGCTTTCCTACATTCTCTTTTCTGTGCTTTTACAGAAGCTGCCTTTCTCCATGGTGCTGCAAGCTTGGGGGAGATCAACTTTTCCTTTACTGGGGCAATTGTGTTAATGATATCTTCCATGTTTGAATTAAAATTATTTAAGAGTTGGTCCACAGAGGTTGACGTTGAGGGAGGGATCAGCGAAATAGCCTTAATAAACATTTCAGTAGTCTTCTCATTAAAATGCCGTTTTTTAACTGTTGCAGGTTTAGTAGGAGTCTGAAGAATAGTGGAGATATGAAAGAACACAGAAAAATGATCAGAAAGTGCAACATCAACAACAGATACACTAGAAATATCAAGGCCCTTGGTGATAACTAAATCCAGAGTATGCCCTCGACTATGAGTTGGTCCTTGCACATGCTGTGATAAACCAAAAGTTTCCAGTATGATAGTGAGTTCTTTTGCGTATTTGTCCAGTGTGTTATCAATGTGGACATTAAAGTCGCCAGTAATAACTAGACAATCATATTCAGTTGAAGTGAGAGAAAGTAGCTCAGTGAAATCATCTAAGAAATTGCTACAGTATTTTGGTGGCCTGTAAACTGTTAGAAATAAAATTTGTTGAGCATGCTTTAGAAGGAATGAAAGGTATTCAAAGGAGGCAAACTCTCCGAAATGTACCTGCTTGCACTGAAATATCTCTCTACAGAGAGCAGCTACTCCACCACCTTTTTTGCCATCACGGCTGACGTTGAAAGTATTAAAGTTAGGGGGGCAAGTCTCAATTAGAATAGCAGCAGTATTTTTTATATCTAACCAGGTTTCAGTTAAGAACATGAAATCAAGATTATGTGATGTGATAAAATCATTGATTAGAAATGATTTATTCCCTAGTGATCTTATATTAAGTAATGCTATTTTGATTGTTATAGAGCCAGGCTTCTGATTAGGTCTGGAGGTAATACTGACACGGATAAGATTACTTGAACGGGAGCTACTATTAAGATGTCTAAGTTGTCTTTGGCCATGCCGCTGACTATTTAAAATGACAGGTATTTGTGACACAGCATGATTACAGTTATTGACATTGTTTACATCAGAAGGCAGATGACATATTTCTTGATAATTTTTAGATCTAGCGGCATCTACATCTTCTTGGTCAGGCTGCTGTTTAGACGTGTCCTTAGTGTTCTTAGACGGACTGGGGGAGGGGGGGGAGCGCAGGTCCGTTGCTGGAGTTTTGAAGGTAGGGGCTGGTGGGAGTTGGGTGTGGGGGTCTGGGGGAAGGGGATGGGTGTTGTAGAGGCTCGCGCCATCCTGCGGGGTGGGGGAGGGGGGGGAGGGCGGGTCCGTTGCTGGAGTTTTGAAGGTAGGGGCTGGGGGGAGTTGGGTGTGGGGGTCTGGGGGAAGGGGATGGGTGTTATAGAGGCTCGCGCGAGGCCAGGTCTAGTTAGTATTGGAGTCCCTCTCTCCACCACTTTCTCCATCGCCTCTGAGAATGGCAGGAACTGGAGGGGGGAAGGGGAGCTCGGAGGGGGAATATGAGGTAGAGGAGGGGGAGAGGGGAGGATGGGGGGATGCATCTGGGAGGGGGCTGGACAATGAGGTTGAGGAGGGGGAGAGTGGGAGGGGGGTGGTTGGAGCATCTTGCAGGGGGGGAACCTGAGGGCGAGTGGAGGTCTCTGCTGGTTGCTGGTGAGATGTAGTGTCCCCTGGAATGGCAGAGGCGGAGTCCGATGGCGTCCGATGGCCCTCCTTCGTGGGGTCCCCGTATGCCTCTGTGAGCTGCTGGTGAGGGGTAGGGTCCCCTGGACTAGCAGAGGGGGAGTCCGATGTTAGGATGGGAGAGGCCTCCTCCGCCTCCCCCGCATCAAGGCCTTCGCTCTGTGGTGCTGAGCTGGCGCTTGATTGCGGGGAGGGGGAGGTTGCCTTTAGTCTGTTTTCGTTCAGTGTCTCCTTGCGCTTATCTCTGGCCGTCCTTGTGCTGTCCTTGTGTTTGATAACAGTCCGGTGGTTAACGGCGTGAAGTAGGTTAAAGGTGAACAGTGTCTCTCCGGCTCTGTTAAGCATTCCATTTCTGAAGAGAACTTTGCGCTCCCAGAACAAATTGAAGTTGTCTAAAAAGTTCACTTTATGATGGAAACACATAGTTGCTAGCCACGTACTAATCCCAAGTAGCCTGCTGAATTTGTTGACTCTCCATTCATTTGGAGGCAGAGGACCGCTGATGAATGCCTCAGCGTCCAGGGAGCTTAGCATCTCTAGTAGTTTGACAAAGTCACGTTTCAATAGTTCTGATTGTTCTTTGATTATGTCGCTGGCTCCAACGTGCAGAATAATCTTATTCACAGATTGGTGGTCAGCCAAAATCTCTGTGATTTTTTCTGTTATGTTACAGACCATCTCATCAGGGAAGCAGTATATTTTAGTGTTATTACTACCGATTTTG
The DNA here is from genome assembly GCA_022702515.1 of Ilyophis sp. 1 JC-2022. Lineage (NCBI taxonomy): Eukaryota > Metazoa > Chordata > Actinopteri > Anguilliformes > Synaphobranchidae > Ilyophis > Ilyophis sp. 1 JC-2022. The sequence goes on along the minus strand of CM040403.1, from coordinate 6,996,560 downwards.
ATATGCTTAACAGCAGAGTCACCAATGATTAATGTTGTTATTGGCGTTGTACCTTGTTGCTGTTGGGGCCTAGCTGGTGGGAGCATTGTAGCTTGTCGTGTTGTGTTTCTTGGGCGTCCTCCCCTCCTCTCCGTACGGCGCCGAGGGGAAACACCCGGCAAAGTAGGTCGTAGCAGTTCGAATCTGTTTTCTAGCTGTAGTATCGGTGGTGGTTTGAGAAAGTTTGTATTGCTTTTAGTGTTGACTTTCGTGGAAGTCCACTGTAGCTCCATGTTAGCATCAGGGGCTTGCTGGCTCGTATTAATCCACTGGCTAGTAATTAACGAGGGCCAGCCGGTAGCAGAGCTAATCTCAGGGCGCTGAGAAGCACTCTCTGCAGCTTCGGAACTCGGAATCATAGGCTTCCCCCGACGAGTAGCAGTTTGCTTCGCCGGTACAGCAGTGTCCGTGGCTACCGTTAGCTTGGCAGCACTCGCGTTAGCGGTGCCGTTCACAGAGTCCTTCATAATAAATATTGTTGTTTCGAGTACTGCAATCGTCTGTCAGAGTCTAACCTCAAGTCCATAGCAGACTTTGCAGGGCGGCATGTCCGTCTCTAAGGAGACAATAGGATCAATAGGATCAACGTACACGACAGTCTCTCTCTCTTAAGTGGCTTTAGAGTGCAAAACAAAACCAAAAATTCCTCCAAACCGCGAGGTTATAGAAGGGCACGACTTGGGGAACCTAACAATAACTTATCTAAGCTAAAAAAGAAAAAGAAAAAGAAAAAAAAAAAAAGCAGTATAAAGCAAGATATTTACAAAGAATGCAGGAGATTGCGGAGCAACTGCAACAAGCGACCGATCACTGGGAAGTCAGGAAGTCAGGAAAGGGAGCTAGGTACTGTTACAACAAGCGATACTATAAGCTCTCTGCAGTTTAACTGATCTCTATGATAATTGGGGGGTGAGGCTAGATTCAGCTGTAAATTACACTGGTACAGTATGGAACACATGACTGGCTAAATGGCTGTAAGTCATCAAGGGTCTGAGCTATCGAACGAGCCCCGAACGAGCCCCAAACCATCACTCTGTTGCCAGATATGGAGTAGATGTGGATGGATCACTGCAAGGGTTATTTCTCCTGACTCATTTTCCTATAGAACTCTATGGAAAAAAAAGTCAGGAGAAACAACCCTTAAATCAAATTTCTGTGGGGGCGTGTGCCACCACAGCCCCCCCACACACCCGTGTGAAAGAGCACAGAATTATGTGTGATGTAGAATAATAGACAAACAGGAAAATGTTTTACAACATATAATTTTATTCTAAAAAGGATTAGATAGCAAACAAATAAATGAAACTTAGCACTGAGGAACTAACATTATCCAGAGCAGCATAGGCAAACACTTAAAGCAGAAAGCGTATGAACAGCATTTCATATATATATATTTTTTAAAATTTGTATATATATTTTTTTTCATTAAGATTACTATTTATACCCAGTTAATACCTGTCCAATATGATCCGTGCAAAGACCAATCTAAAACACAATGCCCAAGAGCTCAGGGGAGTTAATTAGCTGCAGTCCTGCACATAAAGACTTGTTAAATAAACTAATATTCAGGCTTTCTTAGGAGCCAAGCAGATTACCAACATTGGGTCTCAGAGGAAGGAATTCACACAGAAAACACAAAGACCTTTTTGAATTTACTGTCAGTAGCAAGACAGCACATACAGAAAACAAATACGTAAATCAGCTTTACTGTTGTACTCCTGTAATCCAACCTTAATCACAATTATTCAGATTTAATGTGTAACAAGATTACTGTAATAATTACTGCCCCCAAAACTACTCCAATTATCGGTTTAGCAAAGCTTTGAACAAATGAAAGAATCTTTTTAAATTTTCCTATGTTTTGGGTTTTGTTGTACAGCAACGTGTATATTTTTTCAAAGAGACTGTTCACCTGGTCATAATTCTCCACGCACTCATTGTTAAAGACTTGGTATCGATTCCCACATTTCCGTAGGAGTTGCTGCAGGTTTGTGTCACTACTGATGAACTCCTTAATGGATTTGTTTCTCAGTCTGTCTCCATAAGTGAAGAGGACCATGGTGTACTCATTCACCCTCTCAGAGAAGAATTCCTGCAGTGTCACCATCACTCTCTTCTCCTGCTCAGTGAATCTTCCCAGCTGTATGACCAGGAGGACAACGTAGGGTTTGCGGTCACACAGAGTTACAGCTCTCTGCATCTCCTCTCTCAGCTTCTCCCTTGTGAGCTTAGTGTTGCACAGGCCTGGAGTGTCCACCACAGTGACTCTTCTCCCACACACTTCTCCTGTTCCTCTCATGCTAGTCAGGGTCAGAGATGAGGGGCTGGCCTCTGATATAAACTCCTCTCTCCCCAGGATGGTGTTGCCTGCTGCACTCTTCCCTACTCCACTCATCCCCACTAATACCACACTCAGGGAAGGGAGAACATTGGCTTCTGAAAGAAAACCGGGAAAAATGTATTACTGTGATCACTATACTTACATCAGTAGGACGTTTATTTAATTTAACCTTTTTTTGTCCCGGACTACCAAACTGACATTTCAAATACCACTAAATTATATTGGCCCTGAATGAATACAGACATGCAAAACTTGGTGTGTGCAATCAGCTCATGGGCCTTCCTTAATGCATTACTTTTCAAAGGCTTTTGTCAAGAAATGGCCAAATGACAATCCAATAAATGTTACAGTGGGTGTGGCTTATCACAAAAATGCTAATAATTCCAAAATCATTTGACAAAAAGTTATTAAACTTGGTTGGTCTTTTAACAGTACCATCAGGACTTGACCACTGTAATTTTAACCCAATCGGGCCACGTGGTGGCGCTATAGAAATCCAAATATAAGAAAATATTTAAAAATTCACTAAAAATCACTGACCAAACACTGCCGACACTCCATTTGATCGAGAGTCACAAAATTTAGTGTACAAGTCCCGCTGCTCATGCCCAACAAATTTGCCTCAAGGAACCATGAAGTCTGACACCTTTGATTTTCTGCTAATTAGTATTTTTTGTAAAACACATACCATGGTACTCCTCCTACAGAATTTGACCAATTTGCACGAAACCTGTTCGGGAGACTCAGCCTATATCCCTTCATTCATGCATTACTTTTCTGAGGCCTATGTCAAAGACTGGCCGATGAGAAGCCAATTAATTTTGCATTGGGTGTGGCTTATCACAGAAATACTAATAATTCTAAAACCGTTCTGAGACTGCGTGGGTTGATTGACAGTTAGATCAAGATTTGAGCCCTGTAGTTTTAACCCAATCAATTCACGTGGTAGCACTATAGAAACACAAATGTTGGGATGGCAGGTATGCCATCCACCAAGTACACTATCTATGCTTAACAGGCTGTCTACCAACCATGCCAACTTTAAAAATTCCTGTAGCTTAGTGGTTAAGGCATTGTACTTCCGTGTAGTAGGCTGGTGGTTCAATCCCCACCTGTTCCTAACACTTTTTTTGAGGCAAGAATGTTCTTTTAACATAAAACAAGTTATTTTTATTGCAAAGGCTAAGAAATTTCACAATATTAACTAACTGTTTCAATTATGAAGTCAGTGAGCCAACACAATCTCATACCGCAACACAAAAGTCTTATTTGGCCGCCTGCTTTCTGTTAACCTGCTTTGGCCTAGTGGTTACAATCTTGGCTTTCCATGCATGAGGTCTGTGGTTCAATTCCCACTTGGTAAAAATGGTTAAGTTAATGTTTGGCAAATGTTGTTTTCACATTAAGTAACACCTTTTCATTGCAATAGTTGGGAAATGTAACAGTATTAACTGTTCACTGTTTCACTTAAAAGACATAAAAGGCTACCGACATGGTCCAGTAGCTTACTGTACTACCGACTAACGAAAGATTTACCGCAGGTCGCGTTTAAGCAGTTTGCTATGGGAACAAGTATCCATTTTTCAGACACAGAAAATTAAGTTTTCACGCAAAATATGATCTGGTACAGAGCACGTTGTTGCAGTAATGTAAAAAATCAATTCATAACTGTGCCATTGGCTGCATATTTTGAACTAACATTTATTTTCAAACATCATCACTAGTCTCAATCTCACACAAAAGCCGAAAGAAACATCCGTTTATGTGTAGGCCTACCTATTTTGTCCTGTTGCGGTTTCGCGGGCAAGATTTCTTGATTAATTTGCAACAAAAAGGATGTGCATTCAAGCTCTCTTCGGGTTACGTTTCTCACACATAACACAATGTCACCATAAAAATGAAGTAGGCTACTAGAAAAATGAAGAATTTACGACAATACGCAAGCCCTTACAGGATCAGGTTTCCATACCATCAACAATGGCAAAAGCCCAGATTACAAACAAATATTTGCTTTTTGGGTCAACCCTGTCTAGAGTTGTCTATCATTTAGCGGCCTCTGTGTTTGACAAATGCTGCTCACGTTGCTCGGTCCCCGGGAATCGCTGCTTTCAGCTATATTTATTATTATTATTATTATTATTATTATTCATGAAAAAAGGTTACACTCAGTACTACTGTTGTTACTGATTTTGACATTGAGAACTAAGATTCCCCCTTTATGACTAGCTTCACACACAGCTCTGGTATACAGCTGATCATCTGCTTTCCATGGATGATCATTTCTAACAGGTACAATTTTTTAAAAAGGTCAAACTTACCGCTCATGTTTGGGTGCTGGTTAGTCAGTACAGGTGTGTGCTGATCAGTCTGCTGCAGCAGTGTTGCCGTCTGTCACAGAATTACAGGAAATGCTGCGTTACAAATGCACCTGCTTTTATACACAACTACCTTTCTGGAAACGCCCAGTGATAAGACCTGTGTCAAGTACATATTTTACTGTAACACTTAAACTCTTTAGTCATGTTAACTCTTTAGATGTTAACATTTAAAAACACTCAGGAGTGTTTTATCAATTGTATTTTATTAATAGTTTTTCTTGAACACACCTGTTTTTAAAGTATTTTTTTATCCCCATTCATGATTGTACTCACATTTACTTCATGGAGAGGCTGAGGATTTATTTATTTATGTTAGCTCTAGTGCCGTTTTCTCACCATAGTAACATATTGATCTTGTAAATTATTGCCACAGGTCTATAGTTAGGGGACCAAGCAGCGCATCTGCTGGTATATTGTTTTTGTTTTGATTATCGTTTCTTTCTCCCCTTTCACCTAGAATTCCTGTGAGCTGGTTTGGCCTAGAATCACCAAACTTGAATCCTTTAAATTATGACACAGATTGAAGACCTGGTGGCGCTGTAGTGCATGTGATAAAATGTTTACATTGACACGCCCACTGCCGAAGCCCCGTTTCACCAAGAGTCACAATACTTGGTGTGCAGGTCCCTCTGCTCATGAGGAACAAATTTGCTTCAAGGAGTCATAAAGTTTGCTATATTGGATTTTCTGCAAATATTTTGTAACACTTAAATTGCTACTCCTAGAAAATTCAACCAAATTTGCAAGAAACTTTGCAAGATATGTTGACTCATCTCACATGCCTTTATACTGGCATTTTCTGTCAAAAAAGGCAGACGTCAAAAAATTGCCCAATTACGAGCCAATGAATTATCAGTTTATCACAAAAATGCTAATAATTCCAAAAGTGTTTGACAGAAAGTTATGAAACTTGGTAAATCTATTAAGAGTTACATCGAGACTTTCAGCCAAAAGTTAACCCAATCAAGCCACGTGTTGGGGCTATAGAGATCCAATTATAAAACATATTTAGAAATTCGCTAAAAATCACTGTTATGCACGTATTAGTTCGCTAAGTACATCATTTTATTTTAATAATAGGATGATATTAAACATCTCAGACTAGTATGAGGGGACTCAATCAGCATCATGAGATTATGATGGTTTAAAAGATATGAGGGGTCTTTACAATGGGTGTCAAATGGCGTAACTGGTTACACCTCCTCACATTTCAATTTCAAATCAATATTGACAGGCATTATGGTGGACACCTTTATTAGCATCTAACTTTGAATGAAAGAGTTCAAACATAATTTTCTAAGTAAAGTTTTTATTTTACAAATATGCAGAATTTTCTAACTTATCCTGGGTTCATACAATTTTTATTAAAATTACAGTTTTTCTCAATTGTTTAGACACATTTTCTGAAATTAAAACTAATTTCTCAAAATTATAAACACAAAACTGACATTGTCAACTCTTTCTGCAAAACTTCATATATCTTTTGTCAAAATCAAGCACTTTTTTCAAAACCATACACTCTCATCTCATCCTAAATCCTAAAAAAGAATTCACAAAAAATTCACAATTACTGGCACTTGTAACAGTACCAAAAAGCAGCAGCTGTATGCAAACATACTGCACATGATTAACAAGCCTGAGTCACGATCTGCAAGAGTGCATTGTAATTTCTAAATTACAACACAATTTGCATATAAACACCGCTAGCAAATATGTCACAATCATACTTGATAAACTACCTAGCCGGCTAACTGGCCAACGAACGTTGCAGAGCAGAGCGACCTTTTAGCAGCTTTAGCTGTCAAACTAGGTGAGCCTAGACCATGTCACTTTAGAAAAAGTACTCACCAGTGCTGATTCATAAAATAGAAGTGTATTCACCCTGGAGTTGCCCTGCAGAAAGAAGTCTGAAATCTGTGGTTGTGGGAGGAGCTGTTTGTGCTTGAGAA
>CM040403.1:6909728-6989353 GCA_022702515.1 Ilyophis sp. 1 JC-2022 | reverse complement strand
ATAAATTACAAACAAAAAAACAATTAATTCACCAAAGGGTAGAAGACCAGTCCCTCCAAACAAGGTCTCCCTTAGGCCTGCAACCCAGGCCTTTTATTAAGCCCAATAGAGTACTCAGGTGACTACATCACGCTGGTTTCAGAAGTAAATTCCCCATTCATTTAGAGCGTAGACATTCACTAAAGCTTACTTTTAAACCATTTCTACAGATTATGTCTTACCGTCAATTTCCCGGATTGTTCAATAAAATGTCCGTTCGCAAACTATGTCGGATGAGCGTAGCCAGCAGTAGCACACGGCTACTTTTTTCTAACTTTAGCTAGCTAGCTTGAAGGACTAAAAGCTAGAATTGCTTTATGTGGTTAACCATAGCATAGTTTGACCTTGTCGGGCGGGCTTCTCTAACGTTAGCTCGTCTTCAGTGGCAGTAGCCAACTCCCATTTGCCACAGAGCAGACACACGAGATGATGGTACCTTTTTGGTCGAGAACCACCCGTGCGTTGCAGTACTGGATATGCAGTCCGTTAAAGTGGATTAAGTCGAACTACAATCATTAATGCATTACTTTAAAAAAAAAAAAATGGAACATGCGATATATGGTCTATATCCTTGTACCACACAGGCTAATCCAGGAACGTTTCCGCTCATTCTATAAATCAGATTTCAAGAAATAGTCGATAGTCTCCGAAGCCCATTCTGTCTTCCATAGGAAATTTACTTCCAAAACCAGACTCTGCCCATGACTGACGCACTCACTTGAGTACTCTATTACTAGGTAATGGGAACAGCCGAAGTGATTACAATGAATCACAGCTGTTTCCATCCCTGTACGTAGGGCCAGTGCTGCCCCCTGGTGGACAGCACCCCAAATTCTCTTCCTGGGACCACACACCTTTCAAGCATTCAGCACAAAGTGCTTTACAGAAGTAAAAATAACTTTAAAAAAACACTTAAAAGTAATTTTAAAAAAAAAAAGAAGAAACACAATAATAAAAATAGAATAAAATAATATAAATAAACTTTAAATAAATTATGGAACAGGGTATTAAAACACCAAATATAGAGACAATGTATCGACAGTAATAAAAGTAGTTATAAACGAGTAAAACAGAAGTCAAATACAGGTCATACATTATAAGAGGCAGTTCGATAAAAATGGGTCTTGAGAAGGGATTTGAAAGAGGTCACTGACTCAGCAGCACTGATGCTCAAAGGGAGGCTTGTTCCAGAGTCTCTGGGCTTTTGCAGCACAGGCATGATCACCCTTAGTTCTTAATCTGGACTCTGGGACAGCTAGAAAGCCCTTGTCAAAAGATCTAAGAGGTCTTTGAGTCTCAAACGGACCTAAGAAGTCTAAAATATAACTTGTTGTCAGACCATGTATACCAAAGGATTCCCACTCTTTTTGAGAAATAATTTTCCAGAACTTTTCCAGGACATTTCCAGGAGTTTTTCTTGACAATCCAGGACAGCACTTGCTCACAAACGGTCATATAATTTACCGGTAGGCCTAGTATTGACACATTTAATCCCAGTTTAATTCCTCCTTTTTTAATGATGCAGGGTTCTTGATGAAGTGTCTCATGTTCATTACAGGTCACTGCTACACACATCACTGCTAACTGTACAATAAGGTCATCTGGCCTCCTCTTGTTGTTAGATGTGACCAGCACTGGTATGTTTTTTTGTTTTTTTTTTACTTACAAGCTCTCCTCAACAAACACCAACATATTCTGTGTTACACTTACTTGAATTGTGGCAGTTACAATACTCACTCCAAACACTGGTTTATACTCCAGGTCCGAACTTCAAACTTGGGAAAAAAATTGACTATGTTTTACCTCTGCAACAATTTCAAAATGTAATAAAGTAATAAATCACACCATAATGTACACTGGTGTGTGTTATTGTCAAAGCATTGTTTAACAGGTGGTATTGTAATGGGTTGTATGCACCCCTATAGCTGTATTGATGTTGATGCATAAAATCTTAATTTAAATTTACTTTTGTCAAACAACCACTGACACACAACAACAACAAAAAACAGCTCAACTCAAGAGTTAAAATTGAACAGGTAAGCTTTACCGAAATTAAAGTGATTCATACAGCAGAACTTTTCATAGTTCTAGAACTTAAATTGAAAGACAATTATAAAAGAATCTGAACCTTGAGAAAACAAGCAGTTAAATAGGTCTGTCTGAAATCCTTGTAGTCGTCAAGAACATGAGCCATTAGAATGGCGTAACTAACCTGTGCAGCTAAATCCCAGAGCTAAATTGAGAGTGAAACTTAAAATGAAAGAACAACTTAAAACAGCCTGAATGCCAGGATGAGGTTGAAAAAAAGACTATTTAAAATGACCTATAACCTACTGAAAAGACGTCTGGTGTAACTCTCGGAATAATGCTGGGGTTGGTCTACGTCTGCCTTTGAAGTCCTTCTTTAAAGTCTGACAAAGTTGCATCCAGAAAGGTCACTTCTTTCTTTTTTTCTACAACACTTTTGCGGTAGGCGTTAGACTTTGTGAGCAATATGAAGTCCTGCTTTCTTTCAGCCTTCTCTGCCATTACATTTGCCTCTTGATGCATTGCTTCGATGCTGGCTATTATTTTCTGTCTCTTGGCGGCCACTTTTGTGATTTTGGACCTGAGCTATTTTCTTGTCATTTGCAGATTTTTTTTTCTTCTTTTTTCACCCTCCAGGTACTTAAAATAACGCATTCTGGCCATTTTGCAAGGCTGCATGAGGGGTCTTGGTAGTACTCTTTCCAATGAGCCACCAGTCACAGAATCTTGGATCAGGTACAGATGTGAGACAGAGAGAAACATGCTAGTTGGTACAGAAGTGAGACAGAGAATGTGATGGAATGTGGTACAGATGTGAGACAGAAAAAACATGCTCGTTGTACAGATGTGAGACAGAGAGAAGCATGCTATTTGTACAGATGTGAGACAGGGAGAAATATGCTAGTTGTACAGATGTGAGACAGAGAGAAACATGCTCGTTGTACAGGTGTGAGACAGAGAAAAACATGCTAGTTGGTACAGATGTGACACAAAAAACATGCTAGTTGTACATATGTGAGACAGAGAGAAACATGCTAGTTGTACAGATGTGAGACAGAAAAACATGCTAGTTGTACAGATGTGAGACAGAGAGAAACATGCTAGTTGTACAGATGTGAGACAGAGAAAAACATGCTGGTTGTACAGATGTGAGAAAGAGCTAAACATGTTAGTTGGTACAGATGTGAGAAAGAGAGAAACATGTTAGTTGGTACAGATGTGAGACAGAAAGAATCATGCTAGTTGTACAGATGTGAGACAGAGAGAAACATGTTAGTTATATCGATGAAGATTCAATAATTAAGGAGAGGGTTAAACGAATGTGACAGGAGGGATGGGACCGGGAGGGCAGAGGAAGGCTTTTGTATAGGGTTCAGAAGACTGTGGGTAGGATCAGGCATGGGGGGAGGTGTAGAAGGGAGGAATGAATAATAACAAGGCTTAGGGTGGGGCATGCGGGTTTGAATGGGGGTCTAAGGGTAATAAAAAAACATCCAGATGGGCGGTGTGGGTATTGTAAGGAGGAGGAGACGGTGGAGCATGTGCTAATGAAGTGCGGGAGGTATGGGAGGGAGAGGGAGAGGATGGTTGCACGAATGAGGGAGAGTGGGGTGGAGTTTGAGATGGGGGTTTTAGATAGACACTCTGGGGATGGGGGATATAGGCACATATTTAGATTTTTGAGAGAAACGGGTTTATATAAAAGAGTTTAGAGGATTTTGTTTGTGTTTTAAGTAATGTACTGTAAGAGTTTATTTTCCTATTGTTTGTATTCTTAGTGGCAGTTGGGTGGTTTAATTTGTTTTGTAGGATGTTTATTTTGTTTGGTTTGGGTTTAGTGGGTTGGGTCCCTGGTCCATACTCCAGTTCGGTAGGTGGCGGTAAAGCTCCTAAAGTTGGATGCAAACCGCCATAAAATAATTAAGAAGAAGAAGAAGAAGAAGAAGTAGAAGCCCCTGTGGTCACATTTATTTGGGTTCCTGCGCACATGGGCATTATGGGTAATGAGAGCGCGGACAACCTAGCCAAACAAGCTGTTAAAAAAGAAAACATAGACACTGTAATCAAACTTTCAAAATCAGAAGGGAAGGGTATTGCATGAAAGAAAATCAATGAAGCAGCAGCTCTGGGATCAGGAGTTAAGAGGAAGACATCTACATGCAATACAGAGTAGAGTGGGCTCTGGGATCAGGAGTTAAGAGGAAGACATCTACATACAATACAGAGTAGAGTGGGCACTGGGAGAAGCAGGGGAGGAAATAGAAGAGAGGAAGCAGTGATGACCAGATTAAGAATAGGACACAGTAACCTGAACGGACTCTCCACATTATAGGGAAGCATCAAAATGGACTATGTGACCATTGTCAGACACCAGAAACAGTACAACATGTACTTGTAAACTGTAGGAAATGTATAGGAAAGCGTAAGGACATGATGGAGGGAATGAAGAGAGCAGGGCTAGCAGGAGGAGATGTAAAGGGCATACTGGAGTGTGGTGGAAGTGGACAAGGCAGGCAATGTCTGATGAGCTTTCTTAAGGGAACAGGACTAATAGGAAAAATATGACAAACCGTATCATGTAGGAGTTAACTAACTCCAGAAGATGGCAGTAGTGCAAAATTAAGGAAACAAGCTGCCGTAAAACCCTAAAGAAGAAGAAGATTTAGCGACTTGAGTGAGTTTAGTGTGAGACGAACGGTCAACGAAGGTTGGTGTCCTGAACAGACAAAGTTAGTTTGGACATACACCGCGCTCAACTGAGAAGCCTGTTGAGAGCCGCCAGCAGTCTTGCGCTTTGGTGTACGCGCATTTCATGAGATGCACGATAATAAAGTAAATCACGTGCTAGACAAGGGAATTTTACAGCCTTTTCACAGACGCTGTTACGCAGAGTATCTTACTAAATGACAGACTTTTATTGATCTCTGCTTATTTTCATGTCTTGTTATCTTAATATATTGTACTGTTTTTGTGCAGTTGTATTGTTTTTGTATTATACATTATTTTTTTGAAGACGATGTGCTATAGCCTACTGCTGGAGAGGTACTATAAAAAGAAAGATTGTATACTGCTGGAAAAGAGCTATCCAAATAAAGATATTATTAGCCTACTGTGTGTTAAAGTAATCACATGATCAAGTTGTTGCTTCATTGAATATTATTGACTTGACTAATGAGTAAAGTATTAGCTGGTTACCACTATAATTTGAGATAGCATCTGTGCGTGCATTTTTCTATATCTACATTTATGATGACGTTGTCATGCGAACATTCTGACGTTTAAATGCTCCATGTTTTAATGTTCAATGTTCCGTAAATTAGTTTTTCTAGCCTGAATTATGCTTTTAGATGTTCAATGTTTCGCAAAATGAGCTGACACATAAACGGCAGACATGTAGCTAGGCTATTGCAAGGCTATACTAAAATAAAATGTAAATGAAATGTGTAAAGAAGTGTAATGTTCCCTCATTAAATAATTATATATAAAATAAAACACACACATGCCGCTGGTAGAACATGGTGGGCAGAGGGGAGCTTTAACACTGTATTCATAAAGCTTGTTGGTTTGTGGTAGAACATGGTGGGCAGAGGGGAGCTTTAACACTGTATTCATAAAGCTTGTTGGTTTGTGGTAGAACATGGTGGGCAGAGGGGAGCTTTAACACTGTATTCATAAAGCTTGTTGGTTTGTGGTAGAACATGGTGGGCAGAGGGGAGCTTTAACACTGTATTCATAAAGCTTGTTGGTTTGTGGTAGAACATGGTGGGCAGAGGGGAGCTTTAACACTGTATTCATAAAGCTTGTTAGTTTGTGGTAGAATATGGTGGGCAGAGGGGAGCTTTAACACTGTATTCATAAAGCTTGTTGGTTTGTGGTAGAACATGGTGGGCAGAGGGGAGCTTTAACACTGTATTCACAAAGCGTGTTGGTTTGTGGTAGAACATGGTGGGCAGAGGGGAGCTTTAACACTGTATTCACAAAGCGTGTTGGTTTGTGGTAGAACATGGTGGGCAGAGGGGAGCTTTAACACTGTATTCATAAAGCTTGTTGGTTTGTGGTAGAACATGGTGGGCAGAGGGGAGCTTTAACACTGTATTCATAAAGCTTGTTGGTTTGTGGTAGAACATGGTTGGCAGAGGGGAGCTTTAACACTGTATTCACAAAGCTTGTTGGTTTGTGGTAGAACATGATGGGCAGAGGGGAGCTTTAACACTGTATTCACAAAGCTTGTTGGTTTGTGGTAGAACATGGTGGGCAGAGGGGAGCTTTAACACTGTATTCACAAAGCTTGTTGGTTTGTGGTAGAACATGGTGGGCAGAGGGGAGCTTTAACACTGTATTCATAAAGCTTGTTGGTTTGTGGTAGAACATGGTGGGCAGAGGGGAGCTTTAACACTGTATTCATAAAGCTTGTTGGTTTGTGGTAGAACATGGTGGGCAGAGGGGAGCTTTAACACTGTATTCATAAAGCTTGTTAGTTTGTGGTAGAACATGGTGGGCAGAGGGGAGCTTTAACACTGTATTCATAAAGCTTGTTGGTTTGTGGTAGAACATGGTGGGCAGAGGGGAGCTTTAACACTGTATTCACAAAGCGTGTTGGTTTGTGGTAGAACATGGTGGGCAGAGGGGAGCTTTAACACTGTATTCACAAAGCGTGTTGGTTTGTGGTAGAACATGGTGGGCAGAGGGGAGCTTTAACACTGTATTCATAAAGCTTGTTGGTTTGTGGTAGAACATGGTGGGCAGAGGGGAGCTTTAACACTGTATTCATAAAGCTTGTTGGTTTGTGGTAGAACATGGTTGGCAGAGGGGAGCTTTAACACTGTATTCACAAAGCTTGTTGGTTTGTGGTAGAACATGATGGGCAGAGGGGAGCTTTAACACTGTATTCACAAAGCTTGTTGGTTTGTGGTAGAACATGGTCGGCAGAGGGGAGCTTTAACACCGTATTCACAAAGCTTGTTGGTTTGTGGTAGAACATGGTGGGCAGAGGGGAGCTTTAACACTGTATTCATAAAGCTTGTTGGTTTGTGGTAGAACATGGTGGGCAGATGGGAGCTTTAACACTGTATTCATAAAGCTTGTTGGTTTGTGGTAGAACATGGCGGGCAGAGGGGAGCTTTAACACTGTATTCATAAAGCTTGTTGGTTTGTGGTAGAACATGGTGGGCAGAGGGGAGCTTTAACACTGTATTCATAAAGCTTGTTGGTTTGTGGTAGAACATGGTTGGCAGAGGGGAGCTTTAACACTGTATTCATAAAGCTTGTTGGTTTGTGGTAGAACATGATGGGCAGAGGGGAGCTTTAACACTATTCATAAAGCTTGTTGGTTTGTGGTAGAACATGGTGGGCAGAGGGGAGCTTTAACACTGTATTCATAAAGCTTGTTGGTTTCTCGTAGAACATGGTGGGCAGAGGGGAGCTTTAACACTGTATTCATAAAGCTTGTTGGTTTGTGGTAGAACATGGTGGGCAGAGGGGAGCTTTAACACTGTATTCATAAAGCTTGTTGGTTTGTCGTAGAACATGGTGGGCAGAGGGGAGCTTTAACACTGTATTCATAAAGCTTGTTGGTTTGTGGTAGAACATGGCGGGCAGAGGGGAGCTTTAACACTGTATTCATAAAGCTTGTTGGTTTGTGGTAGAACATGGTGGGCAGAGGGGAGCTTTAACACTGTATTCATAAAGCTTGTTGGTTTGTGGTAGAACATGGTTGGCAGAGGGGAGCTTTAACACTGTATTCACAAAGCTTGTTGGTTTGTGGTAGAACATGGTGGGCAGAGGGGAGCTTTAACACTGTATTCATAAAGCTTGTTGGTTTGTGGTAGAACATGGTGGGCAGAGGGGAGCTTTAACACTGTATTCACAAAGCTTGTTGGTTTGTGGTAGAACATGGTGGGCAGAGGGGAGCTTTAACACTGTATTCATAAAACTTGTTGGTTTGTGGTAGAACATGGTGGGCAGAGGGGAGCTTTAACACCATATTCACAAAGCTTGTTGGTTTGTGGTAGAACATGGTGGGCAGAGGGGAGCTTTAACACTGTATTAATAAAGCTTGTTGGTTTGTGGTAGAACATGGTGGGCAGAGGGGAGCTTTAACACTGTATTCACAAAGCTTGTTTGTTTGTGGTAGAACATGGTGGGCAGAGGGGAGCTTTAACACTGTATTCACAAAGCTTGTTGGTTTGTGGTAGAACATGGTGGGCAGAGGGGAGCTTTAACACTGTATTAATAAAGCTTGTTGGTTTGTGGTAGAACATGGTGGGCAGAGGGGAGCTTTAACTCTGTATTCATAAAGCTTGTTGGTTTGTGGTAGAACATGGTGGGCAGAGGGGAGCTTTAACACTGTATTCATAAATCTTGTTGGTTTGTGGTAGAACATGGTAGGCAGAGGGGAGCTTTAACACTGTATTCATAAAGCTTGTTGGTTTGTGGTAGAACATGATGGGCAGAGGGGAGCTTTAACACTGTATTCATAAAGCTTGTTGGTTTGTGGTAGAACATGGTGGGCAGAGGGGAGCTTTAACACTGTATTCATAAAGCTTGTTGGTTTCTCGTAGAACATGGTGGGCAGAGGGGAGCTTTAACACTGTATTCATAAAGCTTGTTGGTTTGTGGTAGAACATGGTGGGCAGAGGGGAGCTTTAACACTGTATTCATAAAGCTTGTTGGTTTGTCGTAGAACATGGTGGGCAGAGGGGAGCTTTAACACTGTATTCATAAAGCTTGTTGGTTTGTGGTAGAACATGGCGGGCAGAGGGGAGCTTTAACACTGTATTCACAAAGCTTGTTGGTTTGTGGTAGAACATGGTGGGCAGAGGGGAGGTGGATGAAGACCTTGAGGGTGAAACTAAAGAAGAGTGCGAGAAATACGGGAGAGTCATCAAGTGTGTCATCTTTGAGGTGAGAACCGTGTGTGTGTTTGTGCCATTATATGTTTGTTTGTGTCCGTGTGCCCTGTGCGTGTTTCACACGTGTTAACGAGTGTCTGAATTTGAGACTATTCTGCAAATGAAAGATAAGAGAAATGTTTGACCATTCAGATAAAATCTGTGAAATGTAACTGTAAGACTGGAATTGAGATCCCAGGGCACCTGGACACACAACACCGGGGGTGAAAGCCTGTAACGACTCTAGGATGTAATAAACCAGAACTTCAATGCCGTAAAGTCTGCTGGGACCATCTGGCGTGAAGTTTATGACGGTCAAAGAATGTCTCCAGACGTCATGACTTTGGAAGAAACGCTTGGACTGTCTTAAAGACAAGCACACAAAACAGTGCCATAGTGCCCCCACATGGCGTTATCAGGGCAGGTTAAATCTCTGTCCTTAAACATATTTTTCACACACAACACAACATGGTATAGATTGCTTTTGTCCTCAAAAAGCTTAAAAACATTCAGATGTGATTGATACTTTTGCTACATTGTACAGTATACACTGGAACTAGTCTGGGCACTGGAACATACATTATACACTCTTTCCAGAGAGATAATCATGTATTGTTCAGTTTTTGAGTGTTACATTAGTAAATACATCAAGTTAACGTACCTACATTAACAGGGACAACTAGGGTGTAAATGTAATATTCTCAACAGGAATTCTGGGACTTTTGTGGCATTAATATCATTCACATCTGAAAAACTATATAGAGATGGAGATTTTCATGGCAACACAAACTTAGACCTACTCATGTTTGATATCATTTTGATGGTCTCGGTGTGAGTGGTGCAATGGTCTACATGTCCTAAATGTGCAACATGGATGGAATGTATATTTCATAACACAGGCGTAAGCTGGCGTTGTGAAATTGTCCATTCTGTGAAACCCCATAGAAGGGAGGCTAAAAGTGCTGACCAGTTTATGGTTTTACGACCGTCTGCAGCCAGATCAAACGCAGAGTTTGAGCATTTAAGGAAAGGAAACAAACTAATCTGGGAAGCTGTAACCAGTCTTTCCGCACATCCTACTTCAGGTCATTGTGTGTAGCAAATTGCCAGGTATGACCAAGTATTTTTCTCTGTACTGTATTTGAATTTGGACTGTTTAATCTGTAACTGTGTATTGATGATTTAAGTAAATAACCTATACCTGGTAATAAATTAGTTAAACTTGATTTGTGTGGTTTCTCTGAAAATTGACGTACTATCTCTGTGCACCGGTAATGGGTTGATTAATTTCCTCAGTCATGGTTATCCCCTCAGCTGGTCTAGGGAGGTTGACTATTTAAGCTTAATGTATCACGGAGTATTGCACCTGTAGAACTATGTCTTAAAGTAGATCACCTCCGCCTGGCGGTTATACATGTTGAGAACGGTGGTTGCCAATATTCCTTTCGTCGGTCCCTGAGTCTTAACCATAGAGTATACCGCACAAAGTGGCTTCTTCCGCAACCTCTGAGATAACCGCAGATATCTAGTCAGCTGTGAGTCGTGTACATTAAGGGCCCAATGTAAAGCGCGGTGTTAACCGACAGATCCAGCTCAGAGAACCGTCTTAAAAGTATGAGAGTCCTTTAACAAATCAAGTGGAAATTGTACATACTAAATTATAATATTAAATGGAGTCAGATAAACGAGTACAGAATCAGCGTTGGTGGCTGATGACTTACTGTAATACACACAGGCTGTTCTTTGGATAAACTGGGGTCAAGGTAGACCAGACTTAAAGCGGAAGGTAACGTGGTACGAGTACCTTTGATTTGTGGTCCCTTATTAGCTAATCCCGTGAATCTAAAGAGCAGTCTAACCCGGTTGCAAGAATATTAATATTACTTTATTAACTTTCATAACTTTTCCCTTTTCCCACAGCAATAGCGGAATACATCACGCTTAAACCTTCGCTCCGAGCTATTCCCTCATTGGTCTAGCCGCGCGGAGTTTTACAATTTGGTTTGTAACATGATTTCAGTTGATGTTTCCAGATTTTACATTTTACAATTTGGAGAACTCGACATGATTTGTGTTACTAATTTCCAGTTTTACATAACCCCCCCCCCCCCCCACACACACACATGCACATACACACACAGATCTCGGGCGTGACGGACGACGAAGCAGTCCGAATATTCCTGGAGTTTGAGAGGGTGGAGTCCGCAATTAAAGGTGAGAGACCCCCCCAAAGAGTCGGGGCGCGACAGGGCGCGTAATCTCACTGGAGCAGCTTGGTGGGTGCGCACTAATAATGGTCATGAAACTGGGCTTGTGATGCGGGTTCGATGCCCAAATGGGGCACTGCCTTTATAACCCTGAGCTAGCGATTTAACCTGAATTCCATCAGTAAAACATCTGGCTGTTTTACAAGGATTGTGTGTAGAAAATGTAAGCTGAGTTTGTCCCTCTGGAACAGCGCGTCTGCTAATTGCCTAAATGTTTAATTTGGCTCTTTCTGTGCGCTCTTCTGTGAAAATAAGTTTTTAGATGTTCAATTTCTCCATCCCACCTCTTTTCAGCAAGTGTGTGGTCAGCCCTGAAACTCCATTCTGTGGGCTGTTAATGGGGTCTGAGTGTGTGATCAGTCCTGAAACTCCATTCTGTGGGCTGAGTGTGTGGTCAGCCCTGAAACTCCATTCTGTGGGCTGTTAGTGGGGTCTGAGTGTGTGATCAGTCCTGAAACTCCATTCTGTGGGCTGTTAGTGGGGTCTGAGTGTGTGATCAGTCCTGAAACTCCATTCTGTGGGCTGTTAGTGGGGTCTGAGTGTGTGATCAGTCCTGAAACTCCATTCTGTGGGCTGTTAGTGGGGTCTGAGTGTGTGATCAGTACCGAAACTCCATTCTGTGGGCTGTTAGTGGGGTCTGAGTGTGTGATCAGTACCGAAACTCCATTCTGTGGGCTTTTAGTGGGGTCTGAGTGTGTGATCAGTCCTAAAACTCCATTCTGTGGGCTGTTAGTGGGGTTTGAGTGTGTGATCAGTACCGAAACTCCATTCTGTGGGCTGTTAGTGGGGTCTGAGTGTATTCTGTGAGTATGAATAACTGATTTTTGTATTTGTTCTTGCAGCTGTTGTGGACCTTAACGGAAGATACTTTGGTGGTCGGGTGGTGAAGGCCTGCTTCTATTCCCAGGACAAGTTCCGACTGTTGGACCTTGGTGAACAGGTGTGAGACAGGGCAGAGATTAGTATGAGATCCAGTTGAGTCGGGGAGGGGGCGGGTGAGGCTTTATGCAGGCGAGACAGGTGTGAGATCCAGGTGAGTCAGGGTCGAGACGGTATGCAGGAGAGACAGGTGTGAGATTCATTGGTTTGAGAGTGCGCTGTCAGTGCACACGCAGGTTGATCTATCTCTGCGTCAGAAAAGTTTAGGATATTCAAATCTATTTCTCTGTGGTTTCATCTCTTATTTTCATGTTTGTTCTGGTCAGTGTATGAAGATGAGAGTAGACTAAACTCGGGACAGCGCCTAACCTGAGCGCTATGTGTGATATTAAAGTCTTGTCAACTAGAAAAACATTTTTTATTTTTTTGTGTGCGTTTAAGCTGTACATTCAAAGGTGTACATTTGTTATGTTTAATTTTTATTGTTTAAGGGTTGCATTTAAGGAATGTCCTTCTGTTTTTTTCCTTGTTTTGCAATGCCATTAAATTCTTTTAGAAAAGAAAACTCATGACATGCTTTGTAAACCCTAAACTGTCATAAAATTCTCGCATTATTTTTGCACAAATTAGCCTTTTAGCTTCACAAAACGGGATATTTTGTACGTAATTTTTAAATCTCATAAAAAGATTACAGCACTGTGTAACATTGAATGCCATTTAATTTTGATTGCTGTGTACTTTTTATGACATAAGCACTCACCTACCTGTGTTGTATGATATTATTTTTTACATTTTTTTTATTTGACTTTTATTTTACCAGGTAAGTAACTTGAAACCAAGGAACTCTTTTTCGAGAGAGACCTGGCCAAAATGGCATCATTTAAAAGACGACAAACGGACGAGAACACATTTGCATTGTACGTTTACATGAACATACAGGGCAAAGCGGTGTGAGGAGATAAATTTGAGATGCAGGGGAAGAGAGCGGATGGGGCGATGGAGGGAGAGGTAAAAACAAACGAAGGTGAGACTTTGTGGAAGCGTTTTACTGTGGAAAAAGGCAAGTTAATGATTATAAAGCCACACATTATACAGTCAAACATTGACATTCTCTCAGCTCATTCTTTAACAGGTCTGTGACTTAAATTATTTTGTAGTTATGAAAGTCTGCAATTATGAAATGTACACATCATTGAAGACATCTTGTATTGTACGTATGAAACCACAATTCCCCACATCTGATGTATGGGCAGGCACGTAGCCTTTAATAGCCCCATCCACATGTAAGTCTGATACCAGGGAGAATTAACATGAGAATATGGGAGAGCTGTGGGTGGTCTCGGCTGTGTAGATGGTTCTGGAAGGTGGCAGGGGAATCCATTAGGCAGAGTGGCCCTGCTTCCCGTTAGCAGAACCTGCCTGCTCTCACCCTGTTTATTCAGTTAGGGTGTCAATCAGTCCTAATGACGTAATTCGCTGGACTGGGGCTGCGTCCGAATCAGAGCCATATCGACTGTGTCCTCACAAACAGGGTAACGGACGCCACTGGAAACTAATTTGCACCTTTTTAACCATAATGTGGAGCTTCGTGCCCAGTACAGCTCCACATAGAACTGGGGTTCATACCAATCGCTTATTTTATACGTCCTCATCTGCTCGGTCCTCGCCTGACCCAGAAATTGATCGAGGTCGGCCATCTTTAAGGACATTCCTATTCGCTAAATGCTCCTCGGGGGAACGAGGAACGAGGAAGCTCCCGGAGGATGTTTCAGTGAGGAAACACAAGTGTAGCCTTTGCAGGAGAATACACCCCTGCCCTACACATGATGAACATTATTTCTTGGTACATATGGACATGCATAAGAATGTCAGTCCTTGTTTAAACCGTTCAGAGTTGCATGGCTAGTACAGCTCGGTAACTAAGGCAGAGATTTTCCCTGCCATATGAGATTCTGAAGCAAGAAACGCCACAACTCTCCTCTGTACTGAAAAGATAACTAGGCACTACTAGAAATACATTAGCAATAGACAAAGCCAATTCAACTGAAGGAACGAGGGAAACCAGTTTTATTCATTCAAAATAAACAGTGGCTCACACTCATGAACTTTTCCCTCTTGCGAAATTCCTATCTTTTACAAATTAGATTTTGGCCAGGCATTCTTTCAGCTCTAAAATGGGAAAGGGATACAATGAGCCAGGCTGATTCTGGCTCTACAGTGGGAAAGGGCTATAATGAGCCAGCCTGTTCCAGCTCTACAGTGGGAAAGGGCTATAATGAGTCAGCCTGTTCCAGCTCTACAGTGGGAAAGGGCTATAATGAGCCAGCCTGTTCCAGCTCTACAGTGGGAAAGGGCTATAATGAGCCAGCCTGTTCCAGCTCTACAGTGGGAAAGGACTATAATGAGTCAGCCTGTTCCAGCTCTACAGTGGGAAAGGGGTATCATGAGTCAGCCTGGTTCCAGCTCTGTCGTGGGAAAGGGCTATAATGAGCCAGCCTGTTCCAGCTCTACAGTGGGAAAGGGCTATAATGAGCCAGCCTGTTCCAGCTCTACAGTGGGAAAGGACTATAATGAGTCAGCCTGTTCCAGCTCTACAGTGGGAAAGGGGTATAATGAGCCAACCTGTTCCAGCTCTACAGTGGGAATGGGCTATAATGAGCCAGCCTGTTCCAGCTCTACAGTGGGAAAGGGCTATAATGAGTCAGCCTGGTTCCAGCTCTACAGTGGGAAAGGGCTATAATGAGCCAGCCTGTTCCAGCTCTACAGTGGGAAAGGGCTATAATGAGTCAGCCTGTTCCAGCTCTACAGTGGGAAAGGGCTATAATGAGCCAGCCTGTTCCAGCTCTACAGTGGGAAAGGGCTATAATGAGCCAGCCTGTTCCAGCTCTACAGTGGGAAAGGACTATAATGAGTCAGCCTGTTCCAGCTCTACAGTGGGAAAGGGGTATCATGAGTCAGCCTGGTTCCAGCTCTGTCGTGGGAAAGGGCTATAATGAGCCAGCCTGTTCCAGCTCTACAGTGGGAAAGGGAACTCCAAGGTGTCTGTTTAGGTAATTCTAATTCAGGAAATTAATAAAAATTAAATGAATCAATTGAAAAATCTCAAGAGGACATTAATTGACATTTTTCAATCAATTTCCTGAACGGTTACCATTACTGCATTCACTACACAAACATTCCTACTGTTCCCTTCCTGGTATTTTGCAACCTGAAAACCTCCCGGATATCCAACACCCAGACAGGCGCAGGGTCAAAGGTCACAGGTCACAGGGCACTCGGCCGCAGTGGGATGCAGTGGCTGGGGCCAGCAGTGGTAGGAGTTCCTGCAAGATATTTTAACCTGGATTTTCTTTTAACCTGCCCAGTACACTCGCTCCTCTCTGTTGGGCCACAACTGTTAAAAAACATCGCACCTGATATTTGCCCTTGCCATGCAATGTTGGAAATATCTCCTTGTATGGTGCTGCCATCCCCTGCAAGCTTCTGGTGTGATGTCCTCACACCCAGCATCCATGGCTTCTAGCAAGGACATCGGGGTATGAGGCTGGCGGTCATACACTTTCCATCTCCATGCTGAAAATAATTTCTCAATTTAATTGAGGAACGGTGAATAGGGTGGGAGGAACAGCATTGCCATCCTTGGATGGACATCAAACCACTCCCTGATGAGAGCAGATTGGTGAAAGCTGATATTGTCCCAAATTACTACGTACACTGGCCCTAATTCAGCCCTCACCAACCCCCTCTCATCCTCAGGAATGAGATTGCCATAAAGGACCTCCACGAAAGCCAGGAGACGCTGGGTGTTGTAGGGCCCAATGAGGGGGATTTGGGCAGTGACGCCATTTTCTGATATGCCGGCACACATCGTTACGTTGCCCCCGCGTTGACCTGGCACATCAATTGTGGTCCAGTGACCTAGAAGATTTCTGCCACGTCGTCAAACTTTTGTTAAATTGAAGCCTGCCTCGTCAACATATACAAATATGTGTGGAGTTTCATTCGCCTCTAACTCTATTACTCTCTGCAAAAGATACAAAAACATATAGTTTAGAAAACCATGCTACTAGAGTACAGTAATGTACACGCATGCCTACAGTACATCCAAAATGTTGGTTACATATTCTAAAAAGAAGGTATTTATGTAACGTTACTATGCAATGGTAAGACATTACAGTAGTGTACATTGATGAGGTCTTACCGTACATACAGGTGCCTGAGCTCCTTCACCCGGTCACTATTCCTTTCAAAAGGAACAGTATACAGTTTGAGTAATAATTGGTTTCTCCTCAACACCCGGTCTATTGTGAAAAGGCTCACTGTGTTGATGTTTCCAAATATGCCATTATCTTCTATCACAGCGCTCTGAATGAATGAGTCTTATGGCATTATCCTCTATCACAGCGCTCTGAATGTCTCTGAGTCTAATGCCATTATTGGCCCTCACCATGTTGACCAGTTCAGGTGTGAAAACGTTTCTTCTTCCTCCAGCATGGGGTAGTGCTTCAGTTCTATAAATGCAAACAATAGGAGTAAGAATTGATAAACAAATTCAATGTAATCTAAATTCTAAAACTTGACAAGGGTATATGGAATACTGTAAAGAAATATGTAGCATGATCACGTATCCGTTTTCAATCCTAAATGTCCGGATTATTGAGGCCACGGGGTATCGGCAGAGATTGGGCTGGACCCTCTGACCAGCCTCGGCCATGGTTAGGCCATGGTTACATGGTCTACAATTGTAGCCCGTATGTCAATTCTTGCAAGTCTTTGCCTCCCCCTGCCTCTTCCCTGAGCCCTGAGCCCTGTGCCCTGTGCCCTGTGCCCTCCTCTCGCACGACCACCACGGATTCAAATACCTCTTCCTCTTGCAAGACGTCCTTGCTCTTCTCCCTCCATTGTTCATCCGGACACAAATGCACTAGTAGCTTTGCAGTATATATGTGTTCTGATCTAATTGTTGGATAATTGCACCTGTTGCTAAACTCTATGTAAAGTGGACAGCATGTGTGATTGGTGTCTTTGAGCTGTGAGAAAATTAACTAATTTGTGGATACAAGATTTGCCAGAATTTTGGATAAATTGCAGACATTTATATTTTTATAAGGGAGCCATACATGTAGAACTATTTGCATAAGGAGATCCTGAGTGCCAGTGTATTGGTTGTTGGTACTATTTTGCATGTAATGATTTGCACAATGAACATATGTATAAATAGATGTGGGAGTGATGGCATTCAAATGAGAAATGGTGTAATCCATTTTGATTAGGGTGATGTAATCAATAGAATTTTGTGTCAATTACTGACATTTGTGTACTACTTTGCAGAAATGTGCTTTACATTAGCATTTTGTGTTAAAGTAATCACAAATGATATAGTGTTTTGAACAAATTAGTTAATGTTGTGGGGTTTGTGCTTACAGTTTTGAGAATGTGTTTAGTATTTCAGGAATTGTGTTTAAGCAATTGACAAAAACTGTAATACTGTATAGGAATCTGCTTAAGGAGGCAAAATGCACAGTTGCAATGGGCTAATGACACAAAAAATTTGCATGATTAAAGCGGAGGATGAGTACTAACAGTGACCAAAACCATTAGATATTTTATAATTGTAAAAAATGTTTTATGCTCGTTAAGCAGTTTTCTCATCTGCTTAATAATGTTTAGGAATCTGCTTAACGAGCCTTAACGCACCTTAGCAATGAGAGACACAAAAATGTGCATAGTTAAAGTGCAAGATGAGTACTGACTGTGACCAAAAGCATTAGATGAGTTTTAATTGAAAAATTTATGTTGGGCTCTTTAAGCTGTTTTTTCATCAGTATAGGAATCTGCTTAACAATGCTAAATGCGCCTTAGCACTCGGATAGAGACACAAACATTTACATAGTTTAAAGTGGAGGATGAGCACTAACTGTGACCAAAAGTATTTGATATTTTTAATGTTTTATGCTTGTTGCGGTATTAATCCGTTTTTTTTCATGTGCTTAATACAGTATTGGAATCAGCTTAATGAGACTTAACACACCTAACCAATTAGCTAGGGATAGAACAGCTTAATGAGACTTAACACACCTAACCAATTAGCTAGAGATAGAACAGCTTAATGAGACTTAACACACCTAACCAATTAGCTAGGGATAGAACAGCTTAATGAGACTTAACACACCTAACCAATTAGCTAGAGATAGAACAGCTTAATGAGACTTAACACACCTAACCAATTAGCTAGAGATAGAACAGCTTAATGAGACTTAACACACCTAACCAATTAGCTAGGGATAGAACAGCTTAATGAGACTTAACACACCTAACCAATTAGCTAGAGATAGAACAGCTTAATGAGACTTAACACACCTAACCAATTAGCTAGAGATAGAACAGCTTAATGAGACTTAACACACCTAACCAATTAGCTAGAGATAGAACAGCTTAATGAGACTTAACACACCTAATCAATTAGCTAGGGATAGAAAATTTTGCATAATTAAAGTGCAGGATTAGTACTGAAACCAAAAGCATTAGATATTTTTTTAATTAAAACTATTCTTTATGCTGTTTATGCTTCATCTGCTGAATAAAGTATTGGTATCTGCTTAATGAACCTTAACACACCTAAACAAGGAGCAAAAATCAGCTCAGTTAAAGCATAGGATGAGATGCAGCCTGTAAATGCATTCAAATTTTTTTATTGAAAATATATCTCATGCTTGTTAAATATTTTTAAAATCTTCTTAAAACAATACAGAAATCTGCTTAACAAGGATATGTGCACCAAACAATCTAAAGAGCTAAAGACAAATATTTTCCCACTTGAAGCTTAGGATGTGTATGAGATTTTTTTTTTTTTACTGCCAAATGTATTCATTGTTAGTTAAGTAGTGTATCTGAACGTATTCTATATCACATCATAATCCCTGCTCCTGCTGTATGGCTGAAACTAAGTAAGTGTCGGCTTGGTTATTACTTGGATGTGGGAACTCAGAAAACTGTCCACTGGAATTGGTGTTATTTGGCCAGTAGAGGGCACTCTTCCCTTTGCACCACATACAATCCCAATCCCAATCCCACAGTGCAGTGACTGGAACACTGTGTTGTGGTAGAAGCTTTTGTATGAGCTGTTAACCCAAGGGCCTGACTCACTGTGGTGACATAAAGATCCCATGGCACTCAATACAACTTCCGCAGTGTCACCAGTCATCAGTCCTCACTACATTTTTAACCTGCCACCTAATAATTCACCGGTTTAGTTGGCTCAATAATTTCCTCCTTCTCCACCTCAGTTGATGTGTGGTGCACAAATGGCTGCCATGCATTGTACCATTTGGTGTGTTGATGAGTTCCATGGACTGGGTTTGAATCTAGTCTGTGCCAGTGCTGACTATAGCCGGCGGCTCCACAGGGGTGCACAATTGAGCCGCCGTCACCCATGGATGGGAGGGTTCGTTGAAGCCTAGTGACCCCTGCTGGTAAATGGGGCACCTGCGCTCTGCTTGCCAAAGCACATGAGGTGTAATCCTTCAACTCATGTTTGTGCAAGGTTGGCTTGTCCAATTGGGCATTTCAAAGTTGGGGAAAAAAATGGAGAAACAAGAACATGGAAAGTCCACATTTGGAGAGTTTATTGAACAGACCACTAACAGTGTCTGAAGAACATTGTGCTGGAGGGTAACAGATACGATTTCTGAGTGCAACATAAACAATGATCTCAGGGTCAGATGCACCAAGAAATGCAATTGTACACCTATAGAATAGAATAACTTTTATTTTCCTACTAGGGAACTTCAGTTGTAGCCCCAGCAACAACAAAAAAGACAGACAGTGGGGCAGACCCACAACACACAAACAAACATCAAACAAAGACATCCAACAGAATCATTACATCAATTAAGTGAATTAAAGTGCAATACAGCCATGATTAAAAAGAGCCCCCGCTGTCCCGAGATGTCCAGTTTCACCAAGCAGTCCAACACACAAACTCCGCCTCCACGACTCTCCACCATACACAATCCTCCCAGTCATCTCCTCACTCCTCCCCTGCATCATGTCCTCCTTCCCTGGTTGCCCTTTGAAGATTTCCTGCACTCCCGGACCAGTCCCGAAATCTTCAACTTTGGTGAAGAGCGATGGTAAACTTTGTTGCTGCAGTCTGCAGATCCAACAGACATTCCCGAGCATAGTCAAGCCGGAAAGTCTGAATACCCCTTTCACCTTCTCCACGTTTTATTACATTACAGACATCTTCTACAATAGATTGAGTTCATTTTTTGTCTAAAAATTCTACACAAAATAGCCCATAATGACAAAGTGAAAACATGGTTTTAGAAATTTTTGCAAATGTATTAAAAATCGGAAACTGAAATTTTTCATTTACATAAGTATTCACACCCTTTGCTTTAACATATTTTTAAAGTATCATATTTCATATTTGGTTGCATATCCTTTGCATGCTGTTACTTCCAGAAGTCTGTGACCCATCAACATCAAAAGACTCGATATCTTATTTCCAGGTACTGTTACAAGCGATACTATAAGCTCTCTGCAGTTTAACTGATCTCTATGAGAATTGGGGGGTGAGGCTAGATTCAGCTGTAAATTACACTGGTACAGTATGGAACACATGACTGGCTAAATGGCTGTAAGTCATCAAGGGTCTGAGCTATCGAACGAGCCCCAAACCATCACTCTGTTGCCAGATATGGAGTAGATGTGGATGGATCACTGCAAGGGTTATTTCTCCTGACTCATTTTCCTATAGAACTCTATCTAATCAAATTTCTTTGGGGGCGTGTGCCACCACAGCCCCCCCACACACCCGTGTGAAAGAGCACAGAATTATGTGTGATGTAGAATAATAGACAAACAGGAAAATGTTTTACAACATATAATTTTATTCTAAAAAGGATAAGATAGCAAACAAATAAATGACACTTAGCACTGAGGAACTAACATTATCCAGAGCAGCATAGGCAAACACTTAAAGCAGAAAGCGTATTAACACCATTTCATATATATATATTTTTTTTTTCATTAAGATTACTATTTATACCCAGTTAATACCTGTCCAATATGATCCGTGCAAAGACCAATCTAAAACACAATGCCCAAGAGCTCAGGGGAGTTAATTAGCTGCAGTCCTGCACATAAAGACTTGTTAAATAAAGTAATATTCAGGCTTTCTTAGGAGCCAAGCAGATTACCAACATTGGGTCTCAGAGGAAGGAATTCACACAGAAAACACAAAGACCTTTTTGAATTTACTGTCAGTAGCAAGACGGCACATACAGAAAACAAATACATAAATCAGCTTTACTGCTGTTCTCCTGTAATCCAACCTTAATCACAATTATTCAGATATAACGTGTGACAAGGTTAATGTAATAACTTTAATCTTTAATGATTACTTTAACATGTGAGTTACTTTGACTTCCCAGAGATTTGGAATCGGTAGTATAGAAACACCGAATATAAATATTATTTATCAGGCTCTGTACAGAAACCCTGTCAGGTCCTCACGCATTTCCTGTAGAAACTCATCTTGAGAACCACCTTCTCCTGAATCTCCTCCATAACTCCCCAAGTACACATCCTACTACTGACCCAATGACAGCTCCTATGATTCGCCCTGCAAGACCACCTACTACTGCCCCTAAAACTCCTCCAATTATCGGTTTAGCAAAGCATTGAACAAATGAAAGAATCTTTTTTAATGGTCCTATGTTTTGGGTTTTGTTGTACAGCAACGTGTTTATTTTTTCAAAGAGACTGTTCACCTGGTCAGAATTCATAATGCACTCATTGTTAAAGACATGGTATCGATTCCCACATTTCCATAGGAGTTGCTGCAGGTTTGTGTCACTACGGATGAACTCCTCAATGGTTTTGTTTCTCAGTCTGTCTCCATAAGTGAAGAGGACCATGGTGTCCTCATTCACCGTCTCAGAGAAGAGTTCCTGCAGTGTCTCCATCACTCTCATCTCCTGCTCAGTGAATCTTCCCAGCTGTATGACCAGGAGGACAACGTAGGGTTTTGCGGTCACACAGAGTTACAGCTCTCTGCATCTCCTCTCTCAGCTTCTCCCTTGTGAGCTTAGTGTTGCACAGGCCTGGAGTGTCCACCACAGTGACTCTTCTCCCACACACTTCTCCTGTTCCTCTCTTGCTAGTCAGGGTCAGAGATGAAGGGCTGGCCTCTGATATAAACTCCTCTTTCCCCAGGATGGTGTTTCCTGCTGCACTCTTCCCTACTCCACTCATCCCCACTAATACCACACTCAGGGAAGGGAGAACATTGGCTTCTGAAAGAAAACCGGGAAAATGTATTACTATGATCACTATACTTACATCTGTAAGAAGTTTATTTCATTTGACATTTGGACTACCAAACTGACATTTCAAATACCACTAAATTAAATTGGCCCTGAATTAATACAGACATGCTTGTGCATGTTTAGTGCGATCAAGGAATAGACTAAATGGATCAATAGTATGATCAATATTATTCGGACTAACCATTAGCCTATGAGTTCCTGGTAATTCCCGACATGGCTGTTATTTTACAAAATATATGCGGTTAAATTTTGCTAAAAGGACCTGCAACAGCTGAGAATAGGCTATCGATGGCTTTAGTCTCACCTTAGAAAACGCCAAATTAGCCTGCTTGTTCAACGAATTTCATTTGATTATGCAATGAAAGTGTCAAACATCAATTCCG
This sequence comes from Ilyophis sp. 1 JC-2022, assembly GCA_022702515.1. NCBI lineage: Eukaryota > Metazoa > Chordata > Actinopteri > Anguilliformes > Synaphobranchidae > Ilyophis > Ilyophis sp. 1 JC-2022. The sequence goes on along the minus strand of CM040403.1, from coordinate 6,966,533 downwards.
TCCGTCCGTCCGTCCGTCCGTCCGTCCGTTGTCTTCCGCTTATCCGGGTCCGGGTCGCGGGGGCAGCAGCTTCAGCAAGGGAACCCAGGCCGCCCTCTCCCCAGCCACTTCCGCCAGCTCTTCCGGGGGAATCCCGAGGCGTTCCCAGGCCAGCCGAGAGATATAATCCCTCCAGCGTGTCCTGGGTCGGCCCCGAGGTCTCCTCCCGGACGGACATGCCCGAAAAACCTCCCAAGGGAGGCGTCCAGGAGGCATCCTCACCAGATGCCCGAACCACCTCAGCTGGCTCCTCTCGACATGGAGGAGCAGCGGCTCTACTCTGAGTCCCTCCCGGATGTCCGAGCTCCTCACCCTATCTCTAAGGCTGAGCCCGGCCACCCTGCGGAGGAAACTCATTTCGGCCGCTTGTATTCGCGATCTCGTTCTTTCGGTCACTACCCATAGCTCGTGGCCATAGGTGAGGGTTGGAACGTAGATTGACCGGTAAATCGAGAGCTTCGCCTTTTGGCTTAGCTCTCTCTTCACCACAACGGACCGGTTTAGCGCCCGCATCACTGCTGACGCCGCCCCGATCCGCCTGTCCATCTCCAGCTCCATCCTACCCTCACTCGTGAACAAGATCCCGAGATACTTAAACTCCTCCACCTGAGGCAGGACCTCCCCCCCGACCCGGAGTGGGCAGTCCACCCTTTTCCGGCTGAGGACCATGGCCTCAGACTTGGAGGTGCTGATTCTCATCCCAGCCGCTTCACATTCGGCTGCGAACTGCCCCAGCAGGAGCTGAAGGTCGCTGTTTGATGGAGCTAAGAAGACCACGTCGTCCGCAAATAGCAGAGACGAAATCCTTCCACCACCAAACTCGACACCCTCCGCCACCCGGCTGCGCCTAGAAATTCTGTCCATAAAGGTTATGAACAGAACCGGTGACATAGGGCAGCCTTGGCGGAGTCCAACCCCCACTGGGAACAAGTCCGACTTACTGCCGGCAACGCGGACCAGACTCTCACTCCTTCGGTACAGGGACTGAATGGCCCTTAGTAAGGGGCCATCCACCCCATACTCCCGGAGTACCCCCCACAGGATGCCCCTGGGAACACGGTCATAAGCCTTCTCCAAATCCACAAAACACATGTGGACTGGTTGGACAAACTCCCATGCCCCTTCCAGCACCCTAGCGATGGTAAAGAGCTGATCCACGGTTCCACGGCCAGGACGAAAACCACATTGCTTCTCCTCGATCTGAGGTTCAACTATCGACCGGACCCTCCGCTCCAATACCCTGGAGTAGACCTTCCCAGGGAGGCTGAGGAGTGTGATCCCCCGGTAGTTGGAACACACCCTCTGGTCCCCTTTCTTAAAGATGGGGACCACCACCCCGGTTTGCCACTCCAAAGGCACTGCCCCCGATGTCCACGCAATGCTGCAGAGGCGTGTCAGCCAAGACAGCCCTACAACATCCAGAGCCTTGAGATACCCAGGTCGGATCTCATCCACCCCCGGAGCTCTGCCGCCGCGGAGTTGTTTCACCGCCTCGGCGACTTCTGCCCCGGAGATTGGACGACCCCTCCCCAAGTCCTCCCTCGACTCTGTCTCCTCCATGGAATACGTGTTGGTGGGATTGAGGAGCTCCTCAAAGTATTCCTTCCACCGTCCGACTATCTCCCCAGTTGACGTCAGCAGCCCCCCGTCACTACTGTAAACAGTGTGAGCAAGTTGCCGCCTTCCCCCCCTGAGGCGACGGACGGTTTGCCAGAACCTCTTCGGAGCCGATCGATAGTCTTCCTCCATGGCCTCCCCGAACTCCTCCCACGCCCGAGTTTTTGCCTCGGCGACTGCCACGGCCGCACACCGCTTGGCCCGCCGGTACCCGTCAGCTGCTTCTGGAGACCCACAGACCAACCACGCCCTGTAGGCCTCCTTCTTCAGCCTGACGGCTCCTCTCACCCCTGGTGTCCACCATCGGGTTCGGGGATTTCCGCCGCGACTGGCCCCAGCAACCTTGCGGCCGCAGCTCACGACAGCCGCCTCGACAATTCCATGAGGCTGTTCTCATGGAGTTCTTGAAGTTCATTAGGCTACCGGCATAGTAATATTTTTTAATAACATAAATACCGTTATTTTGCCATAATGATGACACTAAATACAATAAAGCTGTCAGGCTGGCAACCCATATGTTCACAGATATTTCCCCTTGTTTTATAATGTCCTGCTTATGGAAATGTGACCAACCTGTTTTCCTCGTAGCGTAATGCTTTAAAACAATCCACTTTCCCAGGAAGACCGTGAAACATGCAACTTATAGCAGGGGAAACAGAAAACATGCAGCGCACATGCAGAGAATGGCATAAAAATGAATTGTGTAAGGTGCTGCAAATTTGTTTTTGTTTCTAATTGGATGCTTAGTTCTTTTTAAAATCGTTTTGTTCAGTTATGGAATAACAGGTGAAATCAGCTGGGTTTTAATAAGCTGAGAGTATGGAAACCACTGTAATTAAAAAAATATGAAGGACAAAGAATACTAAGGTTCAAATTCAGTTAACATGGTGACATTTATCTTCGTTGTTTAACTGTAGGCTATGAAAAAAAAACCTTATGCACAGCGAATCAGCTGTAGCTTAGGCCATTTGAAAAACAATAAATGCAATATTCACTGGACAAGGTTTTGAACTTTTTTCAATCAAAACCATTCTATTTACTTACAGGCTGTAGGCCTAGATGAACAGAGCTGTATTGTAACATCTGAAGCGCATTTTCAGAACTCAAATGTCTGTCTATTGCAGTGCGTGAGTTTTACATTGAATGACAATTCAGGCATTAGGTGTAAATGACAATTTGTGCATTAGGCTTGATATAGGTGTTATCAGCAAATGGAACGCCATTTTTAATGGATAGCCATTGTCCCATAACAAAAAATTGTCTCCTCAGAATATTACAGGAATTATTAACAAATATAGGCTAAGTCATAACTTGATCCAGGATAATTGCGAATAGTCTATAGCCTACATGTAACCTTACAAGTACTATCGCACATCGCCTGGATGTTGATGGAGTGATGGAGCAATTTAATTCGGCATTCCCCTTCGCTGAGGGACAGGCAGCGATGTGGTCTTTGACCTATGAACCCTTTTATTATTATGCATTTTTTTATATAGCCTACACAACAATAATATTTCACATTGTAATCTTGATATTTTTAGTCATGCTTGTGCACACGCATGTAGACGCACCATACGCGCCATTAAAATAACATGTAAACAACTGCGACATGACTTTAAACCATGTTTTTGGTGGTTTTAGCGCAAGCGCTTTCTGCTGGCTCAAGATAGCAATACGCCAAAAATAATCCTGGCCACACCTCATATTAAGACCAACACGCCCTGTTCACTTGCTATGGGCGCCACATCATTTGGTATTTAACCGATGTAAGCGCTAGGGGCTATAATGAACCCTGCGCCGGGTGTAAGATAGCAAAGACACTTGCGTTTGGTTTAGCGCTGCTTAGCGCCGGGTGTAAGATAGAGCCCAATGTGTGATGTACATGAGAATATGTGGCCTGATCAAGAGACCAGACTCATTTATTTTTGGTTTTACTTTTACATTTGTTGTTTGCTCCTAATTTTTTTATTTTCTGTTTGTTTTTATTTTACTCTACTATATTTTTGTAATTTGAAAAAATAAAAAATAACAATATTTGAGTTGGCCAGTACACTCAAACAATACTGAAGCCTAACTATTATAATGGTAATAGTGTCTTTAATTTTTTACACCAGTGTGTAATTGGCATTTACAATTTGTATTAATTTGTTGACTAGTGTTTATTACTTGAAGGAGAAAATTCATTTTGGGATGAGAGTGCATGGTTTGTAACATAGTGCTTGATGTATAAGAAGATTTATATGCATTTATAATTTTGAGAAATTAGTTTTAATTTGTCTAAACAATTGAGAAAAACAGTAATGAAACATTAAGTTTATGTGCCAAAAGAAAGACAATAATTTCAAAATTATAAGCACTATTTCGCTTACTTTAACAAAAATCTCAGCCTCCTTAAAACTTTTTGAATACACTTCACACAATATACCTCAACAAGTATATCTCTTGTATTCACATGAAAACCACTGCCATTAAAAACTATATGAAACGTCTAGACTCAGAAAACCCAACCGCAGACAGGATAAGGCAAGAATGTGGTTTATTTCCAGTCAGGGATCAAAAGCCAGGCAATCAGAATCGAGACGGTACCCAATCAAAAGGCAGGAGAGTAGTCAGGAATCCAAAAATCTAAAACCGGGAAATCACAGGCAACGGTACAAAAACGGCAGGCAAAGGCAAAGTCGAAAACCACTAAAACAACAAAAGGCAAACAAACAGAATCAAAAGGCAAAATCGAAGGCGATAGACAGGATAAGGCAAGAATGTGGTTTATTTCCAGTCAGGGATCAAAAGCCAGGCAATCAGAATCGAGACGGTACCCAATCAAAAGGCAGGAGAGTAGTCAGGAATCCAAAAATCTAAAACCGGGAAATCACAGGCAACGGTACAAAAACGGCAGGCAAAGGCAAAGTCGAAAACCACTAAAACAACAAAAGGCAAACAAACAGAATCAAAAGGCAAAATCGAAGGCGATAAACGAAAGGGTGTCTCGGGTGTCTCAATAAATCTCTGGCTTTCCAAATCACAGGCTCAGGAAATATGATCAACGTTCTGACAGGGTAGAAACCAGTGGCGGCTGGTGATCTAAATATAGGTTGGGGCGCTAGCATTTCTAAAAAAAAAAAAATACATCTGACTTTGACTTTAAACAGAAAAAACAAGCTACCGTGTGTCTCAGTTGCATAAGACAGTTTGATTGGCAACAGTGGAGGACAGTTTTTCAAGTAAGACATCACTGAACTAGAGTGCGGATCGGGCCGCATATTTCTGTCCGAACCCGACCGAGCCCGAGATAGTAGTAACCGAGCCCGACCCGAACCCGACAGGAATTCTGCTTTTTATGTCCGAACCCGACCCGAGCCCGACGCAGTTAAGGCACTGAAGCGCTGACATTGTGTTTCCCTGTCACGCAGTTGTTGTTACCATGGTTACAGCTTCTCTGTTTAGTGGTCACTGGGCACCTAAATGACCGTCAAAAGGCATTGTTTTATTGGTAGATAACAGACACACACAATATTCGGTATCATTTTTATTTATTTCACACTATATTTTCACCAAAAACAACTTGAAGCACCATGTGAAGTAAGCTAACCCATCCCAATTAGTACAGTAATACCTTGACATACAAGTTTAATTTGTTCCGTGACCGAGCTCGTTACTCGGTTTACTCGTATATCAAATCAATTTTCCCCATTGAAATTAATTTAAATACCATTAATCCGATCCAGCCCCCCAAAAAACACCCTAATTTCTTTGTTACGTTGTTATAAAAATGAGAAATGTATTTATAAATTATAAATAATTAATACAAAATATAATACAAAGATAATAAAATAGAATATAAAGAAATAAACTGGTTCTAAACTTAATTGCTACATTATTATTCTTCACTTACACTTAATCTTCATCAGTGACGTTTGCATCTTTTTCATAGATTTTTGGCTTTTTCGTCACGCTTTTCTGACTGATCTGCAGGGCGTTTCGATAAAAACCTATCCATGGTGGTTTGTTTCTTCCTTCCCTTCAGAATTTTTCGGAAATGCGAATGCAATTTCCGAAATTGCATTCGCATTCGCAATGCTCCGCTTGCTCGGCTCGTAACTCGGGTCTAGGCTCGTAAGGCGAAACAAGAAATTGCTCGGAATACTCGTAAGTTAGTGCACTCGTATGTCAAGGTTTTACTGTAGTTCAAAAGTAAAATGTTCGCTAGTTGTTCGGCCGCCGTGACCGAGCCCGACCCGTTTCTCCCAATGAACGCCTTGAGAAAGGTTCTTTTTGCAAAGAAATAACCGAATTTTCTTTGCTTTCTGTTCCACTTGAAGAAGCCATTTCGAATTATCTCTCTCGCTTGGTCTAGATCTAATGAATGAGTAGCAGCCGACTGAACCTATCCGTAGTACTTGCGCACTCGCAGTGATATCCTGCTAGATGCCGGCTGGGCGTGATAAACATGCCTTAAATCCAATCAAATAATATCATAAACCATGAGGACTAATCAGAAAAGGGTAGGATAGTCCGGGGCGCACAGGCCTGCGCCCGGGGACTTCCTTTTTTGGCGGCGAATCAAGCAGCAGTATCAGGGGGCTCGCCTGAAAATGAATGAGTGCTCTGATTCACCATAACGTTACCGGCGCCCCGCAGACCCCTGAACATGCATATGTAATGTATTAAACTTTAGACAACGCAAGGCCAACATATAACAGGTTTAAGCTACTAAAAAATTAAATAATAATAAAAAATAATAATAAAAAATAATAATTTTAAGCTACTAAAAAAATTAAATAATAATAAAAAATAATAATTTTTTTTAAACTTTTTTTTTTATTTGTATGTGGGGGAGGGGGGGCGGCGCCCCAGCGCCCTCTATAGGCCGGCCGCCACTGGTAGAAACATAATTGTGGGTCTTATAGGAAAGGGAGGGGTAACAAACGACGTGAGATTAATACATTAGGTAAACAATAATTAAATCACGAGAACATAACGAAAACATGGAAGGGATTCAGAAACATGCATAAGAAACAACGGGCTCGAATAGGAGCGGAGTGTGCACAGTAATCAGGAGAGGTGAAGTCTAAGTACAAACAGCTGGAGCTAATTACAGAGATAGCTCAGCAGCAGTTAGAAATGCGGGTAACAAGTATACATTTATGTTAATTGGTTTAGTAAAGTGCACGTAACTAATAAAGCACCCGAGTGATTGTTAGCGCGAGGTAGTAATATATACAATTATACACGGGAAGGAAATCAGGAAGTAGCAGAAAATCGAGACTTCGGAAATACAGCGTTAACCCACGAAAACTCCCGAAGTCACCCGAATAGTGCATGCACGAGACTGGGTAAACAAACACACAGATGATACTCGGACAACCCACGAACAGAGGGTAATGCACTGATGAAATGAAAAATAATAAATCCAGAATAAATATCAAATAATAATACAAACAGACAGACAGAAATACAGAATGTAACACTATAAACTCCAATGATCAATTAACAAACACATTCTTCACAGGTAAAACACTAGTTGATTTAATTATTAAATCAGCAGAGCTTTAGCACAAATAAAAGGGCAAAATGTGAGCTCACCTGTATGTGGAGAACAATGGCTGATGAACATTTAAAACTGAGAATAGGTACACCTGCTCATGTATTATTAAATATCTATTGATATTTACTGAAACATATAAAAACTCAGTGATTCCTGTACTGCAGAGTACCTAATGTATGGGTCAATGACAAATAAGAATTTTAAGATGGTAATAAATATATATTTTTAAAAACAGATAAAAAATGCATGAGCCAGGAGTCCACAAATGTAATATATCTATTCATGTTAGTTTCATATGTTTTTAAACAATATTAGCATTTAAGCATTAGCATTTAACTTCTTGAGTAAATAAGCCTAAAAATGTGGTGTAACCGTGAGAAAACAAAATAATATATTATTTCATGCACTTTCAATACATGTGATATTACACACATTAAAAATTATTTTGTCGAAGAAAATGTAACTTCAGGAATTTCTTTTTCTACAAAAATAACTTATTACAGTTTTTCTCAATTGTTTAGACACTAAAATTGGTATTGTGACCCTATAAATAAAACATTAAGTTCATGTGCCAAGATATAGACAATCCTTTCAAAATTATAAGCACAATTTTGCTTGTTTTAACACAAATTTCAGTCTCTTTAACACTTTTTGAATACATTTCACACAATTCTCCTATTTTAGACACAATTTTCAAAAAGTATATCTCTTGTTTTCAAGTGAAAAACACTGCCATTAACAACTATAAACTCTAATATCAATTAACACACACATTCTTCACAGGTTTTCTAGTTGATTTAATTGTTCAATCAGCAATCAACACAAATACATGGGCAAAATGTGAGTTCTCTTGTATGTGGAGAACAATCTGATGAACATTTAGAAATTCAAATAGGTAGACCTGCTTTATTGATATTTACTGTAACAAATCAATACTCAGTGATTCCTGTACTGCAGAGTACCTAATTTATACTACTACAAGGGGACCACAGTACAGACAGCATAGTGTGGACAAGCTAAGCTGGCAGTATTCTTAGTGTACATACCGAAGCCACCCCAACATGTATGCCTTTCACAGTGCTGCAGAAATTAGCTCCACACACACACACACACACACACACACACACACACACACACACACACACACAGAAACACACACACACACACACACACACACACGCACACACTTATACACGAACACACAAGATGGACCAGAGCAGCTCACACATGTTGTCATATGGGAAAATGTGAGTTTCCACCATGATGCTCTGTTTTACACTTTTTGTACTCCCAGTAGTATTTTTTTTAAATGCTCCTGTTTGTTTTTATTTTACTCTACTACATTTTTGTAATTTGGAAAAATAAAAAATAACAATATTTGCGTTGGCCAGTACACTCAAACAATACTGAAGCCTAACCAATATAATGGTAATAGTGTCTTAAATTGTTTACACCATAATTGGCATTTATAATTTGTATCAATTTGTTGACTAGTGTTTATTATTTGAAGGAAAAATATCATTTTGGGATGAGTGTTTGGTTTTGAAAATAGTGTATGATTTTGACAAGAGATGTATGAAGTTTTGCAAAAAGAGTTGACCGTGTGGGTTTTGTGTTTATAGTTTTGAGAAATTAATTATAGTTTCAGAAAATGTGTCTAAACAATTGAGAAAAACTGTAATTTGAATGCTAATTAGCAGCATGTGTCTGCTTAAAAGATGTCTAACCAGTAGCACTTTGCGAGGTAAGTCTCCAAAGCAAGATGAGGATACTAACAGGGTTCCAAAGGGACCAAATAGTTGATGCCCGAATAGCAGGTGCGTCGGTCACAAAAACGGCTAAATTATTTAAGATGGCAAGAGGAACAGTGTCAAAAATTATGACAACATATTCCCAACACCAAAAAAAAACTGTGGCCGCAAGTCAAAGCTCTCCGACAGGGACAGACGGACACTTGGTAGGATAGTTGCTAATAACCACAGAACTACTGCTCTAAAAATCACCACAGAATTGAATCAATCCATATCTGAACCATTATGAAACTTGGTAGGTCTATTATCAGTCACATCAAGACTTCAGCCCTACAGGTTTACTCCAATCGAGCCACATGGTGGTGCTGTTGAGATCCAAGTATAAACAAATATGTAAAACAAAATGCTACTCCTCTTCCAAAATTTTGTGGAATTTGCACAAAACTTAGGGTGTGCACTCAGCTCACGGGCCTTCTTTGAAGCATTACTTTTCTAAGGCTTTTGTCAAGAAATGGCCAAATGACAAGCCAATACATTTTTCAGTGGGCGTGGCTTATCACATAAATGCTAATAATTTCAAAATTGGTTGGTCTTTTAACAGTACCATCGGGACTTGACCACTGTAATTTTAACCCAATCGAGCCACATGGTGGCGCTATAGAAATCCAAATATAAATTTAAAAAAAAAATCACTGACACGCCCACTACCGACGCTCCATTTGATCGAGAGTCACAAAATTTAGTGTACAAGTCCCGCTGCTCATGCCCAACAAATTTTCCTCAAGGAACTATGAAGTCTGACATCTTTGATTTTCCGCTAATTAGTATTTTTTGTAAAACACTTACCGTGGTACTCCTCCTACAGAATTTGACCTGTTCGAGAGACTCAGCCCACATCCCTTCATTCATGCATTACTTTTCTGAGGCCTATGTCAAAGAATGGCCAAATGAGAAGCCAATGAATTTTGTATTGGGTGTGGTTTATCACAAAAATGCTAGTAACTCTAAAACCGTTTGACACGTTCTGAGACTGGGTGGGTTGATTGAGAGTTAGATCAGGACTTGAGCCCTCTAGTTGAATACACTATAGAAATACAAATGTTGGGATGGCAGGTATGCCATCCCCCAAGAACACTATCTATGCTTAACAGGCTGTCTACCTACCATGCCAACTGTGAAAATTCCTGTAGCTTAGTGGTTAAGGTATTATACTACCCCACCTTGTCCTAACATTCTTTTTGAGGCACGTCATGCTAAGAATGTTCTTTTAACATAAAACAAGTTATTTTTATTGCAAAGGCTAAGAAATTTCTCAATATTATTAACTTTATTTTGAAAAGTTACAACATGCAAATGGCACCAATTTGGCCGAAAGGCCCATAATTACTTTAATCTTTAATGATTACTTTACATCTGGGAAGTCAAAGTAACTCACATATTACATAATTGGAATCAGCTGTATAGAAACACTGAATGGAAAGATTATTTATCAGTATCTCCACTCGGTACTGAAACGCTGCCATTTCCTCACACATTTTCTGTAGAAACTCATCATGAGAATCTCCTTCTCCTGATATGATCTCTTCCATATCTCCCTAGCTGCATAATAGAGTCATGCTTCTGCTGCTTCTGCTGCTTTTGCTGCTTCTGCTGCTGCTGCTACTGCTGCTACTGCTGCTTCTGCTGCTTCTGCTGCTACTGCTGCTGCTACTACTGATTTTGCTGCTACTGATTTTGCTGCTACTGATTTTGCTGCTGCTGCTACTGCTGCTACTGCTGCTACTACTGCTGGCCAAATGCCTCTACTGGAACCACCTCCTACTGCCCCTGAAGCTGCTATTCCCATGGCTTGTGTTATGTTGTTGTACAGCAACATGTTTATTTTTTCAAAGAGACTGTTCACCTGGTCAGAATTCGTAATGTACTCATTGCTAACATCTTGGCGCAAATGGCATATTAGGTCAATCTTGGGGGTACTCTGTTTAAGGCTTTATAACTCCAGGTGTGAGCATCACATAAACTTGGTAAATGGCTTAAATGAAACAAAACCGGTGTACCATTTTTTGTACAAACTTAGATTTGTTTATTTTCATAATTTAAGTCAAAATAAAGTGCCGGAAATACAAGCAAAACTTTGCAAAAAATTCAACAAAATATATATTTCTTCAAAATACTGAGAGCTACATAAGTGAAACAGGTAAAACTACACATTTCCTGGATCATAAACTCCTTGTCCACAAGCATTCAATAATCACAGGGTGATATACAGAACTACTAAAGATCTATGACACAAAATGTAAGCAGTGTAGCCTGATGTACCCAGGGTCTCCAAACCTATCCAAATTGGCTAAAATGTGATTAGCTGTAAATCTTAAACTAATCATACATTTCAGTGCAAATCAATCGTTTTGACTCATTTAACTCACCTTTGTATCATTTTCATGTGGGAATTATTTTGGATCAGTACAGGGGGGTGGATATCTAGGTGTCCAATAACCTACCCAAAACCTCTCCGAGAAATTATTAAAAAGCCTTTTGTCCTTTATAAAGCATATAAATTTTCCCTTACGATCACTTAATGGATGAAAACATTGATATTGCACAGTTTCAGTTCAGTGTTTGATGCCAAGTGTGCCATTTTTTCACCATTATCCTTCATATACTGCTTCATCCTGTGCGGTGCCTTCGTGGCCAACATGCACTCATCAATGGCACGGTCTTCAGTATACTGTAAGGCAGTGTTTTTCAACCTTTTTTGAGCAAAGGCACATTTTTTACATTAAAAAAAAAATCCTGAGTCACACCACCAACCAAAAGTGTTACTAATTAAGTGAAGTTGGATCATTTCCCACGGCACACCTGACGATCTCTCACGGCACACTAGTGTGCCGCGGCACAGTGGTTGAAAATCACTGCTGTAAGGATCTGGTCCTGCAGTGGCTTCACTCTGAACAGTAGAGGGCACTGCTGGAGTGGCAGAGGTGGAGGGCCAAGCATGTTATAGGAACAAATTACATAATGCAGAAGCATTATAACACTGTGGTACACACAGCTAAATATGAAATCATTCACTCTTGTACTTCAGTAAACACTTTCTTCTGTATGCTACATTATGTTATATTTTGTTGCATGCTCTAGGATGGCATTACTCTGTAGTGTGTTTCACAACTGTTGCTTATTTATTTTATTTATTTATTTTACATTCATCTTGCACACATCTGGACACAGTAAATTTGAATACATATTTTCCATTCCCAAAGTGAAAAGCATCACCCATGGATATACTAATACCCCATAGAGTACATTATGCACAAAGAAATTACAATACAATAAAATAATATCGGAAAACACTACCAATGTTCTAGCTTCACGGCAAATCGAGGCATAAAATATAACGTATGACTGAGCAACCAAACAGAACAGCGCTAAAATACTCAATTTCATTGTGAATGCTATGAATTCTAACAAAGCAGGCCACCACGAGCCACTACGCGAACGGCACGGACACATAGTATCAATACATTACATTAGTTATTTGGCAGACGCATTTATCCAAAGCGACGTACAATAAGTGCATATTGAAGGTCATAGACACAATCTACGAAGCAAAGTCAAGAAAGCGCTACTTTCTCACAACGTAGAAGCTATCGCTAGTACTCAACAGAATACAGTCAGCTATACATTCTAAGTCACGAAAGCGCTACTTTCTCACAACGTAGAAGCTATCGCTAGTACTCAACAGAATACAGTCAGCTATACATTCTAAGTCACGAAAGCGCTACTTTCTCACAACGTAGAAGCTATCGCTAGTACTCAACAGAATACAGTCAGCTATACATTCTAAGTCACAAAAGCGCTACTTTCTCACAATGTAGAAGCTATCGCTAGTACTCAACAGAATACAGTCAGCTATACATTCTAAGCAATGAGATAGCTAAACCAAATAAAAAAGAAACGGAAAGAACGTACTATATAATTTGCCTTATACATGTAGTTATTCAAGGTGGAGTCTGAAAAAGTGTGTTTTCAAATATGTTCAGCATTATTAGCAGGCTAACAGTGGTCTATTACGACCGATGCAAATACAAAAATAACGAAAATATAGCACGCAGTGGAAAAACGAATGTATATAATCAAAATATTACAAGCAGTAATACTTACATGTCGAGGAGGATATCTTCCCCATATTGATAGGCACCTCTTCCACAGAATCTATGCTACAGGGATTAGAAGATTCTCTGTTGCTGTCCTCTTCTGATCGACTTCGGGGGAAAACTAGTCACTTCAAAGGTGCGCGCAGTTTTATTGCGTAACACCAAATGCGTCATACCAAATGCGTCAAACCAAATGCGTCATCTGCGCATGCCTGCGTAAAATTGTCATGATATAACAAGTATTGCAGTTACGCTCGCCCTTAAATAGTTAATCCAAGCTTTCAAGTACACATGTAAATTACTTTTGGGGAAGTTTATCGTGCCTTCTATTGGATAAAACCATCGTCGATCAAACCAGAATAAAATTGAAAGCGTCACGACTGTGCAATCAGGAAGTAAGTTTTACGCAGAGCTAGTTTAGGTTGTGTAATCGTGTTCAAATGCGTTGTGTATTTTTCAAACGGATTGTCCAAGACAATAAATGACCACGGAATCTTGAAAGGGACATATCTACGCTTAAATCCATGGTAGGATTGCACATGAATTCCATATTTAATCGCAGATATTTATAGTAGAATGGCATTGTATGATTAGAGAATGATTCCACTTGTTTATGTAGGTATTGATTGAGCAGCGATTTGCACCGCTGTATTTGCATAAGGTGGGTTTATCTGGTTGCTATGACGGTATTCTAATATTCTATGATGAATACATATATTTATGAACTCCAACATAGACGCTATTGCCCACTATGTCACGCATGGGTAGGTATAGGCTGGGTGGGGAGTGCTTGTTAAATGGACATGCTACGGAAAGATAGTGACACTTAGAAACTACGCATTGGCCAGAAATAGTCGCGAATCGTCTACCAATAAAGTTAAAATACCGCGTTAGGGTTTTCCACTAATAGTTTGGCTGCAGGAGCAACGCGTGTCTCAGTTGCGTAAAACTGTCTCGCATGTGAGACAACATGCACTAAGGGGCTAAAGACATGGTATCGATTCCCACATTTCCGTAGGAGTTGCTGCAGGTTTGTGTCACTACGGATGAACTCCTCAATGGTTTTGTTTCTCAGTCTGTCTCCATAAGTGAAGAGGACCATGGTGTACTCATTCACCCTCTCGGAGAAGAGTTCCTGCAGTGTCTCCATCACTCTCTTCTCCTGCTCAGTGAATCTTCCCAGCTGTATGACCAGGAGGACAACGTCGGGTTTGCGGTCACACAGAGTTACAGCTCTCTGCATCTCCTCTCTCAGCTTCTCCCTTGTGAGCTTAGTGTTGCACAGGCCTGGAGTGTCCACCACAATGACTCTTCTCCCACGCACTTCTCCTGTTCCTCTCATGCTAGTCAGGGTCAGAGATGAAGGGCTGGCCTCTGATTTAAACTCCTCTCTCCCCAGGATGGTGTTGCCTGCTGCACTCTTCCCTACTCCACTCATCCCCACTAATATCACACTCAGGGGAGGGAGAACATTGGCTTCTGAAAGAAAACCGGGAAAATGTATTACTGTGATCACTATACTTACATCAGTAGGAAGTTTATTTCATTTGACATTTTTTTGTCCTGGACTACCAAACTGACATTTCAAATACCACTAAATTAAATTGGCCCTGAATTAATACAGAAATGCTTGTGCGAGTTTAGTGCGATCAAGGAATAGGCTAAATGGATCAATAGTATGATCAATATTATTCGGACTAACCATTAGCCTATGAGTTCCCGGTAATTCCTGACATGGCTGCTATTTTACAAAATATATGTGGTTAAATTTCGATAAAAGGACCTGCAACAGCTGAGAATAAGCTTCAGTCTCACCTTAGAAAATGCCAAATTAGCCTGCTTGTTCAACGAATTTCGTTTGATTATGCAATGAAAGTGTCAAACATCAATTCCATGAGGCTGTTCTCATGGAGTTCTTGAAGTTCATTAGGGTACCGGCATAGTAATATTTTTTAATAACATAAATACCGTTATTTTGCCATAATGATGACACTAAATACAATAAAGCTGTGAGGTTGGCAACCCATAGGTTCACACATACTTCCCCTTCTTTTATAATGTCCTGCTTATGGAAATGTGACCAACCTGTTTTACTCGTAGCGTAATGCTTTAAAACAATCCACTTTCCCAGGAAGACCGCAGAGAATGGCATAAAAATGTATTGTGTAAGGAAAGCCATTGTGGCAGGGTGGGCGTGGTTAGCCTCTGCTTGCAGAGAGAGGGAGAGCTGAGCGGCTCTCGGACCCGGAGCCACAGCTGTCATAAGTTAATCAGTAGCACGGGGAACGTAATTGAATAATGGTTTAATTGTTTCTGATTGCTGTGACAGTGAGCCGGGGCTTGAAAAGGGAGAGGCGGGCGGACAATCGAGGCTGGCTGAGAACGGAGAAGGAAGCGTTCTGGAGAGCCAGAGCCGAGAGACGAAAACCGTAAACTTAATAAATAAAGAAACCCACGGGGTACTCAACTAATTACTGTGTCGTCAGTTCTTTCCCGAGAGGTGGCACTCGACCTTGCCACAGTGGTGGCCCGTACGGGGGGACAGTTGGAGAGACAAGACACAGATTTAAAAATAAATAAAAAAAAAAAATAATGGACACCAGCCCAGAGAGAACAGAAGCGGGGCAGCCAGTAGTAGCGCTCGCGCGCATGCTGGAAGCAATGCCGTCGGGAGTCGGGCAGGGTCCTGGGATTCGCACGTCCGAGGCCCCATCAAAATCCAGCTGCCCAAGATGACGGCCGACGATGACGCCCAGGCCTTCCTGGACAGCTTCGAGGTGGCCGTGGAGGCGTGTCAGTGGCCCGGCGAGGAGTGGGTAGTCCGCCTCCTGCCTCTTTTAACGGGGGAAGCCCAGCAGGCGGCACATGGGCTGCCGGCCGCAGCCCGGGCAGAATACAACACCGTCAGGAAGGCAATCCTGGATCGTCTGGGCTATAGCCCAGAAGACCAAAGGCGCCGGTTCCGGGAAGCCGCCCTGGTTCCGGGGGACCGGCCCTTTGCGTTCGCCCAGCGGCTCACGGACATGGCCCGACGATGGTTGCAGCCCGAAATCCGGTCCGCCGCGGGGGTGGTGGAGCAGGTCGTGCTGGAGAAATTCGTGGGCGGGCTGCCAGAGACGACCGGCCACTGGGTGCGCTGCCACCGACCCACTAACCTGGAGCTGGCAGTAATACTGGCCAAAGACCATCTGGCCGTGTTACCCAGCAGCCCGCCGCAGAAGCCGCCGGAACAGGCTTCTAGGAGGAGGCCCCCGCCTCGCACGGTCCCTTCCTCCCTTTCCCGCGACCCTGCTACAACCTATCCCCGAATTAATCCCCCCTCTTTTTTCTCCCCCTCTCCAGGCCCAGGCTCGGTGGCAGGAGGGTCCGACCCACATAGGGCTCCTCAGACGGTCGGACCGGGTTGTTGGCGATGCGCGCAGCTCGGCCACCTGCGCCGCGATTGTCCACTTATGGAGATGGGTCAGGTGGTCCGGGTTGTCGGTCCGCCAGCTTCTGCTCACGATCCAGAGGGAGCGTACTGCATCCCGGTAAGGGTGCAAGGGAGTGAACACCGGGCGTTGTTGGATTCAGGGGCGATGCAGTCCATGATTCGACAAAGCCTGGTTCGGCCAGAGGCATTGGTGAAAGCACCCTGGATATCGATTAAATGCGTGCATGGTGATGTGCACAAATATCCGGTAGTGCCTGTACAAATTAAATATCAACGGAGAATTTATATCGTCAAAGCTGCGGTTAGCTCCCGGCTGTCGCACCCCCTGATTTTGGGCATTGATTGGGCGGGGTTTCGTAAAGTGTCAGGGAAGCTGTGGGAGGTGCGATCCCGACAGGTAGGGCACGGGGAGGTGTGTGCTGTTGATGGCGAGGACGCAGGGTCAACCGACACGGTCGAGGGGGGGGCGGAGCCGGGGGAGCCTCGAGGGGAGACTCCCCTGGTTCCGGTTTTTCACCCCACGGAGGATTTCCCACTCGAACAGTCTCGAGATGACACCTTACGAACTTTGCTTACGAACAAGTAATGCGCATTGATGGTCAGCAAGTGCGTCCGGAGACGGCTCTCTCTCACCCGTATTTCTCTGTTATTAGAGATAGATTATATCGAGTGTGTCGGGACGCTCAAACAGGAGAAGAAAATACCCAGTTGTTGGTACCTAAAAGCCGCCGGGAAATGGTTTTCCAGGCGTCTCATTATAACCCCATGGCGGGGCACTTGGGATATGAAAAAACACTCAACCGTATAATGGCCCGATTTTATTGGCCGGGCATCTGGGCCGACGTACGTCGGTGGTGTGCGGCCTGCCCGGGATGTCAATTAGTGAATTCCCCGGCCACCCCAAAAGCGCCGTTGCAGCCACTTCCATTAATAGAGGTCCCATTTGATAGAGTGGCTATGGACCTCATCGGGCCATTTGAACGGAGCACTCAGGGATACCGATTCGTACTAGTTCTGGTGGATTATGCGACCCGGTATCCCGAAGCAGTTCCATTGCGCAATATCTCAGCTAAAAGTGTTGCGCAGGCACTGTTTCAAATAATCTCCCGTGTCGGAATCCCGAAAGAGATTCTGACGGACCAGGGCACATCATTTATGTCACGAACATTAAACGAACTGTACGCGTTATTGGGCATTCAGTCTATTAAAACCAGTGTATACCACCCCCAAACGGATGGGCTCGTTGAGCGATTTAATAGGACTTTGAAGTCGATGATTCGGAAGTTCGTTCACGATGATAGTCGAAATTGGGATAAATGGTTAGTCCCTTTATTATTTGCAGTGCGGGAGGTTTTCTCCCTTTGAATTAATATTCGGTAGAAAACCCAGGGGAGTTTTGGACCTAATTAAAGAAAACTGGGAGGAAGGTCCAAGCTCCAGTAAAAATGAGATACAGTACGTCATGGACCTGCGAGCAAAACTCCATACACTGGGTAAGGTATCACGGGAGAATTTGCTCAAGGCCCAGGAACGGCAGCAAGCGCACTATAATAAAGGGACAAAACTCAGACAATTCTCACCGGGAGATAAAGTACTTGTATTACTTCCCACATCCAGCACAAAATTACTCGCCAAGTGGCAAGGGCCCTTTGTGGTCACACGGCGAATTGGGGAGGTCGACTACGAGGTGGTGCGGTCGGATAGAGAAGGAGCTAAACAAATCTACCATCTAAATCTATTAAAAGCCTGGAAAGAGGTGGTGGCTGTCTCGCTGGTGACGGTAGATAAGGAGAAAGATGAGCTGGGGCCGGAGGTACCAAATTCACCCAATCAGACCCCGCCCCTTTCGGACAGCCATCTCTCGCCAAACCAGCAGGCAGACCTTGCTCTATTGCAAAAGCAGTTTGCGGATGTGTTTTCTCCCCTACCCGGACGCACGAATCTCATACACCACCACATTGAAACCCCCCCGGGAGTGACGGTACGTTCCCGTCCTTATCGGCTGCCAGAACACAAAAAAAAATTGGTGCAGGCAGAAATAAAGGCCATGCTGGAGATGGGCGTAATAGAGGAGTCACACAGTGCCTGGAGTAGCCCCATTGTCCTGGTAGGGAAACCAGACGGGACTATCCGGTTCTGTGTGGATTACAGAAAGGTGAATGAGGTTTCACAGTTTTATACCTATCCAATGCCGAGGGTCGACGAACTCTTGGATCGGCTGGGCACGGCTCGTTTTTTCTCGACACTGGATTTGACTAAGGGCTACTGGCAGATTCCCTTGTCGCCAGAGTCTAAGGAAAAATCGGCTTTCTCCGCTCCGGACGGTTTGTACCAATTTCGTACACTTCCGTTCGGGCTATTCGGGGCTCCCGCCACGTTCCAGCGCCTTATGGATAGGGTGCTGCGTCCACATGTTGCATATGCTGCAGCCTATATTGATGATGTTATCATCCACAGTGAGACCTGGGAGCAGCATGTGCGGTATGTGGGGGCGGTGCTCGAGTCTCTGAGGCGGGCGGGGCTCACGGCTAACCCGAGGAAGTGTGCAATTGGCAGAGCGGAGGTACGGTATTTGGGGTACCACTTGGGAAGTGGACAGGTGCGGCCTCTAGTGGACAAAACCGCGGCGATTGCGACCTGTCCCCGGCCCAAGACAAAAAAAGAGGTGAGGAGGTTCTTGGGGCTGGCCGGTTACTATAGGAGATTCATTCCGGCGTTTTCGGAGCTGACCAGCCCCTTGACTGATTTAACTCGGAAAGGTGCCTCAGAGCCGGTCCAGTGGACGGAGCCGTGCCGGAGGGCGTTTGAGCGAGTGAAAGAAGCCCTGTGTGGGGAGCCGCTGTTATTCACACCTAACTTCTCTCTCCCCTTCACCCTGCAGACAGACGCGTCGGACAGAGGGCTGGGGGCCGTGTTGACCCAGCAGGTGGAGGGAGTCGATCGCCCGGTGCTGTACATAAGCCGCAAGCTGTCACAGCGGGAGGCGAGGTACAGCACCATCGAAAAGGAATGCCTCGCCATCCGGTGGGCGGTCGGATCCCTCCGGTATTACCTGCTGGGCCGCTCATTCACCCTCTGGTCGGACCACGCCCCCCTCCAGTGGCTCCACCGCATGAAAGATGCCAACGCGCGGATCACCCGTTGGTATCTGGCATTACAGCCGTTCAATTTTAAGTTGATCCATAGGCCGGGGACGCAGATGGTGGTGGCGGACTTCCTCTCTCGCCGTTAAAAAAAAAAAAAAAAAAAGGGGGGGGGGGGGGGTTAGTCATCGGCCGGATGGCTCCCCGGCCTAAGTCGGGCGGTGGGGGTATGTGGCAGGGTGGGCGTGGTTAGCCTCTGCTTGCAGAGAGAGGGAGAGCTGAGCGGCTCTCGGACCCGGAGCCACAGCTGTCATAAGTTAATCAGTAGCACGGGGAACGTAATTGAATAATGGTTTAATTGTTTCTGATTGCTGTGACAGTGAGCCGGGGCTTGAAAAGGGAGAGGCGGGCGGACAATCGAGGCTGGCTGAGAACGGAGAAGGAAGCGTTCCGGAGAGCCAGAGCCGAGAGACGAAAACCGTAAACTTAATAAATAAAGAAACCCACGGGGTACTCAACTAATTACTGTGTCGTCAGTTCTTTCCCGAGAGGTGGCACTCGACCTTGCCACAGCCATTTTTAATGGATAGCCATTGTCCCGTAACAAAAAATTGTCCCCTCAGAATATTACAGGAATTATTAACAAATATAGGCTAAGTCATAGCTTGATCCAGGATAATTGCGAATAGTCTATAGCCTACATGTAACCTTACCTGGATGTTGATGGAGTGGGCTGAAAGCAATTTAATTTGGCATTCCCCTTCACTGAGGGACGTAGCGATCTGGTCTTTGACCTATGGACCCTTTTATTATTATGCATTTTTTTATATAGCCTACACAATAATAATATTTCACATTGTAATCTTGATATTTTTAGTCATGCTTGTGCGCGCCCCGGTGTGTAACAGACAGGAGGGTGTACGCGTGTTGTGCACACGCCTGTAGATGCACTTATATGCGCCGTTAAAATAACATGTAAACAACTGCGACATGACTTTAGACCAGGTTTTTGGTGGTTTTAGCGCAAGCGCTTTCTGCTGGCTCAAGATAGCAATACGCCTAAAATAATCCTGGCCACACCTCATTTTAAGACTAACTCACTAAATGTGAGCTCTCTTGTATGTGGAGAGCAATCTGATGAACATTTAGAAATTAAAATAGGTAGACCTGCTCTATTGATATTTACTGTAACATATCAATACTCAGTGATTCCTGTACTGCAGAGTATCTAATTTATACTACTAAAAGGGGACCTCTGTACAGACAGCATAGTGTGGACAAGCTAAGCTGGCAATATTCTTCGTGTACATACTGAAGCCACCCCTACATGTAGCAAATACAGGAGAGCCCGTTCTCTCTGCAGCTCAGAGTAGCGAAGCACGGTCTTAGCATCTTACCTGTCATGACCCAGAACGAGAACTGAACCCAAACGCACGACCAGGAGGCAGAGGTACAATATTAAATGGTTCTTTATTAGCTTGGGGCAGTCCCAAGCTGTACACAAACGAATACACAATATATACAGGAGGTCACAGGAGCTTTGTCGACGCCTCGACTTGCTCCAAGCCGGAGCCGGACTTGACTGGACCTGGCAGGGCGGACGGGAAATGTTCCAGGCCGGAACTGGATTAGATGGATCGGACTGAGTGTTCCACACCGGAACTGGACTGGATGGAACGGACTGACTGACGATGAGCAGGAGCAGGAGTGGTAGAGCAGGACAGAGTAGCTGCA
This sequence comes from Ilyophis sp. 1 JC-2022, assembly GCA_022702515.1. Taxonomy (NCBI): domain Eukaryota; kingdom Metazoa; phylum Chordata; class Actinopteri; order Anguilliformes; family Synaphobranchidae; genus Ilyophis; species Ilyophis sp. 1 JC-2022. Next base: position 6,945,177 of record CM040403.1, on the reverse strand, counting down.
GGGTAGCCTCACGGGGACCCAGCTGGGGTACTCGTCAGGAGGATAGCGGGGGAGGCCGCAACACAGGTAGGGGTGCGAACACTGCAGGTGGACAGACTTGGAAACAGGGGAGAGGTTAACTGGACACAGAATGGACTAGGAAAACAAACAAACACTGAGCGAATGTAAACTAGATATCAAGATAGCGCAGACCAGAGTGACTGACAAACTATGTTAACAAACAACGTTAGCGAACTGGCAACGAACCAAAGACAGGGAGCGGTTTAAATACAGGGAGTGATTGGTAACAATGGGAAAAGTGTGCGAATGTCTAAGTGAGTGATTGGTAACAATTAGAAAAGCGTGTGAATGTCTAAGTGGGTGATTGACCAGAGTGAAGTGTGAGGAATGTGAGTAGAGGGGAGAGAAGGGGATAGGTAGAGACAGGAGTGGTGAAACGAGTGGAACAAACGGACAGGACACGCCCAGCCTGCAGCACGGGGGAAGACACGGATAAGGGAGTCAAACATGACACGGAGGGAGAGGGAAAAACACGGAGAAGGAACAGGATGGGAACGGAACGTTACAGTACCCCCCCCTCAACGGACGCCTCCTGGCGTTCCCGGAGGCTTGATGGTATAGGCCGGGGCGGAGGTGGAACTCCTGCGGGGGCACTGAGAGGGCTGGAGGTGACAGGCTTGACCTGACTGACATGAACAACAGGGTGAATCTTGAGGGAGATGGGAAGGGAGAGCTTAATGCTTACAGGATTGATGATACTGAGGATGGAAAAGGGGCCAATGAAACGGGGCTGTAATTTCTTGGAGGTGGATTGTAAGGGGATGGTGGAGGTGGAGAGCCAGACCTGCTGACCGGGCTTGTACTGCGGGGCTGCGGTCCTATGAAGGTCCGCCAGGCGTTGGGTACGGGAATTAGTGCGAAGGAGTGCGGTGCGTGTCAGCTTCCAGTTGCGTCTGCATCTGAGAAAGTGAGACCTCCTGGACGGATAACAGGGGGGGTTGGTACCCTAACGAACACTCAAAGGGGGACATCCCTGTAGCAGTGCTCTTAAGGGAGTTGTGGGCGTACTCAACCCACGGGAGGAATCGGCTCCAGGAGGAGGGATTGCGTGCGGACACGCACCGCAGGGCGGACCCCAGGTCCTGGTTGACCCTCTCCGTCTGACCGTTAGATTGGGGGTGGAACCCAGAGGATAGGCTAGCGGAGGCGCCCAGGGCCGTACAGAACGCCCTCCACACCTGGGAGGAGAATTGGGGCCCACGGTCAGAAACAATATCAGAAGGGATCCCGTGCAGCCTGACCACGTGCAACACCAGGAGTTCCGCCGTTTCCGAGGCGGAAGGAAGTTTGGGGAGAGGGATAAAGTGGACCGCCTTGGAGAACCGGTCCACAATTGTCAGAATAGTGGTGTTGCCCTCTGACAAAGGTAGACCGGTAACGAAGTCTACACCGATGTGACTCCAAGGTCGGCCCGGGACAGGGAGGGGTTGGAGAAGGCCGGAGGGTGGCTGGTGGGAAGCCTTGCTCCTGGCGCATACAGAGCAGGCCAGGACAAAGGCACGGGTATCCCCCCTGAGGGTAGGCCACCAAAAACTCCTCCCAACCAGGGCGGTAGTCCTGGCGACCCCTGGGTGACAGGCCAGGCGGGAGGCATGGACCCATTCCAGGACCTGGGAACGGACGGAGTCGGGGACAAAAAGGGTAAAGTTCGGGTTATTGCGGGGGTCCGGTTGGGAAACCTGAGCGGACTTCACGGTCTCCTCGATGTCCCAAGAGACCGCAGCCACGACGCAGGAAGCCAGTAAAATGGGTTCAGGGTCAGCAGAACTAGCTAGAGGGGGAACACCGGTTAGATCAGGTACAGGTTGAGGGTGAGAAACTTGTTTAACCCCCGAGGGGGGTAGGGCTGACCGGAGGCAGTTGGCTAGACAATGGCTGCTCCAGTCCTGAATCTGACCGGAGCGCCAATTAATATGCGGATTGTGGAGGTGTAACCAGGTCTGTCCTAGGATTAACGGGTACTGTTGGGAGCGAATGAGAAACAACTGGATGGTTTCATGATGGTTGCCGGATAATATTAGTTGGAGGGGAACGGTGGAATGGGTGATTGACCCCAGGCTCCTGCCGTCCAGGGCGAATGCCGAGATGGGTTTGGATAAGGTCTCGGTAGGAATCCCGAATCTTTCCGCGAATGAAGTGTCGATAAAGTTGGCATCAGCTCCGGAATCGATAAGGGCGGATGTAGAGGCGGAAAGGTTCCTCCACCGGAGAGTGGCCTTTAAAGTGGAACGGTTCTGGGCTGAATGGTTGGTGGTGATAGGGCTCGTCAGTAAGCCCAGTTTCACGGGCGAGCTAGCCCTTTTTGGGCGAATAGCACAAGTGGCAATGTGGTGGTCTGACTTTCCACAGTACAAACAGGAATTTGTGCGAATTCTCCGTCGGCGCTCCTCGGCGTCTACAGAGATCTTACCCAACTGCATGGGTTCTTCGTCTGCGGGAGTAGGAGAAGATTCATTCCTCTCCATGGGAGGAAGGGGGCGACTGTCGTGCGAAGAAGAGAACGGGCCGTTAGACGAACCTCTCCTTCTCTCCCGGGCTCTGAGGCGATTGTCGATGGAGATGGCGAGGTGTATGAGGGTGTTTAGTGAGTTCGATTCCTCACGGGTGGCTAGCTGGTCCTTCAATTCCTCGCTCAGGGCCTGAAGAAAGCCCCCCTGAAGAGCGGAATCATTCCATCCTGCCTCGGCCGCAAGGGTGCGGAATTGGACCGCCATCTCCGCCACACTGCGACTGCCCTGCCGAATTTGAAGGAGGCGTTGAGTTGCGTTGCGTCCACAGACTGGGTGGTCAAACACACGCCGCATTTCAGCGGTGAAGGTGGGGAAGTGAAGACAGGCTGGTGTCTGGCTATCCCACATAGTCAGGGCCCACTCCTGGGCACTGCCAGCCAAGCAACTCATGACCAACGCGATCTTGCTGGCGTCGGAGGCATAAGAGGTGGGCTGGATGCGGAAGACGATGTCGCACTGCATCAGGAATTCGCGACATCTTCCCAGACTTCCCCGGTAATGCTCGGGGAGTTGGACACGGGGTTCTCGAACAGAAGTGGGGACGGGAACCTCGGGCAGTTGTTCAAGCGCGGGTGCGACGGGAGCCTCCTGGATCCGAGAAAGGGGCTGGTAGAGTAACATTTGAGTCACCTGCTCTCCTAGACCCCTCAGGGCTTCCAGAACATCATCCAGGCGGCGGCTCTGTTGGTCGTTGACCGTGGCTTGGCATGAGAAGGCGTGACGGATCTGCTCCAGGTCGGCTGAGTCCATACTTTGGCCAGTTCGTTCTGTCATGACCCAGAACGAGAACTGAACCCAAACGCACGACCAGGAGGCAGAGGTACAATATTAAATGGTTCTTTATTAGCTTGGGGCAGTCCCAAGCTGTACACAAATGAATACACAATATATACAGGAGGTCACAGGAGCTTTGTCGACGCCTCGACTTGCTCCAAGCCGGAGCCGGACTTGACTGGACCTGGCAGGGCGGACGGGAAATGTTCCAGGCCGGAACTGGATTAGATGGATCGGACTGAGTGTTCCACACCGGAACTGGACTGGATGGAACGGACTGACTGACGATGAGCAGGAGCAGGAGTGGTAGAGCAGGACAGAGTAGCTGCAGGGTAGCCTCACGGGGACCCAGCTGGGGTACTCGTCAGGAGGATAGCGGGGGAGGCCGCAACACAGGTAGGGGTGCGAACACTGCAGGTGGACAGACTTGAAAACAGGGGAGAGGTTAACTGGACACAGAATGGACTAGGAAAACAAACAAACACTGAGCGAATGTAAACTAGATATCAAGATAGCGCAGACCAGAGTGACTGACAAACTATGTTAACAAACAACGTTAACGAACTGGCAACGAACCAAAGACAGGGAGCGGTTTAAATACAGGGAGTGATTGGTAACAATGGGAAAAGTGTGCGAATGTCTAAGTGAGTGATTGGTAACAATTAGAAAAGCGTGTGAATGTCTAAGTGGGTGATTGACCAGAGTGAAGTGTGAGGAATGTGAGTAGAGGGGAGAGAAGGGGATAGGTAGAGACAGGAGTGGTGAAACGAGTGGAACAAACGGACAGGACACGCCCAGCCTGCAGCACGGGGGAAGACACGGATAAGGGAGTCAAACATGACACGGAGGGAGAGGGAAAAACACGGAGAAGGAACAGGATGGGAACGGAACGTTACATTACCAGCCTTACTGTAAAGATGACCTGAAACACAGGGGAAATATGCCTTTTGCAGTGCTGCAGAAATGAGCTCCACACACATATATACACACACACACACACACACACACACACACACACACACATGTGCACACAGTTACACACGCACACACAAGATAGACCAGAGCAGCTAGCACATGTTGTCATATGGGAAAATGTGAGTTTCCACCATGATGCTCTGTTTTACACTTTTTGTTTACTCCCAGTAGTATTTTTTTTAAATGCTCCTGTTTGTTTTTATTTTACTCTCTACTACATTTTTGTAATTTGGAAAAATAAAAAATAACAATATTTGCGTTGGCCAGTACACTCAAACAATACTGAAGCCTAACCAATATAATGGTAATAGTGTCTTAAATTGTTTACACCAGTGTGTAATTGGCATTTATAATTTGTATCAATTTGTTGACGAGTGTTTATTATTTGAAAGAAAAATATCATTTTGGGATGAGAGTGTATGGTTTTGAAAAGAAATGTAATGAAGTTTTGCAAAAAGAGTTGACCGTGTGGGTTTTGTGTTTATAGTTTTGAGAAATTAATTATTGTTTCAGAAAATGTGTCTAAACAATTGAGAAAAACTGTCATTTGAATGCTAATTAAGCAACACTTTGCTAGGTAAGTCTCCAAAGCAAGATGAGAATATGAGAATACTAACAGAGGTCCAAAGGGGCCAAAGAGTTGATGCCCGAATTTCAGGTGCGTCTGTCACAAAAACGGCAAAATTATTTAAGGTGGCAAGGGGAACAGTGTCAAAAATTATGACAACATATTCCCAACACCAAAAAAAAAAAATCAGCAAAAACTGTGGCCGCAAGTCAAAGCTCTCCGACAAGGACAGACGGACACTTGGTAGGATAGTTGCTAATAACCACAGAACTACTGCTCTAAAAATCATCGCAGAATTGAATCAATCCATATCTGAACCATTATGAAACTTGATAGATCTATTATCAGTCACATCAAGACGTCAGCCCTACAGTTTTACCCCAATCGAGCCACATGGTGGTGCTATTGAGATAAACAAATATGTAAAACAAAATGCTACTGCTCTTCCAAAATTTTAGCAATTTGCACAAAACTTGGTGTGTGCAAATCCCGTTTCACCTAGAGTCACAAAACTTGGTGTGCAGGTCCCTCTGCTCATGAGGAACAAATTTGCTTCAAGGAGCTATAAAGTCCGCTATATTGGATTTTCTGCAAATATTTAGTAAAACACTTAAATTGCTACTCCTAGAAAATTTGACCAATTTGCACGAAACTTGGTAGGTTGACTCATCTCAAATGCCTTTATACAGGCATTTTCTGTCCAAAATGGCCGACGTCAAAAAATGGCCGAATTACGAGCCAATGAATTATCAGTGGGTGTGGCTTATCACAAAAATGCTAATAATTACAAAAGTGACAGAAAGTTATGAAACTTGGTAAATCTATTAAGAGTCACATCGAGACTTCAGCCAAAGGTTTTAACCCAATCGAGCCACGTGGTGGTGCTATAGAGATCCAATTATTAAAAATATTTAGAAATTCGCTAAAAATCACTGTTATGCACGTATTAGTTCACAAAGTAAATCATTTTATTTTAATAATAGGATGATATTAAACAATTTTGGTTTTTATAAATATCACAAAACATTGTGACACTGGATAACCATTGACAACCAGCAACAATGTCATAGGTTAGTTTATGGCCCATTGATGCTGGTGTGCTCAACATAGCATAATGCATAGCTAGGTTATGTACCAATACCAATGATACAATACATGGTATGACCTATCCTACTATTTAGCCACAAAAAATATATATAATAAATGCTATATTTTACATGGCTCCTGTGACTAAAATTAAACCTATGCACAAATACTTGAATCTCTGTGTAATAATGACAACGCATTGTGCGAATGAAACTGGTAAAATGGCTTCCGAATGCATCTGTGTGACGCAGAGATATCGATCAGCTGGTTAACTCTACCTATGGCAATGCCATACCATTTCAGAAAGCTTAGGATGCTCTCTATTGGACGATAAGTCAATTAAAATCCTTTTTGTTTGAAAGACTTATACCGGCAATTTTTGAATGGTCACTATTACACACGGCCATACATATGGAAACGAGGATTATATCAAAAAACGGATCAACCAAGGCAAAAAAATAGCCTCAGATTCTTGCAGGGGACATTCATAACCAGTAATGCTTGTGTGTGGCTTACCTTCATAACCAAAGGCAAGGTTATGAGTTTATTTGGGCGGCAGTATAGTACAATGGTTAAGGGACTGGACTTGTAATTGAAAGGTTGCAGGTTCGATTCCCAGGTAGGACACTGCCGTTGTACCCTTGAGCAAGGTACTTAACCTGAATTGCTTCAGTATATATCCAGCTGCATTAATTGGGTAAATGTAATAAAATGCTTGAAGTTGTGTAAGTCGCTCTGGATAAGAGCGTCTGCTAAATGCCTATAATGTAATGTAATGTAATTTAATATTTTACCGCAGCTTTTTATAGCAAAAGAAAGTTATCTGGTGACAAACAAATACCACTCGTTTAGTAGGCATTGTTACGGTCGCTTATTGTTAAGTTGTCACCCCTGTTTTCTTTTCCATTATTTGTTCCCTTTTTAGGCCCGCCTCCCGGGGCTTAATTGGCTCCCGCGGCAATCACCGGTTTTGTTTAAAAGGAGGGTGAGGCCGGATAAGAGTTTGCTGGGAGTTATTGGCTGGAAGGTTCTGTAGCGCGGAGACGATTACAATTAACGGAGATAGAACTGACACCGAATCCGGTAGCTGTGATAGCGGGTGTCAGATCAATGTTCAGCTAGCCCATGTGTGGAAGGGTGGAAAAGCAAGGAGAATCATAGGGAGGAAGGTCGGTTTTAGGTTGGTAGCGAGAGAGAGAGTTGACCTCTGGACTGAACTCGTGTGCTAATCTCTGGACCTCAGTTTGAGAGAGCTGTTGTGGCACCTTTAGAGAGCTGTTGTGGCACCTTTAGAGAGATGTTGTGGCACCTTTAGAGAGATGTTGTGGCACCTTTAGAGAGCTGTTGTGGCACCTTTAGAGAGCTGTTGTGGCACCTTTAGAGAGATGTTGTGGCACCTTTAGAGAGCTGTTGTGGCACCTTTAGAGAGCTGTTGTGGCACCTTTAGAGAGCTGTTGTGGCACCTTTAGAGAGATGTTGTGGCACCTTTAGAGAGCTGTTGTGGCATCTTTAGAGAGCTGTTGTGGCACCTATAGAGAGCTGTTGTGGCACCTTTAGAGAGCTGTTGTGGCACCTTTAGAGAGCTGTTGTGGCACCTTTAGAGAGCTGTTGTGGCACCTTTAGAGAGCTGTTGTGGCACCTTTAGAGAGCTGTTGTGGCACCTTTAGAGAGTTGTTGTGGCACCTTTAGAGAGATGTTGTGGCACCTTTAGAGAGCTGTGCATAAACAAATTCTCTCAAACATCAATGAGCTGGAGCAAGCTAAAGAAGAGAGGAGTGGGTCTGAATTAATCCGATTTGTAATGTAAGAGTGTAGACTGATAAACTCGTACAGAAAATGATTACTTCAGGTTATTGCTGCTGAAGGGTGTTCTTCACGCTACTGCTCAGAATCATGGGGTGTACTTGTTCACAGAAGACTTTTGCATGCTGGCTTATTTTTGGTTGAAGAAATGATAACAAAGCAAAAAATAATATGTTATTTGTTGATGGAGATAATAAGAAGGAGGCGGTAATGCAACCTTTTGGATGCCAACCGCCGTTAAACCCCACAGAAGAAGAAGAAGAATAAGAGTTTGCTTCACTGGCGTCTCTCTTTTTCATGGTGTTGTCGGTCAATTCTTATATCCTCGTTACGCGCATCCATACACCTACCATACAGATCACATGCAGGCACGCATCCATTCCTACGCAAGGTTTTTTGTTATTTAATAAATATTTATTTTTGCAACCATTTTTGTGTCTGTCCATTTATGTTGCGGTTGGGTCAGGGCCCTGACCGTAACAGGCATGTTGACAGTTGTAATGAACTGTATTCAGGATATTGGGTATTATTTCTTGTTGTTGTAATAGCGATTTTTTGGTGATAAAATAAATACTTAAATTAACTCCCTAATATGTTTAAATGTCTGCTATCTTACATGTGGTCGGATCCATTGTAAATAACAGTGTGGCAGCGTAGCATGCTACTTTCATGAATTACAAGCCAACGGTGGCACATAGAAACATGATATTTCGCTCGCTGATAGGATAATAAGTACTGATTATGATGATATGCGGTTTATCGTGATAAAATTTGTATTCTCATGGAACTAGCACCGTATTTCCGGTGTCTTCTACCGCTAGGGGTCTGCAGAAACAAGTTAATTATGATTTGGCAAAAGGGGAATAGGAGCTGAAGAGGAGCTACATGGGTCTGCCATCTTGAATTGGCTGCCGTAAACTGCCGTTGTGGAATTTCCTCTCAGGAAACCCTTTTGTGAAACCCCCTGGAAGGGGGGGACTAAAAGTGCAATTTAACTATTTCTAGCCGGTTTATAGCTTTACGGCCGTCTGCACCCGGATTAAGCGCAGAATTTGGGCATTTAAGCAGGGGAAGCTGTAGTCACTTTCCCACACATCTCACCGCAGGTCGTTGTGTGTAGCGATTACCAGGTATGATAAAGTATTTTTCAACTCTGGTCAACAACTCTGTCTTGAATTGTCCACCATTTTGGATTTTTTGTGTTTGACCAATGCTGCTTTTGCTGCTCGGTCCTCGGGAATCGTTACCCTCAGCTATTTATCCTTGTAATTAGTGTCTGGAGTATCTTTTATTCAGATGGGACATACTGGAGTAGCCTTTAATCAGATGGGACATACTGGAGTAGCCTTTATTCAGATGGGACATACTGGAGTAGCCTTTATTCAGATGGGACATACTGGAGTAGCCTTTATTCAGATGGGACATACTGGAGTAGCCTTTATTCAGATGGGACATACTGGAGTAGCCTTTATTCAGATGGGACATACTGGAGTAGCCTTTATTCAGATGGGACATACTGGAGTAGCCTTTATTCAGATGGGACATACTGGAGTAGCCTTTATTCAGATGGGACATAATCACTAGTCCATCTTCATTTTGTCTCTCAGGGTCATGATCTTATCCACCCAGTTAATGTGGAGCCTGCTGGGAAATAAGAGAGAATGACTGATTTCTTCTTTCTCTTTTTTTTTTCTAGATTTTTATTTATTTATTTTTTGCTAAAAATGAGAATCATTTTATAATAAATATTTTTTTCTATATTTTTTTCAAAATATGTCAATTGGCGCATGTATATTTTTCATACATCAATATTTCATAAGTACAACCAATAGACTTTTATTATATTTTTAAAAAATATTTCTTCTGACTTTAAACCATGTGATATCAAGGAATTGTGCATGCTCTTTTTATGAGGTCAGAATCAAAGGTCTTATTTATATAATATACTGATAAAAAGGCAATCACCTCTCTTCTGACTGTAAACCACGTGATATTGGGATGGCAGGTATGCCATCTGCCAAGTTACAGCATGACGGGGCATGCCGCATACCTATACAGCACAGAGAGTTTGCCACCTTTCAGGGTGTCCTCCAGAAATAACCACAGTGACCAGAGACTCTCAGCCCTTAAAAACATTCACATCTGTATGCTCTGACCTCATGTAACCATGCAGAACCACGCAGTAACCAATTTGGTCAGGTACCTCACACTTCCACACAATAAAGCCCCACACTTTGGTGGTTCTTCTTCTTCTTCCTGCTGAATTTGTCATCAAAAATGATCCAGGCCCTCAAAGAATAATTCTCCCCATTGGATAACATGTAATCGCCCAATGAGAATGTCTGATCAACACGACCCTACCTGGTAGGTACACTACCACTGCATGCTTAATCCCTTTGCGCAGATGCCAAATTTGATAAATTCTCACCTATTTAGGGTGTTCTATTTCAGGCTTTATAACTCCAGTTGTGAGCATCACAGAAACTTGGGAAATGAAGCAAAATGAAACGTCTGGACTAAGGCAAAAAATGTTCTTTATTTCAGTCCAGATCAAAAGCCAGGTAATCAGATGCAGAGACAGTGCCAAATCAAAAGGCAGGAGAATAGTCAGGCAGTCCAAAAATCAAAACTGGGAAATCACAGGCAGAGGTGCAAAGACGGCAGGCAAAGTCACAAAAACAATCAAAAAGTCAAAACCACAAAATAACAAAAGCAAACAAACAGAATCGAAAGGCAAACTCGGAGTCGGAAAACAGAAGGGTGTCTCAGGAATCTCGATAAATCACTGGCTTTACAATCACAGGCTCAGGAAATACGATCAACGTTCTGACAACCAGGAAGTGGAAATGTGGGTCTTAAATACACATAGGAAGGGGGGGGGGGTAACAAACAACGTGAGGTTAACACATTAGGGAAACAATAATTCAATCATGAGGGAAGAACAAATACATAGAAGGGACTCGGAAAACATGCATGACAAACAACGCATGCTACTAAATACTGGGTTGGGTAACGTTACTAATGCTAGCTGAGTTAGTGTACACATAATAGCCAAACATTAACGTTATACATTATCGAGTTAGCCATCATACACGTAACACTATTAACATTGGTTAGACCATTATCCCACATTTGATTTCTAGCTAGAGAACAGTGATCCTGAGAACTAAATTAAAGGGTAAGTACACCCTAGATCACTTTTTTCTGCTGTAAACATGTTTGTATGCCTACCTTATAATTAAACTTATTCATGCATTATGTTATTTCAACAATTCTGAAATAATATGAATTAATAATATCATAAGAAACCGGTAGAAAAAATTATTTGTGCTGCCCCTAACGGTTGAAATTTCCTTTCTGCTCCCCACACTGCCCCCGCCCCAATCGTGATGTCAGAGTACCTCTTTGGAGGTACCTCTACGTCATATGGATAATTGTTGTCGCCCACAACGGAAATAGCCGGCACCTGATTGATTAGACCCACTACGCTACTTTCATTTCGGCTCCACGTTTTTAAACCGGAACAATGTGGCGTCCTGTTCAACTCTCTTACTCCACCTAAATAGTCCACTAAAATATGTTTTTGAAAATATTTGAGGTGAGAAATAGACCATGCAGTTGCTGAATCTTGATTTATATTTGATGTGCAACGTCTAGTTTGACAGTTTGATCCGAGTTATACAAAATCATTTCTACAATGTAATTTAATTTATGCAAATGACGATTGACACAGCTCCTCCGCCCCCACCACTCTCCCTCGCTCACCCCACAAAGTATTTTTCTAAATTGTTTAGTAGGTGGAGACAGTGGGTGTACTTACTCTTTAAGTTCATGTGCATAAAAATGCACTGCCTTCTGGGTGGTTGATCTTGTTTGAGTATGGTGCAGTGGCAAGATAAGCTAAATCGACAGCTGGCAACGAACAAATGGCTCGACTGGCCACAGGAAGTTTCATCAGTACATGTGGTAACTCGCCTTCTTGAGACCCTATTTTTATACAGTCTATGCTTGAGACCCGAGGCTAATGGAAAAAGACCCGGGGCTATAGCCCAATAGCCAGGGCCTAGGCACACTGCTGGTCTCCACAATGAAAGTCAGACACACTAACCACAGGAGCACAACATAAGTACACAGAGACGGACGTTTTTTGTCGGATTGTGAGATTGAGACTAGTAACCATGTTTGAAACAAACGTTTGTTGAAAACATGTAGCTACTGGCACAGTTATTTATCGATTTTTTACATTAATGCAACAAAGCGATCTTAACCAGATTATATTTTGCATTAGAGCTGTATTGGCTGTGCCAGAGAAATGGGATATTTGTTCCTGTACTGCGTACTCAGTAATGGGGTTTTGTTGGTAGCGAGGCTACCAGACCATGACTTTCATCTCTTTTTAAGTACAAGTGAAATAGTGAACAGTTAATGCTGTTAAATTTCTTAGCCTTTGCAAAATGTGAAAATAACATTCTTGTATAAAAAAACCATAACATGTGCACACTGTTTTAGTCAAAAATGAAATTACCCTTTGGTACCTGGCTTCTTGGATACTGGTATGCGACATAGGGCATTTGTAACTGTATACTGCGATACAGTGACTTGTCAGAATTGTATCAAGAAGTCTTGTCATTGGCGGATGAGATGTCATTATCCAATGGGGAGAATTATTGTTAGAGGATATGGATCAAACTAAGCAGGAAAAGGAAGAAGAAGAGGAAGGAGAAAAACCAGCAGTTTCGGGCTTTATTGTTTGGATGTGTGAAATTGTATCTCAATTCTGTGTGGTTACATGAGGCAAGAACGTACAGAAGTTAATTTAATGTTTTTAAGGGCTGAGAGTATGTGGTTATTATGGTTATTTATGTAGGAAACCCTGAAAAGTGGCAAACTCTCTGTGCTGTATAGGTATGGGGCATGCCCCATCAAGCCGTAACTTAGCAGATGGCATACCTGCCATCCCAATAACAAAAACCTTTGATCCCCACTTAAAGGGCGTATAGTATATCATGCACAGTTCTTTGATATCACATGGTTTAAAGTCAGAAGAGATATTAAAACAGGAGTCAAAGTCTTTGCTATTCTTATTCATTAAATATTGATTTATGATGTATGTACGTGTACGTCTTATCACTGGGTGTTTCTAGGAAGGTAGTTGTGTATAAAAGCAGGCACATTTGTAACACAGCATTTCCTGTAACTCTGTGACAGACGGCAACACTACACTGCTGCAGCAGACTGATCAGCACATACCTGTACTGACAAACCAGCACACAAACATGAGCGGTAAGTTTCACTTAAAAAAAAATTGTATCTGTTAAAACTGATCATCCATGGAAAGCAGATGATCAGCTGTATACCAGAGCTGTGTGTGAAGTTAGTCATAAAGGGGGAATCTCAGAGCTGTGTGTGAAGTTAGTTATAAGAGGGAATCTCAGAGCTGTGTGTGAAGTTAGTCATAAAGGGGGAATCTCAGAGCTGTGTGTGAAGTTAGTCATAAAGGGGGAATCTCCAAAAATCTGTTTGGCACAGATGACCTTTCTCAAACTATAACTCATCATGGTCTGGGGTAGACAATGGGGCAGTACTGAGAGTAAGCTTTTTTATTATCATTATTATTTATTTATTTATTAATAATAATAATTTATATAGCACTTTTCTCACTCTCAAAGCACTTTACAGTGATGAGGAGGAAGGTCTCCTCAGCCACCACCTATGTGTAGCACCCAACTGGGTGATGCACGGCAGCCATTTTAGTAGAGAGGCCTGTGGTTGAGAGGGATTTTAGGAAACTGGGGGATAATTAGGTGGCAGGATTGATGAGTGTCATGGGATGTTTAACCCCTTCCTGCAGATGCCAAACTGGTCAATTCTCACCCGTTTAGTGGGTGTTATTTTTAAGTCTTTATAACTGCAGGGGCCACATGTATAAAACTCTGAGGAAAATAATGTGTAAAAGAACGCTCAGAGTGAAAGTCGGAAATCTGCTTAAAAAAAGTTTAGCGTTTTCTACCTTTACCTTTTGGTCATGGTGTCCAAAAAATGGTATCACATGGACACCAAACATTGCGTACGTATGGTGTCCATCATGTGCAGAGGTACGCAGATTCTCACAGCATGTGTTATTTTATACATCTGAATTTCTGTGTGGAAACTCACTTACGCGGCTTTCTGAGGGTATTTTTCTGCTCAGCACTATTTATACATGTGGCCCCAGGTGTGAGCATCACATAAACTTGGAAAATGGCTTAAATTAAACAGTATTGTAAATGGTACAACTGTCCTAACTTACATTACTTTATTTTCATAATTTAGGTCAAAATAAAGTGCCACAAATGCCAAAAAAACTTACAATGCATAAATGTAAAACAGGTAAAACTATCGATGTCCTGGATCCACTATGCAGTCTGAGGGTGATATGCAAAACTACTATCTATGACTAAAAATGTAAGCCCAGGGAGATATGAATACACCATAGTCTATATTATGTACGATAAGACCACAATATAAAAAAATATTCCACCATCAGGACAATGCTGGCAATTGTTCCAGTTTCACAATTTTTTTTACATAAAACATGACTGAGCCACCTATGAACGCTTGCACTACAGTCTGTAAAATGCACTCAAAATCCGAAATATAGTTAGTTAAATGAACTATATCAAACATGGCACAAGACAGTGATGGAGTGGACAAACGAATGTACATATTTTAAATATTACAAGCAGTAATACTTACATATCGAGGAGAAAAATCACCTTCATGTTCGTAGGCGTATTCTCCGATAGAATCAATACTATCGTATCTTCTTCTGATCCACAAAAATCCATGTAAGCTGTTAAAGAATTTCCAATCTAAGTTTGCTAAATTTAGATTTTAAGAAATAAGAGTGATCAACCACGAGGTTAGGTTAAGCCATTTACAAAAGATTGTTCGTTTATTCATTTAAGTAAAACTTCTGCAGAAGGGTGCTATCAGTCAAAGCAGCTGATCAGACAGAACCCTGATTTCCGTTGAGTAATTCATTAAATAGACAAACCTATGACATCACAGGAAATCATTTTCATTGGTTAAATACGGTTTTGGGGGTTTTGAAACTGTCCACCAAATTAAAACATCAAAGGAATTCTTACAATGGGGGGCACAGGAAGAACTCCGATGGGAACCTAGCCAGATTATTATTCCTAGGGTTATTGGGGTTATAAACTAACATCTGCTTCAGTACTCTTCGCAGTTTATAACCAGTTCCTTCAGACAAGAGAAACAGTTGTCTAACCATTTTTAACATAGGAACTATGTTTCACCAAGCAGGGAACAGTGGTGAATTAAATTTCATTCACAAAGCAAGGCAAGGATTTTTTCTAGCCATGCTCAAAAGTTGGCTCAATTAATAAAATCTTCTGAAAATATCAGGTTTCTGTAGTCGTTTTCATAAAACTAAAAATGCTGTTATACTCGGCTCTAAATTACTGTTCAAATCATCCATTTAGACATTGCAAACACCGTTGCAAAGGTTATGTCTGCTATTGGATTACAGAGTTGTCAATCAAACCAGAATGAACGAGACTACATAACAGCTGTTTTATGCATGGGGTGTACTAGTGTAATGAAGAGGTGTGTTGTCCAAGACAATATATTACCACTAAATCTGGAAAGGGACATCTCTATGCGTAACAGCAATGGTAGGATTGTATATTAATTTTATATTTAATAAGATATTGATAGTAGAATGACGTGGTATAATTACACAAGAACTTCAAGAACTTTTAAATTTTTCTATTGAGTGAGCAGGGCTTTCATGGCTATATTGTCATACTTTCGGGTTATTGTTGGCTTTATCCTGTTTCTATGATGGAATACGAATTTGTGGTGGCGAAAAAATATTTTTATGAACTCACAGATAAATGCTATTGTCCACTGTGTCACGCATGGGTCGGTAGAGTTGCAGGTGAGTCTGGGTGGGGGGATTGCTTGTTAAATGGCCTAGCTACGTGACAATTGTGACACTTTGAAACTCCGTATTCGGGATATTGGACTTTCTATTTACCAGCTAGTTTGATTAAATTCCTCATTGCAGTCTATTACCATCCAATCCACCCTTAGTTTAAACTGGGATGTCCAGCATAGGATGGGCACCCTCTCTAGCTAGGTTCCTTCTGAGATTTCTTCCCATTGGGGAGTTTTTTCTCGCCACTTTTGTGTGTTTTTTTTCGTTTTGCTGGTTGGGGGTTAAGGCCTGGCTTTTTGCTAAATTTTCCTTCTGTTTCTCTGTGCAGCATCTTTGTGACAGTTCTCTGTAAAAAGCTTAATAAAATTTAATTGAATTGAATATTTGTCACAAATCGTGTAATAATAATGCTAGAATGTGGAGTTTGTCATTTCACCTCATAGTTTGGTTGTAGGGGCAATGAATGTATCAGTGGAGCAATCTCACGATGCCAGCGGTGAGTGGTATGGTGGTTGTATAGTGGTTGAACACAATATTATTAAGTAGCCTATATATGTGACGTCTTCAACTTAACCAGTTGAAGTCACACATACTTAAAGTGATGGTAAAAAAAAATCTGGAATATGCTTATAACCACATTATTTATGGCTATTAAGGTATATATTGAGCACCAATAGAGCGTGAGGAATAAATTACATTGCAATCTCGTTAAATTTCAGTCTATCTATATCTCTTTATTCCTGTATATTCAAAATGGGTCCATGGTGAAGTAGACATGAAATCTCAACCAATACATACTTTGATCTCATTACATAACTCCTCCCATAGTTTGAGGCGAATAAAACCATCCTGTCCCACTAAAAAATCCTGTCTGAAGTCTGAATGAAACGCTTGTTTTGTTTGCCCTTGAGAATAATTGTCCGCGTTATCAGCATTTGGATTTGGAATAGTTAGCTAAAGTGTTTATTTTTTCCCGCTCTCCTTATCCCTCTTCCAATCTTTCACCTTTTTATCCATCCCATAGTAACATTAGCTTGCTCCTTGCACAGCTCAGCACATAAACAAACAAATCACTCACGCTTCGTTTTTACTGCACTGCTCATTCGTCAGATAATATATCTAAAAAAATAGATAGTTAAGATTTTGCCAAATAAACCATGCCTTGGAAATGGTTTTGTCGTATTGTTCAGTGGCTGGTTACAGTAACAAAAGAACCATTATCCACCGAAGTACTTAGTTGCCAGCAACTAAAGACTCACCTGTTTAGGCAGGCTTTTAGTCAGCTATAGACACCCTATTGGTCCTGTCTGTCCTGTGCATGTTTTGCCTTTTATAGTTTTTATACGTTTTTACCTGTTTTATGATGTTTTGTTGATGCACTTTACTGTTTTATGATGTTTTATTGATGCACTTTATCTTCTCGATGTAAAGCACTCTGTGCATTCGTGCTGTGAAGGGCGCTATATAAATAAAGTTTTACTTACTTACTTACTTTCAAGACTGAGTTTATTAGCTGACTTTTAGATGTATATTAATATACCTATTCACATTTTCTTGAAAACATATTTGGTGAGTGTGTAGTGGATACATCCCTCTGTGATATGTTGTGTTTATTTGAAGTCTTTAGAATCCCTTGACCATCACTTTAATTGAGCTGCGGAAACTCATGCAACCTATCAGAACCTCCTGTAGTTATGAAGTACAGAGGAGTCAAGGTGAGAGGTGAAAGTTGACCAGGAACTGGTTGGGCTGTTGCAGGGGTGACTAATCATAGTTAACTCACCTCACCTGGTCTAAATGTGTTGCTCATTTTCTGAGGTGAAAAATGCATGCAGCTCTCCAGGGCCAGCATAGGCCATGCCTGATATACAGAATCTGTGGTGTTAGTAAAGAGTCAGGCCAACGTGAGAACCGTTAAGAACCGCACATTAAGCAATAGCAAGTTAACTCCCATTTTTACACAAGTTGTCAGGAATCATGAGTTTCATTGTAGCTCTCAATCATTTGAAAAACCATGTCTGAAGTAGTCCACTGATGTGAGATAAAAGTAAGATGAAAAATCCTTAAATAAACCTTCCAGAGGTGGCTTCACTTCAAAGGGAAACATTTGTGTTTCTCTTAGCTAGGCTAAAAGCTGTAAGGAAAATGTCACTGTGGTTTCGGTAGGAGCACATGATGCTATTGTCTTTTACCAGACTTCCTGCTGAGTTTAGCTGACAGAAACAGGGAAACGGGTCTTCACATTGTCTTAAGACTATAGACACTTTTTAAGGTTAATGGCGTTG
The DNA here is from genome assembly GCA_022702515.1 of Ilyophis sp. 1 JC-2022. NCBI lineage: Eukaryota > Metazoa > Chordata > Actinopteri > Anguilliformes > Synaphobranchidae > Ilyophis > Ilyophis sp. 1 JC-2022. The sequence goes on along the minus strand of CM040403.1, from coordinate 6,927,171 downwards.
TGCAATGGCCTGATACACAATCCCATTTGGCTCTTGAGTGGCACATTGTATCTGTCACAGCCACTCTGGTGATGCTTTAAAATGAGTGATGAAGAGAATTATTATCATCACAAGACAGAAATGACTCAGACTTCCTGGAATTGCTGTTCGTCTTCTGTAACGGTGTGCCGTGATTGGCTGCCTGCCACATTCGCGTACCCACCAATCGAGTGGGCGTGTGAAGGAGGAAGGAAGACGAGCTTGATATTGTTACAAAGAGAAAATAAAAAAGTGACTTCCTGTATCTGTGGCTGGTGAGCCTTCCAGATGAAAACAACAGTGACCCCCACGGGAACCCCCCGACCCCCCAAACACCTACCCTCATCCCAAACCCCCAACACCCAATCTCAATCACTGTGCTATCAGAACAAACGAGAACTTCAAACACGCCGTAATCTGCCTTGGATTATATATTTCGCATCACTATAGTTCTATATACAGTATATATACTGTATGTATGTGACTATATGTGTATCAAGGTGGTTGTAATCATTTGCTTCTGATTTGTAAAACTGACAGGGTTTTGCTGGGATAGGGTTGTTAGCTCTGAGGCTTGATGGCCGTCATTGTGTGTGTGTGTGTGTGTGTGTGTGTGTGTGTGTGTGTGTGTGTGTGTGTGAGAGAGTGTGTGAGAGTGTGTGTGTGTGGGGGGGATTTGATTATTATCATTATTATTATTAGTTTATTGTGAGGCTTCAGGTTGAATTTCATCAGCAAAAAAAGGGGGTCAATTAATTACAGGTAAATTAGATATCACTGAAATCAGGAAATAGGTGTAGTATGCTTGTCAGAGTAATGTAGCAGAAACAGGATGGTCAATCACAGACTTGATGCAGTGTCACTACAGTGAAATGAGTTGAACTGAATGCACTGCAAAAAATTTCTTAACAAGTGTTTTAGTCTTGTAATGAAGCTTAAAATCTTTAAAAATATATTAGCTTGTTTTAAGTTACTTTTTGCTTGAAATTAAGTGAATGAAATTATCTTACCCCACTGCCAAATCTTGAAATAAGTAAAACTATCTTACCCCACTGGCAATCGTTTTGTCTTATTTAGCAACATAAGATTCTAATGTTTAAAGATGAGATTAAAATGCTTGTTAAGATTTGTTTTTTGCAGTGTGGTCTGTTCTCATCCGTTCCAGATACACAAGGTGAGATAGACATGCCGCACAGGTTTAAGGTGCACAACTACAAGATCCCCACGTTCTGTAAGCACTGCGGCACACTGCTGTGGGGCCTGGTCAGACAGGGGCTGAAGTGTGAGGGTGAGTGTGTAACATAGCGTTTCTATCCCATCCACAGTCTGGTCCTATTTAAAACCTCCTCAGATCCGGCACAAGCATTTTCATTTTCATTTTCCTACAGAGCACAAGTGAAAATATATTTTTTTAAAGTATTATTTATTTTATTTTTAATGAATGTCCTCTGCAGTGTTGGCTTCAGTATAGTTGGTTCTTGAGATTAAGACCAGAAACGCATGTCCCCTACAGGGGACAGAAATTAACTGCAGGGTCTTCAGAAGTTAACCTCAATTCCATCCATCTATTTGTTCCCATAAATGAGACTAGAATTAAAATGTCAAATTTAGATTTTATAGTATATTATAACCACTGAAAAAAAGTAATTCAAAATATCCACTTTATTTCAAATCAGATCAATTTCATATGCTGTATTTCCCGTACCCCAGACTACCCTGCTCAGGACAGTAGCACAATTAGCCATGGCTGCAGAAGGCAGTGATATTACAGGCCTGTGTGTACAGGACATTAGCACGATTAGCCATGGCTGCAGAAGGCAGTGATATTACAGGCCTGTGTGTGCAGGACATTAGCACGATTAGCCATGGCTGCAGAAGGCAGTGATATTACAGGCCTGTGTGTACAGGACATTAGCACGATTAGCCATGGCTGTGTGTACTCGCTCTTTTTTTCAGAGTGCAGGATGAACGTCCATCACAGATGTCAGAAGAAAGTGGCAAACCTGTGTGGAATCAATCAGAAGCTCGAGAGTACACAACAGGTCAGGTTACGGCCACGATCGAGAGCACACAACAGGTCAGGTTACGGCCACGATCGAGAGCACACAACAGGTCAGGTTACGGCCACGATCGAGAGCACACAACAGGTCAGGTTACGGCCACGATCGAGAGCACACAACAGGTCATATTACGGCCATGATGGAAAGCACACAACAGGTCAAGTTATGGCCACGATAGAGAGCCCACACATGGCCAGGATTACAGTCATGATTACAGCACCCAGCTGGTCAGAGTTTTGGTCATGATCTAGGGCCCTCAGCACATACGTGTCACTTATCGTTCACGATCACTCAGCAGATAGAATCGAGGCTCAGAGACATACGAGCTGGCCCCTTCTGTCTCTTTGTTTTAATCTCCAGGCACGGAGCTCGCGAGACAGTGACATCGCCACACGGGAAGGCCCAGTGGGTATCGACCAGCCCGGAGTGGTCAAGGAGCCGTCGGGGTGTGTCCCGTCTCTCCCCCCAGCAGCTTCTACGGCACGGAAAGGTACCAGAACCGCCAAAGATACAATGTTCTGGTGTTGACTGAAGCCAGAGTCTTATAGCACAATACAAAACTACTATCTATGATTAAAATGTAAGCAGTGTGCCCTGTTGTCTCTTGGTGTCTATTCAAAATGGCTAAATTGCTGTCAATGATAAATTAATCATTTATGTAACTACAAATCAACCGTTTTGACTCATGAAACTCATTTTTGGATCATTTTCAAGTGGAAATTAGTCTTAGTAAATTAGTCTTAGGAAATTAGTCTTAGGAAATTAGTCTTAGGAAATTAGTCTTTTAATCAGTATATATGATGTGGCCCAGTGCTGGGGATAGTCATTGTGCCACATAGTGAACAGACATAAAGCTTTAATAAACATAAAACTCAATTAAACAAAGAGCGCAGCGCAAAACCCAAAACCAAAACCCTCGTCTCTCCTTGGAGGTTAAATCAAAATTCTCCCTGACCTGGAAACCAGGCCTGCTGGTGCTCAGCTGCGCTAATTCAAACGAGCCGCAGCTGATTTCTCTGCTTGTGTGTCATGGGGGGTGCCGTCCAGCAGAGGACGGCACCCCAACTCCCTCCCTGGCAACACAAGGGATAGATTTCCATGGTTCCCAAAACCTGTCATAGAATGAATTAAATACTTTTTGTTCATTATAAAGCATATACATTTGCCTCGTGCATTTAAGAAGAAAAGTATATCATGCACAGTTATTTGATATCACATGGTTTAAAGTCAGAAGAGATATTAAAATAGGAGTCACAGTCTTTGCTATTTTTATTCATTAAATATTGATTTATGATGTATGTACGTGTACGTCTTATCACTGGGTGTTTCCAGGAAGGTAGTTGTGTATAAAAGCAGGCACATTTGTAACACAGCATTTCCTGTAACTCTGTGACAGACGGCAACACTACACTGCTGCAGCAGACTGATCAGCACATACCTGTACTGACAAACCATCACGCAAACATGAGCGGTAAGTTTCACTTTTTAAAAAATTGTATCTGTTAAAACTGATCATCCATGGAAAGCAGATGATCAGCTGTATACCAGAGCTGTGTGTGAAGTTAGTCATAAGAGGGAATCTCAGAGCTGTGTGTGAAGTTAGTCATAAAGGGGGAATCTCAGAGCTGTGTGTGAAGTTAGTCATAAAGGGGGAATCTCAGAGCTGTGTGTGAAGTTAGTCATAAGAGGGAATCTCAGTGCTGTGTGTGAAGTTAGTCATAAAGAGGGAATCTCAGAGCTGTGTGTGATGTTAGTCATAAAGGGGGAATCTCCGAGCTGTGTGTGAAGTTAGTCATAAAGGGGGAATCTCAGAGCTGTGTGTGAAGTTAGTCATAAAGGGGGAATCTCAGAGCTGTGTGTGAAGTTAGTCATAAAGGGGGAATCTCAGAGCTGTGTGTGAAGTTAGTCATAAAGGGGAAATCTCAGAGCTGTGTGTGAAGTTAGTCATAAAGGGGAAATCTCAGAGCTGTGTGTGAAGTTAGTCATAAAGGGGGAATCTCAGAGCTGTGTGTGAAGTTAGTCATAAAGGGGAAATCTCAGAGCTGTGTGTGAAGTTTGTCATAAAGGGGGAATCTCAGAGCTGTGTGTGAAGTTAGTCATAAAGGGGAAATCTCAGAGCTGTGTGTGAAGTTAGTCATAAAGGGGGAATCTCAGAGCTGTGTGTGAAGTTAGTCATAAAGGGGAAATCTCAGAGCTGTGTGTGAAGTTAGTCATAAAGGGGGAATCTCAGAGCTGTGTGTGAAGTTAGTCATAAAGGGGGAATCTCCAAAAATCAGTTTGGCACAGATGACCTTTCTCAAACTATAACTCATCATGGTCTGGGGTAGACAATGGGGCAGTACTGAGAGTAAGCTTTTTTATTATCATTATTATTTATTTATTTATTAATAATAATAATTTATATAGCACTTTTCTCACTCTCAAAGCACTTTACAGTGATGAGGAGGAAGGTCTCCTCAGCCACCACCTATGTGTAGCACCCAACTGGGTGATGCACGGCAGCCATTTTAGTAGAGAGGCCTGTGGTTGAGAGGGATTTTAGGAAACTGGGGGATAATTAGGTGGCAGGATTGATGAGTGTCATGGGATCTTTAACCCCTTCCTGCAGATGCCAAACTGGTCAATTCTCACCTGTTTAGTGGGTGTTCTATTTAAGGCTTTATAACTGCAGGGGCCACATGTATAAAACTCTGAGGAAAATAATGTGTAAAAGAACGCTCAGAGTGAAAGTCGGAAATCTGCTTAAAAAAAGTTTAGCGTTTTCTACCTTTACCTTTTGGTCATGGTGTCCAAAAAATGGTATCACATGGACTCCAAACATTGCGTACGTATGGTGTCCAAAATGCAAAACTACTATCTATGATTAAAAATGTAAGCAGTGTGCCCTGTTGTCTCTTGGCGTCTATCCAAAATGGCTAAATTGCTGTCAATGATAAATTAATCATTTATGTAACAACAAATCAACCGTTTTAACTCATGAAACTCATTTTTGGATCATTTTCAAGTGGAAATTAGTCTTAGTAAATTAGTCTTAGGAAATTAGTCTTAGGAAATTAGACTTAGGAAATTAGTCTTTTAATCAGTATATATGATGTGGCCCAGTGCTGGGGATAGTCATTGTGCCACAGAGTGAACAGACATAAAGCTTTAATAAACATAAAACTCAATTAAACAAAGAGCGCAGCGCAAAACCCAAAACCAAAACCCTCGTCTCTCCTTGGAGGTTAAATCAAAATTCTCCCTGACCTGGAAACCAGGCCTGCTGGCGCTCAGCTGCGCTAATTCAAACGAGCCGCAGCTGATTTCTCTGCTTGTGTGTCATGGGGGGTGCCGTCCAGCAGGCACCCTAACTCCCTCTCTGGCAACACAAGGGATAGATTTCCATGGTTCCCAAAACCTGTCATAGAATGAATTGAATACTTTTTGTTCCATGCACTCCCACGAGATGTTAAACGGGTCCGTTCGTGACAGAAACAAAAGTACATTGCAGCCATGAAAGTTCAGATAACTCTCGCAGTGGCGCCCCCAGAAATTTTTCATCGGGGGGGGCAGATGGGGCCACTGAAAATCTTGGGGTGGCACACCAAAACCAAAAGCCATAACTGAATTTCAGGAATTCTATTATGTTGTTGTAGTATATAGGCTAGTTGAAAACTATGTCAATATGAGAGTTAAGGAATCGCATACTAATATACTTTGGTTACTTATTTTACAGTTAATGTTACTAATTATCTGATGTGCACAGACTAATACCGGTACAGTTAACATTTTGAGTTCCACAACAATCTTGTTTTAGTGTGTTATGTATCTGTATATACATAGGTGATTCATTGTTCTTTAAATAGGCTAGTAGTTGTCCTTTTCCTTAAAAAGACAAATATACAGCTTTAATTTGAAGGAGTAGCTACATTGATTGTAAGGAACAAAACATTTACTGGGAACAAGCCTAATAGAGTTTAAAAACACCTCACAGAGGCCTCAAATTCTTTTCAATACAGCTGTATTTGGCTGTTGCTGTGTCTCTTTGTAAACAAAAATATTATATTATATATGTCCAAAAATGCAAAACAAAACAAAAAAGCATAATCATGGACAACAATATACATTTTATTATAGTGTAGAAACCGCACAGCTAAACCAATGAGGGATAACTGGAGGTTGAAGGTGAAACGTGTTTTCTCTCAGCTGCTGTGACGTAAACAAAATATGTTATTTATTTATTCTCCATTCTGTTAGCAATTAAAATGTATTGCTTTTCGTGGTCAAGGAGGTAGATCAAGGATACTCTTCAATTCAATTCGAATGGTTAAAACACTTTGTCTTTATTGTGTCAGCTCAAAGTCTTTACAGAAGAACACAATGGATCTGTGGTCCTCTGGAAGCGCACGCTCGAAGTATCTCTGCTACTGTGGTGCTTATATACTATTTGCTAAAAAGGGGTTTGTACATCACTGGGCGTATAATTCAAACCAATCAAACGTTTAGAATTACACGTGTTCAGTTCATGTCTAGTATTTTTCCATGAAGCTGTTAGGATAGAACCTTATCTATCTTTTGTAGCAAATCCTTTTTCTGCAGAATGTTTCTCAGGACATGTTTCTCTGTGGCCTTGTTTTTCAGAATACAGGCTTAAGGTCACTCATTCGAAACTTATCTACCACAGACAAGTTTATACATTCTATTACAACATACTTTTTATAGAATTAAATGTTAAATTCCCACAATTCCCTCCTTTGATCCCTCCTTGGGATCAACACACTACAGCGGTATTTCAAGCTTGTATGGGTGATATCTTCACTCCATACCTGAAGCAGGTACACATTGCAAACCCAGTTTTCTTAATTTTATTTACTATAACTATCAGGGTTATAATACTGGCACAGCGGTAAGCAATGATGTCAGAGCTCTTACTTAATCACCAGGAAAACCTCCAATAGGCAAAACCACAGAACTCTAGACTGAGTCTGCTGCTGATGAGGACATGTCTCTGTCCGATATCCATCTTAAGCGATACTCCTTCATTTTTAATACATTTTACTTTTTATCCTTCTATCAAGAGGAAAGAAAATCCTAGCATTTTGGCAACTGTGCATTGGCAGCTTTTTCTAAACATTTTATCACAATATAGTTACTTGGGGGTTTCTTCTTCAGGGGTTAGTGCATGTCCCGCATTGGTGATGATTTCTACAATTTGTGGCATCACAATCATTTGGTGTTCAGGTCCTAAGGTGCCATCAGAGTTAATATCTGCTGGAGTATACCCACGAGCCTCAAGCTCCTCGTACAACACAATCGCTGATTCTCCAAACCAATAGGCATTACTGAATTTCTCATCATCTCTCAGGGCCAATAAGAGATTTGGCTTTTCTGTTCTGTAACAGCAACGCCATCCTGACCCTCCTCCCTGGGCATGTTTACAGTGGGGATTTCCAATCGGGCAGTTAGGGGTGTAGGGAGGTTCTGGTATCTCCCACACGGTTGGCATAGGCATAGGGTGCTCATCACATGGTTCAATCAGTAATGGTAGTACAAAACATTTAATCGACTAACATACGATACTTTTACCGCAAAATTATGTTGGCTTCTTCTTCTTTGGTCCAAGTAGCCTCAACGTCGGACCAATGGACAGAGGAGAGGTTACTAGCACATCACTCAGCCACGGTCTTTCTTTGGCAGATTATGTAATGTCTCTATGTGTGTGTATTTTCTCTATCTGCCATTGATGAGGGAGCACATAGCTCCTGGTTGTGTAATTCTTTCTTCGTGTGTGTGTATATTCAGTGTTAGTGTTACTTTAATATACACCCAATCCCCTGTTGGAAAATAATCTTGCACATTCTGGTTAAGTGTTACACATAGCTCGCCAGTTCCCTCTTGAGCTGTTCAAGCGGGGTCCATTGTACGGACCTCATACAAACGGCATGGGCCCTCCTATGGTCGATTGTGCCCTATTGGGGAAAAACTGATACTTTCCAAATTATTATACATCACCACTTCCCCCCCTTTGCGCAATGGTCCTGCCCATGCGCATCCTTACACTTTTATATTTCTGTGGTGTTATCTGTTTATTAGTTGCTCGAGGTTGTGTGCTTCTGTCTTCTTGGGCCCAATATCTGTAGAGAAACCTGACAATTTCAGTTAGTCACACAGTACTTTGTCATCTCATCTCCAATCCCCTGTAATTCTTCACAGCAGTGATAATTCGTCCCTGGAATTTATCATTGGAGTTCCTGTCATAAATTCAAAAAAGGGGAGAAATTAGCAATAATTAGTGGGGCCTAGTTCAGCTCTCATTGTCAGTAGAGCTGCTTGAGAGCCGCCACCCAGTTCCTGCTGGAAACAGAGAAGAACTCTTTATTAGTCTTTTCCCTTCACTTAGGGTACATTTTCACATACGGGGCAGCGTAGGATTTATTTGTCTGTTCAGTTTATTTATTTATCTTTGTTTTGGTTGTGCACCTAAACTGACAACCCCTTAGGAGAGATCGCATTGCCGGGTTTCACTTTGATGGTTTTTAGACAAAATCAAACAATTAAACACAAAACAAAACCACACAACTTAGGATGTAAATGAAACTAATTATTTATCTGCACCCGAACAAAAAACACAAACATTGGGAAGGTGGCCTTGCCCTCCACTTCCCCCAGCTTAAACTGTAAAGTTTCCACTTCTTATCTTCGCTTAAACATTGTTTCAATACTCCGCTGTTGCTCAATTATTTTCACTTGGTCCTTTATAGCGCAGCCAACTATGGTTATGCACAGCTTGATACAGATGCAGGCGCGGGTGTTTGAACATTTTTAGCCTGTCAAAACAGAGCTCTTCGGCTCTTTTGACCATTAATAATAAAACCCAGAAAATTCGAAATCAAACAAAACCCACAGCAAGAAGGAAAACAATATCCATTTCGAATGCTTCCACCTTATCCATAGCTGAACAACTCTCTCCCACTTTTTCCTTGCAAAGTCTTTGATCAGATCCTCATAACCAATCTTACATAGCACATCTGCTTCTATACATAATAGAGATAAGGCATTCAGCCTGCCTTATTGCATAGTTGTTCTGAGGGGATTTCCTAAACAAAACGCTTGTAAAACTAGTGTTTAACAAATAAACTGAAATTAATTTAACGATGTTCTATCAAAAAAGGCTGGAATAAACAAAACTAAATAGTACTGAAAATGAATTTATTCGTAGACTAAATTAATTAAAAATATCTCCAAGAATAGTATTAACCGTATTCAAGATATATAAAACGTACTTACATTTTAATCGATTAAACAGCCAGAGCTGAGTGTGCTATTGGACTAGTCATTACGCAACTCAAAGCAAGAATGAGGTAATATATGCACATGCAATTAACACCAGTGACAGTTGGCAACTCTAGTATAGCCACATATTGGTTATATTTGTGTAGCCTATATAAAACATGGTTATAGCATGGCCTCCTTAAAATAGCCTACATTTATTGTGCTATTTCGATACAAAAGAAAACAAAAATGTGCTTTATTTAATCAATATCATTATTACAGATTTGAAATGGTTTAATAACGGGCAGACTTTCATTAACTAGGGGTAGTCTGTGGTCAGTACAGTTCGCTACAGTTCCTGACCGCTGATGCGCACTCAAGCATATGAACGAATCATTGAGTGATGATCCGGTACACTCAATTCACTTTAAAGATTCGTTCATTCACGTACTGCACATCACTAAGACACGCTCACGCATGCCCACTACACTGGTTAAAGAATGAGTTCCTGGTCGTTCCTGACAGTGTTGTTGTTATACAATATATACACATACTCGGTTAAATCACACTAAAACACTGTCTCACTTTCTATGTCTTGGCTGCTGGAAACTACAACTAAAGTTCCCTCATGGGAAAATAAATTCCATTCTCTTCTCTGGCCACCAAACAAGTCCCCTTTTCCTGAAAGACTGAAAAGTTAAATTCAAAGCAGGCAACGCAGACCCTCTCTCTGCATGAAATCAAATCGCACATGCAGAAAATGGCACTCAAAACGAATTGTAACATTTTGCTTAAACACTAATATCTACTTTCACTTCTGAGGCATTAACCACATTCCAGGTAGCAAGGAAACATCGAATCAACCTCGCCAGCATGTCATTGGCAACATGTGATCATACATTTTGGATAATAAACACCTCTATTTAATAGCTTTAATCATTGAGTAATGCATAGATTTATTTTTCTCTAACAATAGTTATGGATAAATCCCTCCTTTTATCACCTTTAGTGATAAATATACATTAAAAACATAAAAATATTCAAAATGAACTTAACCGCATATGTTTGTGGTTAATGCCAACGTTTATCAATTTGTTAATTTTTTCCTACCTAAGAATCCCGATATCTCACGATGGAAAATGTAATAAAGCCCCTTGTAATTGAAATCGGTGCTCGGCCCGACCTCCCGACTAGAAAGAAATGACCATCACGTTATCATGGCAACTCACACCGTGACCCTCATTGTGAAACAACCCCGTATTAGAGTTCAGCTGTTGTGACAAATTATAGACTATCCACTATCCACATACAATTATATAACACACTGTAGGACCAACTATATCAAAACGTAGTGTCAATATGAATATGTTTCTCTGTGGTAGGATGAACTGCACAAAAGCCCATATGTGCACAACAGCAGCACATATTCCAGGCCTCAGATTCAAGGGCAGACAATCACGCACGAAAATTGAGCTCATTATTTGTATCGGAGTGTGCTCAATGAACAATGGTCCCAAGCTAGGCACCCAATATGAGCTCATCTCGACACCCGTAAATCAAGGACATATACACACACCCACATGCAGGGGAACTGAAACAGCCACACCGCAAACACACTCCTCAAAATTTCCCACGGCGAGGTTTAGTTATCTCAAAAAGGAGGCAAATGGACTCATTCATTCACACACACACACACACAGGCAATTAAATGTTCCTAGCCCGTCTGAAGTGATAAGCATGAATCACTCCCTACACATTCTTTTTGGGGCCTGACCGTCAGGAGGACATCCAGTACCCCAGCCTTGAAAATGTATGTGTGTGTGCAGTCCGAGGAACTGACAGAGTTTATTAAATCCAAATAAAACATTTATCTTCTATCTTTACATACATTGGTGTAAAAACTATGTATTGGACTACTATTGTCAAACCGTGACTAGGATGTTTCTGATATGATTAAATCATAGCATTTAATCAAAACTACCATATAAATAAGGGTCATATGTAATGCTTAATTAGGACAGGCAGAGACCTCTGCAGACCATGGAAACACCAAAAAAATGGGGGGGGGGGTCGCAATAACACACAAGATGTCAGCTGAACTTCATGGTGCGCTGTTATGTTTTGCTTCTGTCATTAACGGACTTGTTTTTACGTCTTGCGGGTGAGCATGAAATTGACGGACTCAGACTGGACTGTGTGATTGAGTGTTTTTAACATATGTATGTTTAGCCGATCAGCCTGGGTATGTATATTTGTGCTAAACCTTTTATAATAAATTACGTCATACCAGACTCTAGAATGTTGTGTCTATTTTGGAAGAAAGTTTGAATTACATGTAGTGCAATGGTCCTGACCCCTCCCGACAGGACGGTGAAAGGATTGTTCGATTTATTATACTTCACAGCTTTAAACACTTAATGTTTGCTTTGCTAGCATGAAGCTATAACTGTATAACTATAACTATGACTGCGTGTATTATCTGCATTAACCAGAGGTTTAAAATCAGTACATTGGTCTGCATTACTTACTTATTTATTTATTTGGTAAATCAGACCTTTTTCTTCACGAGATTCAGGGTGCTCATGCCGAACTACAGTTCCCTTTATACAACATCATCTCAACAACCATTTTATTTTATTTATTTCACTTAAATTAAAGCCTGCTAATATATATGTAGGTTTCTGTATTGCCATACCCGTTCTGTATGCAAAATCCTCTAGATTTACAGAATTTAAAAGTTAAAATCTTTACCACAAATTGTTACCGAATTGTCAAACTTGTGTTACAAAATGAGCCTTTACTCAATTTATCTCTTTCAAACACTTTGAAGGACAAAAAATACGGTTCGGTTATCATGCTGAGATCAATCCTAGTTTCTATTTATTTATAACCATAGGCTAAAACCTTCTCCACAGCGAATTCGCTGTAGCCAGTAGCCTATGCTATTTGAGCACAATAAACTGCAACAGGCTGTTTTGCCCCACAAGACGTCTGCAACTAAATCAAATCACTACCTGAAAATAGAGAACTGAGTAGCACATAACTCCAAGCCAGTCAAAGGACAAAATTACAAATTAGTGCGCTCAGAAGTTTCCATGAAAATAAACTGCATATATGTATAATATCATATGATATATATGTAATGTAATAACAAATTAACTAATAACGCAAATTGAATTACACTTTCACTTCCTTCTATGTTGTCTTGCTTTCTGTCACAATCCTATGCAAGTTTCCCTCGCGTATAACTTCCACTTATCTATCTGTACTAACCATAAACTTAATCAACCGTAAACTCTGATTAAGATCTTCCACACTTCTCTGCACAACACTGTTTACACTTTCCCAGGCGGGTCTTCATTACGATGCGTCTGATCATAAGTTTCACAAATCTTAAAATACACTGAGATTATAACACAAACTATTGCAAATATATCATACATTGTAGTATAGCTCCAGAGACAGAAAATAATTGGGCACATAATTTAACTCTTTTTCTTAAGTTCTCTCCTACATGACCTATTACGGTAATTCTGGTAGTCAGGTTACCACTTCAAAACGAAAACTACGGGATCAAATCAGGAGAGAGGTTTATAGCAATTTTTAACAAAATAAACTCTGCTTATTTCACTCAAGGTGTAAAGGGTTCAAAGCACTGCAAGTATTTTTAGTTTTCCTTTATAATTTCACCAATAATGTGCCTTCTACCCACTTAATAACTGCTCACTTCATTACGAAGGCTACAACTCAACAAGCCAAAAGTATTTGGACGCCTTCATGCGTGCACCATTTACTTGTCTGTTCTTCCAGTCTCTCCGCTATCGGTATTGGCTGCCCACGACCAACAGGACACTATAATTTGTTCAATCAGAATCCCACTTTATCACAATATACCATGAGTTAGGCTTTCCATTCACTTTGAATCACATTCTTCTGGGTCAAACAATTTACAGGTATTTTCTTCTAAACTACTCAGCTGATTTAACATAAACACAACACAGCTCATACACAATCCACACAGCGCTGTAATCTCATACTTGTGTCGACACACATTCATTCTCTGGCCAGCACGGTAAATCAATTTTTTTATCGCTTTTTCAATTCCTGGGCACATAATTTTGTGCTCAGATTGTCCCATAGTTTACGCAATACTTCTACTGTAGTAGCCATTTTTTTATTCTGTAAAACGTTATTTATTACTTAGATATTGACTCGTTTTAATTTCTACTTTTTACTAGATATGTTTGCTTAGGATCCACAATTTAACAGTTCTAATTAAATTAACACAACCTTATTTCCCTTAATTATTCACCAAATATCAGTTATATTGCAGTCATTGGCTGTGATCAGCTGCATTCAGTTACTCATTTAATTTTCTCAATGCACGTCTGCATTATCAGAAAATATTTTCACTGAATCAGTATCACGAAGGCTTACAATGACACCCACAATTTTGTTTATCCCCTTTTATCATTTTAATACAGCAGATATACAACAGATAAAATAAAAAATAAAAAATTCAAAGACCTGTTTATGAATCAAAACTGTATTCCATGAATCAAGTCCTTTTGTATGTTTTCACTCGTGGCTTTAGCGCAATTCTAGCTCGACTGTCTGGTTCGAATTACCTCAATATATTATCAATGTATACCACAGTAATTTGCGTATTTCGTTTCAGAGGTGCATATGCGTCGCTCCACTATGTAACTATTGACACTGGCCCAGAATCCTAAGGCTGAATTCGTTTCCAAAGGACTACCCACTTAGTATCTCAATACATAGGTCCCACAAATGATGGACCCGCAAATTTTTAATTACACACAACCAAAGAATATTTTATTCTGTGTCTTCACTACACTTTTTATCCTTATTCTTCGTCAACTTGGGTAACCAAAGAATATTGTATTCTGTGTCTTCACTACACTTTTTATCCTTATTCTTTGTGTAACCAAAGAATATTTTATTCTGTGTCTTCTTCACTACACTTTGTATCCTTATTCTTCGTGTAACCAAAGAATATTTTATTCTGTGTTTTCACTACACTTTTTATCCTTATTCTTTGTGTAACCAAAGAATATTTTATTCTGTGTCTTCTTCACTACACTTTTTATCCTTATTCTTTGTCAAGTTGGGTAACCGAAGAATATTTTATTCTGTGTCTTCTTCATCACACTTTTTATCCTTATTCTTTGTCAAGTTGGGTCATGGAATACACCTTAATACATTTATATTCGTTCTGACAAATTTACTTTTCACAAATCAGTTTTATATCTAAAATTTTGGAAATAGTCAGTTATATTTCTCAGACATTCTCTAAAATATCCTATGCAGATTTTATGAAAAAGGTTCTGCTTACCTTATCTTTTTGAGGCCTCAGAATGTCCAAGAGATTAAACCAGCAATTTCTTTTCTTTTGGACTCGTCCGAGATCCAAGATCTCCCTCCCCACGTCGCGGTCACCAATTGTTAGCAATTAAAATGTATTGCTTTTCGTGGTCAAGGAGGTAGATCAAGGATACTCTTCAATTCAATTCGAATGGTTAAAACACTTTGTCTTTATTGTGTTAGCTCAAAGTCTTTACAGAAGAACACAATGGATCTGTGGTCCTCTGGAAGCGCACGCTCGAAGCGCGCTCTCGCGCGCACGCTCGAAGTATCTCTGCTACTGTGGTGCTTATATACTATTTGATAAAAAGGGGTTTGTACATCACTGGGCGTATAATTCAAACCAATCAAACGTTTAGAATTACACGTGTTCAGTTCATGTCTAGTATTTTTCCATGAAGCTGTTAGGATAGAACCTTATCTATCTTTTGTAGCAAATCCTTTTTCTGCAGAATGTTTCTCAGGACATGTTTCTCTGTGGCCTTGTTTTTCAGAATACAGGCTTAAGGTCACTCATTCGAAACTTATCTACCACAGACAAGTTTATACATTCTATTACAACATACTTTTTATAGAATTAAATGTTAAATTCCCACAATTCAGATGAACAGAGCACAATTATAACAATTATTATAGGTTTAATCTCGTATTTTATCTGACTCCATTTAAAATAATAATTTAGAATTTGGGTTAAACCTGCGTGGAACTCGGAGTGGTTACACTCGACTCGTCCTTAATTACTAGTCCTCAATTATCAATATATGCTTGCCGGAATCAGCATTATTGCCGAAGCTCAGTTCGGTGGCGAACGCAGAGGTTGGGGGTCTAAACAACACAATACATGATATTCATTTATCATAGATAGTTGCGAGCCCCGGTCTGAGTGCATTTAAAGGGCTCCTTAAGGCAAATTTGACAAGAACCGGCGTAAAACGCCCATGGGTTCCCATATCAAATCACCAGAACCTGGCTCCTTAAGGCAGATTTGACAAGAACCGGCGTAAAACGCCCATGGGTTCTCATATCAAATCACCAGAACCATGCACTACTCTGGGTGTATTTAAAGGGCTCCTTAAGGCAAATTTGACAAGAACCGGCGTAGGACGCCCATGGGTTCTCATATCAAATCACCAGAACCATACACCACCCAACCTTATATGGACCGTCACTTGATTGCCTATCCCAACTTGAGAACGCCACGTCTGTACCAGGTCGCTGATCAGTCGGTCCTGGGTCAGAATTGTCCCCCTGAATATTCAGTTATAATTTAGGCTAAAAAGGGTATAAGATGAATTAGAGTCATGGAAACCACGCAAGTTAAAAATAAACATAATTTAATAACAGGCAGGCAGGTCATTAACTTCAATTAAAACATTCAATTATACAAAACATAGATTTAAGAAAAGAAATATAAAGTAAATATCTTACCCAGCCTGTTCAACTACACACAGACACAGAATATGCACGGTGTGGGAAGTCGGTTACAATCTTCCTTGATAGGCTTGTCTCTCTTTTTTTTATGCCAAATCATGTGTTTGAACCAGGCGGCAGTGCCATAAATTAACCTGGACAGGATGGTCAATCTGGAATTTAGACCCCCATTGTTAGGGGATGTTTGAATAGGATAAGGGGAAGAGGAGGTAATTACCAGAGAGGACATTTCACTGTTACAGTTTTTCCCTGAGTTGCTGAAACTATGCTTTATTAAACTCTATTTGGTATGAAATGTATTTCAGTCAATTCCTTGATTTTACCTGAATCCATACATACCAAACAGTTTAAGGTGATATAATAGTATGGTGCAGTTGTCATGAAAATTCCCTCCTGATGCCTCATTTTACATGCAATCACATAAGACATATAAGGATCCCATGTGCAATGTTTGTCGGTTTTTACATGGTTATTAACACTCTTAACAGAAGTTTTAGAGTCCTGGTACAGAAAAGAATTAAAGAGTGCAATGACAGGGGTGCCCAAATGAGGGCACTGTGGTATTGTCCAATGGCTTTCCCATAGGATGTGTCCAGGTTTTGGGTTACTGTAGGTCACAGATGTCCTGTGCAGACATTCCTTTCCCATTGTCTGGCTGGGGTGTGAATGCCGTAAATCCTCTCTTCTGATACATTTACAAACAGTTCCATTTGTCCTTATCTCCATCTTTAGCAGATGGGAATATTCTCGCGAAGATGTTGCCGGACCTCAAAAGAAATTAGAGTAACCCATTATTTTATTACAAGGCCCTCTGGTCCTTTGAAGTCAATGCAGTTCCCAAATGGCAGCGTTCCGGAATCCCACTTTTACTCCCCCCCTACAATAGCCTACTCATATCCCTGCTTTATTAGGCTACATTCTTCTCAGCCCGTTTTGTCCACAGTTATCATAAACTAGGCTATGTGTAGCCTATGGTTTTTATTTAGTTTTTTTAAAAAGGGTTTCCGTGCTGTTATGATGGCTCTATGATGGCTATGATGCAGCTTTGGCAAAAACTGGTATGCAGTTTATAATTTTTTTCAAAGACGGTATTTCCCGATATAATTGCTGACTTGTGGCAAAGTTGCACCGCCGTGGTGATAGATTTACTTTAACATCTGTCCGAGAATGTAAAAAAGTCATCCATTTTCACTGTAAGAAATTTTTTTATGACAATGTTACCTCTATTTCGCTAGCTTAGCCTACTTGAACAGTTACAACCTGCATGAGAAGAGTAGCCTACCCATTGAAAGCTGATA
>CM040403.1:6744864-6909228 GCA_022702515.1 Ilyophis sp. 1 JC-2022 | reverse complement strand
ATTCCACTCTGTGAAGGTAATGTTAACATAGATGGACATAATATATATGTGGAGGTAGATGTATGTGGAGGTAGTTTGTATTAATTGTAATGGATATGTTTACTATTTAATTGGATCAGCCCACCAGCAGTGCGTCAGCCCCTGAAGCAGGACCAGCCACATCACCTGCTCCTGTTCCCTCTGTCCCCACTGCAGCGCATCCTACACACATCCATGCATCCTACACACATCCACGCATCCTGCACACATCCTGCACACATCCACGCATTCTGCACATGTCCACGCATTCTGCACACATCCACTCATCCTACACACATCCACGCATCCTGCACATGTCCACGCATTCTGCACACATCCACTCATCCTACACACATCCACGCATCCTGCGCACGTCCAAGCATCCTGCGCACGTCCATGCATCCTGCACACGTCCATGCATCCTGCACACTGTGACGCCTCACTTTAAAGGTTGTTTCTCCTGACAAATTTTCCAATTGAACTCTATGGACAAATAAGTCAGGAGAAGAAACCCTTCAAGGTATCCATCCATATCTACTGCATATCTGGCAGCAGAGTGATGGTTTCAGGCTCGTTTGATATCTCAGACCCTTGATGACTTACAGCCATTTTACCAACTATGCATTCCATACTGTTCCAGCATAATTTACAGCTAAATCTAGTCCCACCCCCCAATTCTCATAGAGATCCATTCAAATGCAGAGACGTTATAGTATCGCTTGTAAAAGTACCAGAAAATAAGATATCAAGAGTCTTTTGATGTTGTTGGGTCACAGACATCAGGAAGTCATGGCATGCAAAGGATATGCGACCAAATATTAGAAATTATTATTTTATTCTATATATAAATGCAGGTGTGCCAATAATTGTGGCACACATGGTTTTGTTAAAAATAATTATTTCTTGATGATGGATTTTTTTTTCTCAGAATAAATTTACTTAAATTAAAGGTTGGATTTGTCTCATTTTTTCAATGTGAGATTAAGCTAATTCTCCAAACGGTGAATATTATATAACCCTTTTTACTCATCTTTACCTGGTGTTCCAATAATAGTGGAGGGCACTGTAGATGAAAGTAATAAAGTATGGAATAACAGGCAAACAGTTTGTATGATCCATCTAATCAGATTTCTATATGTCCCAGGCGAGGATCGAACTTGCGACCTTTGACTCCCCACCACTTTTCAAAACAAAGTGACGCCCTTGCTTGCCTTGTTATTGAGGGCAACCACAATGGATCTCTTCCAGAGGCCAAGAGATGGGATAGAGCTGGATCATCACCTGGAGCGGCAACTGTGCACAGTGCTGGTGGGAGCAGGTGCAGGACCAGCAGCAGCAGATCCACTGTGACAGTATAGGGCACACACAGGCAGTGTGACACATGCATGCTTGCGCAGACCATCAGCTGTAAAATAACCCATCTTACATTGCTTGAAAAAAGAATAAAGATAAACCTACAGAAGTGGAAGTGGCATAGGGCAATATTTTGGTCCTCACAGAGGCTATAGCTGGAGGGGGGCAGGGAGAAAGGGGAGATGGTCCGGGTAAGTTTTGCACGACTAGACCGAGGCTGGTGTGCAAGAGAGATTGGCACTGACACATAGGTGTGGTTGAACCAGGTGTGATGGTGGCTGTGGTGAAACGTGCTGGGGGTAAAAAGACATACAAATACAGTCACACAAAAGACTGCAGTTATTTGGATTTAGTAGTTCACAATGGTTACATTTATTTAACATTCAGTATGATACAAAGATAAATAGCATTCAATAATAATAATAAACCATGTAATCAAATCATCAACAAACCTGAGCAGACTTCCTCGCCAAATTAAGGTTTGGCTTTACAGCAGCACTGTGTCCCACCAAATCAAGGTTTCAGAAACTGGGAGAGATTTAAACATCAGAATAAGGGGAAAAAGAAAGAAAAGCACCAAAATATAAAACATTCTAGTTCAGTTTTCTGTGTTGCTAAAAAAGTAGAGATCAGTAGTGGGACATTTAAATTATGTTATATATTCAGTGGTGGCTGTGCGGAGGATGTGCGGAGGATGTGTGCAGGATGCGTGGACATGTGTAGGATGAGTGGATGTGTGGATGTGCGGAGGATGTGTGCAGGATGCGTGGACGTGTGCAGGATGCGTGGACGTGTGTAGGATGAGTGGATGTGTGTAGGATGAGTGGATGTGTGCAGGATGCGTGGATGTGTGTAGGATGAGTGGACGTGTGCAGGATGCGTGGACGTGTGCAGGATGCGTGGACGTGTGTAGGATGAGTGGATGTGTGCAGGATGCGTGGACGTGTGCAGGATGCGTGGATGTGTGTCGGATGAGTGGATGTGTGCAGGATGCGTGGACGTGTGCAGGATGCGTGGACGTGTGTAGGATGAGTGGATGTGTGCAGAATGCGTGGACGTGTGTAGGATGAGTGGATGTGTGCAGAATGCGTGGACATGTGCAGGATGCGTGGACGTGTGTAGGATGAGTGGATGTGTGCAGAATGCGTGGACGTGTGCAGGATGCGTGGATGTGTGCAGGATGAGTGGATGTGTGCAGAATGCGTGGATGTGTGCAGGATGCGCTGCAGTGGGGACAGAGGGAACAGGAGCAGGTGATGTGGCTGGTCCAGCTTCAGGGGCTGACGCACTGCTGGTGGGCTGATCCAATTAAATAGTAAACATATCCATTACAATTAATACAAACTACCTCCACATATATATTATGTCCATCTATGTTAACATTACCTTCACAGAGTGGAATCCACAGACAGTGTTGTGGTCCCTCAGAGATGCATGTCCCCTCAGCTGGACTGGTCTGTAAGTCAAATTGGGCCTTTATGTATGGGCACGCCAAATGGTCATGTAATGATAGATGATGTGATTTTGAAAGGCAAATATCACTAACAGTTTCACATGGGCCAGGGCCTTATGAGATTTTTGTTTAGAGGCCACCTGAGGTAAACAATGAAAAAGTATAAATGAGATGACACTGGAGATTTTGTTATGTAGGCTAGCCAATATTTAATATAGGAGTACCAATAAAAAATAATTATCATACCACATTTATGCATCTATGAAAGTTACTGTGAAGTGTAAGAAAAAGGAAGTACGTCTCTGAAAGTTCATTGAAAATGACAAAGTTTATTCTTCATAACAGCAGTTGACAGAGATACAGCAATGCACTCTGGATTCAGCGGAGTTAATCTGAGTCCTGTTCTGTGAATTGTATCACTTTAAATACCATTTTCGGGCTTTGTTTTCTACAGGCAGGAAACCAAAATGTATATTCAAAAATGATGTGATTGATTTAAGGAAGCCACTGTCTGGCTCCCCTAGATCAATCAGTCTGCTCATGAGTAGGGGGGTCTGAAGGTGCAACTTCCTGTGGTCTAACCAGGAACCAGTCTATTGTATTGTTAATCTAACTTCATTGGTTGGAATAGGCCTTGATCACTCACTCCCAGCTGCTATCCTATAATTGAATACTATGCCTATCAGTGGCGAAGAGTCTGCTTACACTTGTCTGTTAACCTTTCATTGTATTTATGATAAGTTGGTTGATTCGGCTGGCCGCATGGTTGATTTGTCAGCGTTTGAGTGGGTCACATAGATTTAGAATCTTACAGAAGTATATCTGACTCTTAAGCAATTAATTGTATTAGTCTTATGTCAACTAGACCAGACTATGAAACTACAGTTATAGGACATACACCATGTATTTTGCGCCACAGAACATAACACAAATAGGTAACACATTAATAGCTAATAATAACATAATTAAATCACGAGGTTACCTTATTTTACACAACGTTTGAGGTCAATTTCCGTTAGCTAGACGTTAATTAACCCAGTAACTCTAAATTAGCCTACGTTCAGATATGATAGAAGGGAAATATATAAAAGCTAGCGTTTCACCTTTAACGGTTTAATTAAATTAATTTAATGCAGCCGTCTTACTTTGATAAATCACGTTATTTCACAGACTGTGTTCTTCAGTCGCTGACACCGGTAGCTGCCGCGATGCGTTTAAAAACAACAAAAAAAGTTACGTCGCCGGATTTTATTTGCAAGAAATGGACGGCACGACGAGCCCTGATTGGTAAGAAATGGAGCTCAGGGACGGGAAGATATGATTGGTAAGAAATGGACGGGCTCGACGAGTCCCGATTGGTAAGAAATGGAGCGCAGAGACGGCGAGATTTGATTGGTAAGAAATGGACGGGGCAGAGCACGCGATTGGAAAGAAATGGAAGCGAAAATGGAGCTCTGGCTGCGCGATTGGTTTTCGCGAGCCAGTCTCTCGTGCTCTCTACCGATCGATCTCCCGGAATATGTGTGTGCCCCCTCCTCTTCTCAAGCACAAACAGCTCCTCCCACAACCACAGCATGCATATAAGGCCCCTGTCCAAGGTTTCAGACTTCTTTCTGCAGGGCAACTCCAGGGCGAATACACTTCTATTTTATGAATCAGCACAGGTGAGTACTTTTTCTTTATCAAAGGCTAAAGATAAAGTGACATGGTCTAGGCTCACCTAGTTTGACAGCTGACGCTTAGATTTACCAAGTTTCATAACCTTCTGTCAAACACTTTTGGAATTATTAGCATTTTTGTGATAAACTGATAATTCATTGGCTCGTAATTGGGCAACAGGTGTGTTCAAGAAAAACTATTAATAAAATACAATTGATAAAACACTCCTGAGTGTTTTTAAATGTTAACATCTAAAGAGTTAACATGACTAAAGAGTTTAAGTGTTACAGTAAAATATGTACTTGACACAGGTCTTATCACTGGGCGTTTCCAGGAAGGTAGCAGGTGCATTTGTAACACAGCATTTACTGCACTGTAATTAACAGAGACGGCAACACTGCTGCAGCAGACTGATCAGCACACACCTGTACTGACTAACCAGCACCCAAACATGAGCGGTAAGTTTGACCTTTTACACACCTGTACTGACTAACCAGCACCCAAACATGAGTGGTAAGTTTGACCTTTTACACACCTGTACTGACTAACCAGCACCCAAACATGAGCGGTAAGTTTGACCTTTTACACACCTGTACTGACTAACCAGCACCCAAACATGAGCGGTAAGTTTGACCTTTTTAAAAATTGTACCTGTTAGAACTGATCATCCGTGGAAAGCAGATGATCAGCTGTATACCAGAGCTGTATGTGAAGTTAGTCATAAAGGGGGAATCTCAGAGCTGTGTGTGAAGTTAGTCATAAAGGGGGAATCTTAGTTCTCAATGTCAAAATCAGTTTGGCACAGATGACCTTTCTCAAGCAATAACAGCAGTACTGAGTGTAACCTTTTTTATGAATAATAATAATAATAATAATAATAATAATAAATATAGCTGAAAGCAGCGATTCCCGGGGACCGAGCAACGTGAGCAGCATTTGTCAAACACAGAGGCCGCTAAATGGTAGACAACTCTAGACAGGGTTGACCCAAAAAGCAAATATTTATTTGTAATCTGGGCTTTTGCCATTGTTGATGGTATGGAAACCTGATCCTGTAAGGGCTTGCGTATTGTCGTAAATTCTTCATTTTTCTAGTAGCCTACTTCATTTTTATGGTGACATTGTGTTATGTGTGAGAAACGTAACCCGAAGAGAGCTTGAATGCACATCCTTTTTGTTGCAAATTAATCAAGAAATCTTGCCCGCGAAACCGCAACAGGACAAAATAGGTAGGCCTACACATAGACGGATGTTTCTTTCGGCTTTTGTGTGAGATGGAGACTAGTGATGTTGTTTGAAAATAAATGTTAGTTCAAAATATGCAGCCAATGGCACAGTTATGAATTGATTTTTTACATTACTGCAACAACGTGCTCTGTACCAGATCATATTTTGCGTGAAAACTGAATTTTCTTTGTCTGAAAAATGGATACTTGTTCCCATAGCAAACTGCGTAAACGTGACCTGCGGTAAATCTTTCGTTAGTCGGTAGTACAGTAAGCTACTGTACCATGTCTGTAGCCTTTTATGTCTTAAGTACAAGTGAAACAGTGAACAGTTAATACTGTTACATTTCCCAACCATTGCAATGAAAAGGTGTTACTTAATGTGAAAACAACATTTGCCAAACATTAACTTAACCATTTTTACCAAGTGGGAATTGAACCACAGACCTCATGCATGGAAAGCCAAGATTATAACCACTAGGCCAGGGGTAGACAACCCTGGTCCTGGAGAGCCGCAGGGTATGCTGGTTTTTGTTGTTACTCGCCACTTAATTGATCAATTAAAGCAGTTGATTACACAGTTAACTCACCTCACCTGGTTTCTTTAGTCTAAGTAGTTGCTGTATTTAGCGTGAAAACAAAAACCAGCAGACCCTGCGGCTCTCCAGGACCAGGGTTGCCTACCCCTGCACTAGGCCAAAGCAGGTTAACAGAAAGCAGGCGGCCAAATAAGACTTGTTGCGGTATGAGATTGTGTTGGCTCACTGACTTCATAATTGAAACGGTTAGTTAATATTGTGAAATTTCTTAGCCTTTGCAATAAAAATAACTTGTTTTATGTTAAAAGAACATTCTTAGCATGACGTGCTTCAAAAAAAGTGTTAGGAACAGGTGGGGATTGAACCACCAGCCTACTACACGGAAGTACAATGCCTTAACCACTAAGCTACAGGAATTTTTAAAGTTGGCATGGTTGGTAGACAGCCTGTTAAGCATAGATAGTGTACTTGGCGGATGGCATACCTGCCATCCCAACATTTGTGTTTCTATAGTGCCACCACGTGAATTGATTGGGTTAAAACTACAGGGCTCAAATCTTGATCTAACTCTCAATCAACCCACCCAGTCTCAGAACGGTTTTAGAATTATTAGTATTTCTGTGATAAGCCACCCCCAATGCAAAATTCATTGGCTTCTCATCGGCCAGTCTTTGACATAGGCCTCAGAAAAGTAATGCATGAATGAAGGGATATGGGCTGAGACTCCCGAACAGGTTTCGTGCAAATTGGTCAAATTCTGTAGGAGGAGTACCATGGTATGTGTTTTACAAAAAATACTAATTAGCGGAAAATCAAAGATGTCAGACTTCATGGTTCCTTGAGGCAAATTTGTTGGGCATGAGCAGCGGGACTTGTACACTACATTTTGTGACTCTCGATCAAATGGAGCGTCGGCAGTGGGCGTGATTTTTAGTGAATTTTTAAATATTTTCTTATATTTGGATTTCTATAGCGCCACCATGTGGCCCGATTGGGTTAAAATTACAGTGGTCAAGTCCTGATGGTACTGTTAAAAGACCAACCAAGTTTAATAACTTTTTGTCAAATGATTTTGGAATTATTAGCATTTTTGTGATGAGCCACGCCCACTGAAACATTTATTGGCTTGTCATTTGGCCATTTCTTGACAAAAGCCTTAGAAAAGTAATGAATTATGGAAGGCCCATGAGCTGAGTGCACACGAAGAGGAGTAGCATTTTGTTTTACATATTTGTTTATACTTGAATCTCAACAGCACCACCATGTGGCTCGATTGGGGTAACACTGTAGGGCTGAAGGCTGAAGTCTTGATGTGACTGATTAATAATAGACCTACCAAGTTTCATAATGGTTCAGATATGGATTGATTCAATTCTGTGGTGATTTCTAGAGCAGTAGTTCTGTGGTTATTAGCAACTATCTCACCAAGTGTCCGTCTGTCCCTGTCGGAGAGCTTTGACTTGTCCGTCTGTCCCTGTCGGAGAGCTTTAACTTGCAGCCACAGTTTTTGCTGATTTTTGGTGAACATATTGCTGAATATGTTGTCATAATTTTTGACACCTTAAATAATTTTGCCGTTTTTGTGACCGACGCACCTGCAATTCGGGCATCAACTATTTGGCCACTTTGGAACGGCGCTAACCTGAACGCAAGTGTCTTTGCTATCTTACACCCAGCGCAGGGTTCATTATAGCCCCTAGCGCTTACATCGGTTAAATACCAAGTAATGTTGTGCCCATTGCAACTGAACTGGGCGGGTTGGTCTTAAAATGAGGTGTGGCCAGGATTATTTTTTGGTGTATTGCTATCTTGAGCCAGCAGAAAGCGCTTGTGCTAAAACCACCAAAAACCTGGTCTAAAGTCATGTCGCAGTTGTTTACATGTTATTTTAACGGCACGTATAAGTGCGTCTACAGGCGTGTGCACAACACGCGTACACCCTGTTACACACAGGGGCGCGCACAAGCATGACTAAAAATATCAAGATTACAATGTGAAATATTATAATTGTGTAGGCTATATAAAAAAATGCATAATAATAAAAGGGTCCATAGGTCAAAGACCACATAGCTACCTGTCCCTCAGCGAAGGAGAATGCCGAATTAATTGCTTTCAGCCACTCCATCAGCATCCAGGCGATGTGCGATGGTACTTGTAAGGTCACAATTATCCTGGATCAAGCTATGACTTAGCCTATATTTGTTAATAATTCCTGTAATATTCTGAGGGGACAATCTTTTGTTACGGGACAATGGCTATCCATTAAAAATGGCTTTCCTTACACAATTAATTTTTATGCCATTCTTTGCGGTCTTCCTGGGAAAGTGGATTGTTTTAAAGCATTACGCTATGAGTAAAACAGGTTGGTCACATTTCCATAAGCAGGACATTATAAAACAAGGGGAAATATGTGTGAACATATGGGTTGCCAACCCGACAGCTTTATTGTATTTAGTGTCATCATTAAGGCAAAATAACGGTATTTATGTTCTTAAAAAATATTACTATGCCGGTAGCCTAATGAACTTCAAGAACTCCATGAGAACAGCCTCATGGAATTGATGTTTGACACTTTCAGCTGTTGCAGGTCCTTTTAGCGAAATTTAACCGCATATATTTTGTAAAATAACAGCCATGTCGGGAATTACCGGGAACTCGTAGGCTAATGGTTAGTCCCAATAATATTGATCATACTATTGATCCATTTAGCCTATTCCTTGATCGCACTAAACACGCACAAGCATGTCTGTATTCATTGAGGGCCAATAAAATTTAGTGGTATTTGAAATGTCAGTTTGGTAGTCCGGGACAAAAAAATGTCAAATGAAATAAACTTCCTACTGATGTAAGTATAGTGATCACAGTAATACATTTTTCCCGGTTTTCTTTCAGAAGCCAATGTTCTCCCTCCCCTGAGTGTGGTATTAGTGGGGATGAGTGGAGTAGGGAAGAGTGCAGCAGGAAACACCATCCTGGGGAGAGAGGAGTTTATATCAGAGGCCAGCCCCTCATCTCTGACCCTGACTAGCAAGAGAGGAACAGGAGAAGTGTGTGGGAGAAGAGTCATTGTGGTGGACACTCCAGGCCTGTGCAACACTAAGCTCACAAGGGAGAAGCTGAGAGAGGAGATGCAGAGAGCTGTAACTCTGTGACCGCAAACCCTACGTTGTCCTCTTGGTCATACAGCTGGGAAGATTCACTGAGCAGGAGAAGAGAGTGATGGAGACACTGCAGGAACTCTTCTCTGAGAGTGTGAATGAGGACACCATGGTCCTCTTCACTTATGGAGACAGACTGAGAAACAAAACCATTGAGGAGTTCATCCGTAGTGACACAAACCTGCAGCAACTCCTACGGAAATGTGGGAATCGATACCAAGTCTTTAACAATGAGTGCGTGGAGAATTATGACCAGGTGAACAGTCTCTTTGAAAAAATATACACGTTGCTGTACAACAAAACCCAAAACATAGGAAAATTAAAAAAGATTCTTTCATTTGTTCAAAGCTTTGCTAAACCGATAATTGGAATAGTTTTGGGGGCAGTAATTATTACAGTAATCTTGTCACACATTAAATCTGAATAATTGTGATTAAGGTTGAATTACAGGAGTACAGCAGTAAAGCTGATTTATGTATTTGTTTTCTGTATGTGCTGTCTTGCTACTGACAGTAATTTCAAAAAGGTCTTTGTGTTTTCTGTGTGAATTCCTTCCTGTGAGACCCAATGTCGGTAATCTGATTGGCTCCTAAGAAATAGAATATTAGTTTATTTAACAAGTCTTTATGTGCAGGACTGCAGCTAATTAACTCCCCTGAGCTCTTGGTCATTGTGTTTTAGATTGGTCTTTGCTCGGATCACATTGGACAGGTATTAACTGGGTATAAATAGTAATCTTAATGAAAAAAAATATATATAAAAATTTTAAAAAATATATATATATATGAAATGCTGTTAATACGCTTTCTGTGTTTGCCTATGCTGCTCTGGATAATGTTAGTTCCTCAGTGCTAAGTTTCATTTATTTGTTTGCTATCTAATCCTTTTTAGAATAAAATTATATGTTGTAAAACATTTTCCTGTTTGTCTATTATTATACATCACACATAATTCTGTGCTCTTTCACACGGGTGTGTGGGGGGGCTGTGGTGGCACACGCCCCCACAGAAATTTGATTTAAGGGTTGTTTCTCCTGACTTTTTTTTCCATAGAGTTCTATAGGAAAATGAGTCAGGAGAAATAACCCTTGCAGTGATCCATCCACATCTACTCCATATCTGGCAACAGAGTGATGGTTTGGGGCTCGTTCGATAGCTCAGACCCTTGATTACTTACAGCCATTTAGCCAGTCATGTGTTCCATACTGTACCAGTGAAATTTACAGCTGAATCTAGCCTCACCCCCCAATTCTCATAGAGATCAGTTAAACTGCAGAGAGCTTATAGTATCGCTTGTAACAGTACCTGGAAATAAGATATCGAGAGTCTTTTGATGTTGATGGGTCACAGACTTCAGGAAGTAACAGCATGCAAAGGATATGCAACCAAATATGAAATATGATACTTTAAAAATATGTTAAAGCAAAGGGTGTGAATACTTATGTAAATTAAAAATTTCAGTTTCCGATTTTTAATACATTTGCAAAAATGTTTTCACTTTGTCATTATGGGCTATTTTGTGTAGAATTTTTAGACAAAAAATGAACTCAATCTATTGTAGAATATGTCTGTAATGTAATAAAACGTGGAGAAGGTGAAAGGGGTATTCAGACTTTCCGGCTTGACTGTATGCTCGGGAATGTCTGTTGGATCTGCAGACTGCAGCAACAAAGTTTACCATCGCTCTTCACCAAAGTTGAAGATTTCGGGACTGGTCCGGGAGTGCAGGCAATCTTCAAAGGGCAACCAGGGAAGGAGGACATGATGCAGGGGAGGAGTGAGGAGATGACTGGGAGGATTGTGTATGGAGGAGAGTCGTGGAGGTGGAGTTTGTGTGTTGGACTGCTTGGTGACACTGGACATCTCGGGACAGCGGGGGCTCTTTTTAATCATGGCTGTATTGCACTTTGATTCACTTAATTCACTTGATTGATGTAATGATTCTGTTGGATGTCTTTGTTTGATGTTTGTTTGTGTGTTGTGGGTCTGCCCCACTGTCTGTCTTTTTTGTTGTTGCTGGGGCTACAACTGAAGTTCCCTAGTAGGAAAATAAAAGTTATTCTATTCTATAGGTGTACAATTGCATTTCTTGGTGCATCTCTCCCTGAGATCATTGTTTATGTTGCACTCAGAAATCGTATCTGTTACCCTCCAGCACAATGTTCTTCAGACACTGTTAGTGGTCTGTTCAATAAGCTCTCCAAATGTGGACTTTCCATGTTCTTGTTTCTCCATTTTTTCCCCAACTTTGAAATGCCAAATTGAACAAGCCAACCTTGCACAAACATGAGTTGAAGGATTACACCTCATGTGCTTGTGCAACTTTGGCAAGCAGAGTGCAGGTGCCCCATTTACCAGCAGGGGTCACTAGGCTTCAACGAACCCTCCCATCCATGGGTGACGGAGGCTCAATTGTGCACCCCTGTGGAGCCGCCGGCTATAGTCAGCACTGGCACAGACTAGATTCAAACCCAGTCCATGGAACTCATCAACACACCAAATGTACATTCTACTGGATGAGCCACCTGGTGGCCTAGACTTTTTATTTCTTTATTTTGAAAAATGAATCATCAAGGGTCTGAGCTATCGAACGAGCCCCAAACCATCACTCTGTTGCCAGATATGGAGTAGATGTGGATGGATCACTGCAAGGGTTATTTCTCCTGATTCATTTTCCTATAGAACTCTATGGGGAAAAAAGTCAGGAGAAACGACCCTTAAAGGGATCCATCCACATCTACTCCATATCTGGCCGCAGAGTGATGGTTTGGGGCTCGTTTGATACCTTAGACCCTTGATGACGTACAGCCATTTCTCCAGTCATGTGTTCCATACTGTACCAGAGTAATTTACAGCTGAATCTAGTCTTACCCCCCAATTCTCATAGAGATCAGTTCAAATGCAGAGAGGTTATAGTATCGCTTGTAACAGTACCTGAAAATAAGATATTGAGTCTTTTGATGTTGATTGGTCACAGACTTCAGGAAGTAACAGCATGCAAAGGATATGCGACCAAATATTAAATATGATACTTTAAAAATATGTTAAAGCAAAATATTCAAATTTTCTGAGACACTGAATTTTGGGTTTCATTAGCTGTAAGCCATAATCATCAAAATTACAAGAAATAAAGGCTTGAAATATTTCACTCTATGTGTAATGAATCTATATAATATATGAGTTTCACTTTCTGAAATGAGTGACAAAACATATTGAACTTTTTCACGATATTCAAATTTTTTGAGCTGCACCTGTATACTGCAAAGCTACTAGTGCATTTGTGTCCGGATGAAAAATGGAGGGAGAAGAGCAAGGATGTCTTGCAAGAGGGAGAGGTATACGAATCCGTGGTGGTCGTGTGAGAGGAGGGAGGAGGGAGGAGGGCACAGGGCACAGAATTTTGAATGACATACGGCAGGGGTGGCCAATTCCAGGCCTCGCGGGCCGGTGTCTATGCAGGTTTTTGCTGCTGCCAGTTAACAATTATTGAATTAGCCCAATCGTTTATCGATCTGATATTTTAATCTACATATCCGCGATATGAAAAGCAGCTGATGAATGTTCTTGTGCCGGTATGCGTCAATGCGTGTATTGTAGCATTTTATCGTTCTGTAATTTACAAGTGAATCGGTGATTGTGTGTATGACTAATTAGCTGATTGAACCGTGGTAACTGGTGGCAGTAAAAACCTGCATACACACCGGCCCGCGAGGCCTGGAATTGGCCACCCCTGACATACGGGCTACAATTGTGGCCCATGTACTTAACCATGGCCGAGGCTGGTCAGAGGGTCCAGCTCAATCTCTGCCGATACCCCGTGGCCTCAATAATCCGGACATTTAAGATTGAAAACAGGTACGTGATCATGCTACATATTTCTTTACAGTATTCCATATACGCTTGTCAAGTTTTAGAATTAGATTACATTGAATTTGTTTATCAATTCTTACTGTATTGTTTGCATTTCTAGAACTGAACCACTACCCCATCCTGGAGGTAGAAGAAATGTTTTCACACCTGAACAGGAAAATGAAACGGTCAACATGGTGAGGGCAAATAATGGCATTAGACTCAGAGACATTCAGAGCGCTGTGATAGAGGATAATGCCATAAGACTCATTCATTCAGAGCGCTGTGATAGAAGATAATGGCATATTTGGAAACATCAACACAGTGAGCCTTTTCACAATAGACCGGGTGTTGAGGAGAAACCAATTATCACTCAAACTGTATACTGTTCCTTTTGAAAGGAATAGTGACCGGGTGAAGGCGCTCAGGCACCTGTATGTACGGTAAGACCTCATCAATGTACACTACTGTAATGTCTTACCATTGCATAGTAACCATTACATAAATACCTTCTTTTTAGAATATGTAACCAACATTTTGGATGTACTGTAGGCGTGCGTGTACATTACTGTACTCTAGTAGCATGGTTTTCTAAACTATGTTTTTGTATCTTTTGCAGAGAGTAATAGAGTTAGAGGCGAACGAAACTGACGAGGCAGGCTTCAATTTAACAAAAGTTTGACGACGTGGCAGAAATCTTCTAGGTCACTGGGCCACAATTGATGTGCCAGGTCAACGCGGGGGCAACGTAACGATGTGTGCCGGCATATCAGAAAATGGCGTCACTGCCCACATCCCCCTCATTGGGCCCTCCAACACCCAGCGTCTCCTGGCTTTCGTGGAGGTCCTTTATGGCAATCTCATTCCTGAGGATGAGAGGGGGTTGGTGAGGGCTGAATTAGGGCCAGTGTACGTAGTAATTTGGGACAATATCAGCTTTCACCAATCTGCTCTCATCAGGGAGTGGTTTGATGTCCATCCAAGGATGGCAATGCTGTTCCTCCCACCCTATTCACCGTTCCTAATTTCAGCATGGAGATGGAAAGTGTATGACCGCCAGCCTCATACCCCGATGTCCTTGCTAGAAGTCATGGATTGATTGATTGATTGATTGATTTGTTTATTTGGAAGGGACAATGCACATTAATGAACATACATACAATATGTAAACATGCCGGATTATAGCAGGGATGCTAATTTCCATCCGTAGTCCCTTAACATAAAACAGTGTAATACAATAACAACACAAAAATCCAAATTGCAAATTAAGCTAAAACATTAAGAAGTTAAAATAAATTAAGAAATAATAAAATATGACTAAACATAAGTCTGGTTAAAAATGATTACATATTTGATTGTCCTTAAGCCATTGTTTGAGACTATTTTTAAACGTTGCAAAGGTAGGACATTCCCTTATTGAGGTTGGAAGGTTGTTCCAACTCATACTTCCTTTAATTGACAGCACATTTTGACCAAAAGTCGTACGTCTATATTGTACCTCACAGTCCCCTCTGGAGGCCGATCGAGTACCTATTTTACTGTCAGTCCTTTTTTTAATGAATTCCCCTAGGGGAGGCGGGCATAGTCCATGTAAGGACTTATAAATAAAACACACATGTTTAAAAACCTTGAGATTGTCAAAACTTAAAAAACTATATTTTACCAAGATGTTGCAGTGATGATGTGAATGTGGCTTTCTGTCAAGTACCTTAATAGCTCTCTTAAAGAGCTGTTCTATAGGTTTGAGTATTGTGATACCTGCAAATGACCAGTTTGTGAAACAGTATTCAATGTGAGATAAAATCATGCAATGCAAGTACGTTTCGGCAGCATCAAATGTCAAAAATGGCCTGATTTGTTAAAAATTTAGTAGATTAAATTTAATCGTATTGGACACCGTTTTAACATGTTTTTTGAAAGTGAGTGATGAGTCCAATATGACCCCAAGGTACTTGAACTGTGTTACCAGTTCAAGTTCCTCCCTCCCTAGGAACACACCAGACTGTTTCACCTTTACTGGTCTTTTGGATGCTGGGTGTGAGGACATCACACCAGAAGCTTGCAGGGGATGGCAGCAGCATACTAAAGGAGATATTTCCAACATTGCATGGCAAGGGAAAATATCAGGTGCGATGTTTATGAACAGTTGTGGCCCAACAGAGAGGAGCGAGTGTACTGGGCAGGTTAAAAAATCTTGCAGGAACTCCTACCACTGCTGGCCCCAGCCACTGCATCCCACTGCGGCAGAGTGCCCTGTGACCTTTGACCCTGCACCTGTCTGGGTGTTGGATATCCGGGAGGTTTTCAGGTTGCAGGATACCAGGAAGGGAACAGTAGGAATGTTTGTGTAGTGAATGCAGTAATGGTAACAGTTCAGGAAATTGATTGAAAAATGTCAATTAATGTCCTCTTGAGATTTTTCAATTGATTCATTTAATTTTTATTAATTTCCTGAATTAGAATTACCTAAACAGACACCTTGGAGTTCCCTTTCCCACTGCAGAGCTGGAACCAGGCTGGCTCATTATAGCCCTTTCCCACTGTAGAGCTGGAACCAGGCTGGCTCATTATACCCCTTTCCCACTGTAGAGCTGGAACCAGGCTGACTCATTATAGCCCTTTCCCACTGTAGAACTGGAACCAGGCTGACTCATTATAGCCCTTTCCCACTGTAGAGCTGGAACCAGGCTGACTCATTATAGCCCTTTCCCACTGTAGAGCTGGAACCAGGCTGACTCATGATACCCCTTTCCCACTGCAGAGCTGGAACAGGCTGGCTCATTATAGCCCTTTCCCACTGTAGAGCTGGAACCAGGCTGACTCATGATACCCCTTTCCCACTGTAGAGCTGGAACAGGCTGGCTCATTATAGCCCTTTCCCACTGTAGAGCTGGAACCAGGCTGACTCATTATAGCCCTTTCCCACTGTAGAGCTGGAACCAGGCTGACTCATTATAGCCCTTTCCCACGACAGAGCCAGAATCAGCCTGGCTCATTGTATCCCTTTCCCATTTTAGAGCTGAAAGAATGCCTGGCCAAAATCTAATTTGTAAAAGATATGAACTTTTCCCTCTTGCGAAATTCCTGAGTGTGAGCCACTGTTTATTTTGTATGAGTAAAACTGGTTTCCCTCGTTCCTTCAGTTGAATTGGCTTTGTCTATTGCTAATGTATTTCTAGTAGTGCCTAGTTATCTTTTCAGTACAGAGGAGAGTTGTGGCGTTTCTTGCTTCAGAATCTCATATGGCAGGGAAAGTCGTTGCCTTAGTTACCGAGCTGTACTAGCCATGCAACTCTGAACGGTTTAAACAAGGACTGACATTCTTACGCATGTCTATATGTACCAAGAAATAATGTTCATCATGTGTAGGGCAGGGGTGTATTCTCCTGCAAAGGCTACACTTGTGTTTCCTCACTGAAACATCCTCCGGGAGCTTCCTCGTTCCTCGTTCCCCCGAGGAGCATTTAGCGAATAGGAATGTCCTTAAAGATGGCCGACCTCGATCAATTTCCGGGTCAGGCGAGGACCGAGCAGATGAGGACGTATAAAATAAGCGATTGGTATGAACCCCAGTTCTATGTGGAGCTGTACTGGGCACGCAGCTCCACATTATGGAATGAACCCCAGTTCTATGTGGAGCTGTACTGGGCACGCAGCTCCACATTATGGAATGAACCCCAGTTCTATGTGGAGCTGTACTGGGCACGCAGCTCCACATTATGGTTAAAAGGGTGCAAATTAGTTTCCAGTGGCGTTCGTTACCCTGTTTGTGAGGACACAGTCGATATGGCTCTGATTCGGACGCAGCCCCAGTCCAGCGAATTACGTCATTAGGACTGATTGACACCCTAACTGAATAAACAGGGTGAGAGCAGGCAGGTTCTGCTAACGGGAAGCAGGGCCATTCTGCCTAATGGATTCCCCTGCCACCTTCCAGAACCATCTACACAGCCGAGACCACCCACAGCTCTCCCATATTCTCATGTTAATTCTCCCTGGTATCAGACTTACATGTGGATGGGGCTATTAAAGGCTACGCGCCTGCCCTTACATCAGATGTGGGGAATTGTGGTTTCATACGTACAATACAAGATGTCTTCAATGATGTACATTTCATAATTGCAGACTTTCATAACTACAAAATAATTTAAGTCACAGACCTGTTAAAGAATGAGCTGAGAGAATGTCAATGTTTGACTGTATAGTGTGTGGCTTTATAATCATTAACTTGCCTTTTTCCACAGTAAAACGCTTCCACAAAGTCTCACCTTCGTTTGTTTTTACCTCTCCCTCCATCGCCCCATCCGCTCTCTTCCCCTGCATCGCAAATTTATCTCCTCACACCGCTTTGCCCTGTATGTTCATGTAAACGTACGATGCAAATGTGTTCTCTTGTCTGTTTGCCGTCTTTTAAATGATGCCATTTTGGCCAGGTCTCTCTCTAAAAAGAGTTCCTTGGTTTCAAGTTACTTACCTGGTAAAATAAAAGTCAAATAAAAAAAATGTAAAAAATAATATCATACAACACAGGTAGGTGAGTACTTATGTCATAAAAAGTACACAGCAATCAAAATTAAATGGCATTCAATGTTACACAGTGCTGTAATCTTTTTATGAGATTTAAAAATTACGTACAAAATATCCCATTTCGTGAAGCTAAAAGGCTAATTTGTGCAAAAATAATGCGAGAATTTTATGACAGTTTAGGGTTTACAAAGCATGTCATGAGTTTTCTTTTCGAAAAGAATTTAATGGCATTGCAAAACAAGGAAAAACACAGAAGGACATTCCTTAAATGCAACCCTTGTACAAAAATAAAAATTAAACATAACAAATGTACACCTTTGAATGTACAGCTTAAACACACACAAAAAAATAAAAAATGTTTTTCTAGTTGACAAGACTTTAATATCACACAGAGCGCTCAGGTTAGGCGCTGTCCCGAGTTTAGTCTACTCTCATCTTCATACACTGACCAGAACAAACATGAAAATAAGAGATGAAACCACAGAGAAATAGATTTGAATATCCTAAACTTTTCTGACGCAGAGATAGATCAACCTGCGTGTGCACTGACAGCGCACTCTCAAACCAATGAATCTCACACCTGTCTCTCCTGCATACCGTCTCGACCCTGACTCACCTGGATCTCACACCTGTCTCGCCTGCATAAAGCCTCACCCGCCCCCTCCCCGACTCAACTGGATCTCATACTAATCTCTGCCCTGTCTCACACCTGTTCACCAAGGTCCAACAGTCGGAACTTGTCCTGGGAATAGAAGCAAATCAAATCAAATCAATATTTATTTATATAGCGTATTTCACAACAAGTTGTCACAATGCGCTTCACAGAAAAAACCCAGCCTAAACCCCCACAAGAGCATGCCAGAGGCAACAGTGGCAAGGAAAAACTCCCTGGTGTAATTAGGAAGAAACCTTGGGAGGAACCAGACTCAAGGGGGAAACCCATTCTCCTCAGGTCGGCTCAGGGTCTAGATCTTAATGACCAGCATGGTCAAACTGACTGGCAATATCCATGATAGTGGAAATTGTAGCACCTAGATGGCAGTCCAGATGTGGCGGCAATGATGATGGGAAAACGGGTGCCGATGGCGACAGGATCGGCTGGTAGCGGTGGTGGGGAGGGAGGGGCAAGCGGCGATGGACAGGAAGCTGGACAGCAACTCTCGAGATGCGGGGCATGAGCCCCGCCGGCGGAATGTGGGAGAGAGAGAGAGAACAGTTAGGGGGGGGGGGGGGTTGGACAAGTACCCCCGCCAGGAGTAACTTATGGCTGCATAGCTATGAAGACAGGGTTTGAGAACCCATCCAGTCATGAGAGAGTAAACAATCCTACCCACCTATCAAGAGCCAGCCCAGGAAGATGGGGTCACAGCTGTTGACAGGTGACAGTAAGGAAAGGATGTCACTCCGCATTACTCTATGACAAAAGGGCTTCTCTGGTCCTGTCTCCGGACTACAACTCATTATAAGCCTGATCATAAAGGTGCGTTTTTAATCTAGACTTAAATATTGAGACTGTGTCTGATTCCCTTATAGATTTTGGAAGGGTGTTCCACAGTAGTGGTGCTCTGTAGGAGAAAGCTCTACCACCCGTCAGGTTTTTAGATATTCTAGGGACTACTAAGTAGCCTGCGTCTTGGGAACGAAGGGATCTTTTCGGCTTATATGGTAAAAGCAGATTACATATATACACTGGTGCAAGTCCATGTAAAGCTTTAAAAGTCAGAAGCAAGACCTTAAAGTCTATCCTATGCTTAATTGGTAGCCAATGAAGTGATGCTAGTACTGGGGTAATATGCTCATATTTCTTTGTTCTCGTTAAAATGCGAGCGGCTGCATTCTGCACAAGCTGGAGATTATTTAGCAACAGCTTAGGACAGCCAGATAGCAGAGCATTACAGTAATCTAGCCTAGACGTAACAAAAGCATGAATCAATTTCTCTGCATCCCCTACTGATAGGAAATGCCTAATTTTAGCTATGTTCCTTAACTGAAAGAAAGCAACTCTAGATATGTTTTTTATGTGCGCGCCAAAGGTTAAATCTGGGTCTATAGTAACACCTAGGTCTTTCACAGCTGAATTTGGAACAACTAAGCAACCATCAATACTTAAAGTATATGTACACAGTTTCTCCCTTTGTTTTTTAGGACCTAAAACCAGCATTTCGGTTTTCCCTGAGTTTAAGAGCAGGAAATTTGAGAGCATCCAAGCTTTAATATCTGTAATGCAAGCCTCTAATCGAGTAAGTGGTAGTGCTTCGCCGGGTTTCATGGAAATGTATATCTGAGTATCGTCTGCGTAGCAGTGAAAATCTACCCCATGTGCCCGAATAATATCACCAAGGGGTAGCATATATAACGAAAAGAGTACTGGACCTAGCACTGATCCTTGTGGAATACCACATTTCATTATTGAGTAACTGGATACATCATCATTTAATTTAACAAATTGTTTCCTATTGTGTAAGTATGATCTGAACCATGCAAGTGCTTGACCATTGAGTCCAACACAGCCCTGGAGCCTGTTCAGTAGAATCTCATGATCTATTGTATCAAAAGCTGCACTTAGGTCAAGAAGTACAAGAACAGACACAGAGTTTTGGTCGGCTGATAACAGTAAATCGTTAATAACTTTAACAAGTGCCGTTTCAGTGCTATGGTAGGGTCTAAATCCTGACTGGAATAATTCATGAATATGGTTTGAGCTAAGGTATGCACCAAGCAGGCCTTCACCACCCGACCACCAAAGTATCTTCCGTTAAGGTCCACAACAGCTGCAAGAACAAATACAACAATCAGTTATTCATACTCACAGAATACACTCAGACCCCACTAACAGCCCACAGAATGGAGTTTCAGGACTGATCACACACTCAGACCCCACTAACAGCCCACAGAATGGAGTTTCAGGACTGATCACACACTCAGACCCCACTAACAGCCCACAGAATGGAGTTTCAGGACTGATCACACACTCAGACCCCACTAACAGCCCACAGAATGGAGTTTCAGGACTGATCACACACTCAGACCCCACTAACAGCCCACAGAATGGAGTTTCAGGGCTGACCACACACTAGCTGAAAAGAGGTGGGATGGAGAAATTGAACATCTAAAAACTTATTTTCACAGAAGAGCGCACAGAAAGAGCCAAATGAAACATTTAGGCAATTAGCAGACGCGCTGTTCCAGAGGGACAAACTCAGCTTACATTTTCTACACACAATCCTTGTAAAACAGCCAGATGTTTTACTGATGGAATTCAGGTTAAATCGCTAGCTCAGGGTTATAAAGGCAGTGCCCCATTTGGGCATCGAACCCGCATCACAAGCCCAGTTTCATGACCATTATTAGTGCGCACCCACCAAGCTGCTCCAGTGAGATTACGCGCCCTGTCACGCCCCGACTCTTTGGGGGGGTCTCTCACCTTTAATGGCGGACTCCACCCTCTCAAACTCCAGGAATATTCGGACTGCTTCGTCATCCGTCACGCCCGAGATCTGTGTGTGTGTGTGCGTGTGTGTGTGGGGGGGGGGGGTTACATTTCACAGATTTTATCTGAATGGTCAAACATTTCTCTTATCTTTCATTTGCAGAATAGTCTAAAATTCAGACACTCTATGAGGGATCTCTGTCAGAAAACAGAGATGGGAATATTAGAGATCCAAGTGCAAGTAGTTGGGCAGTCTTAAAGTGTTTGTAAGAACACCACTAGTAACGGACAATAATCCGTAGTGGAGAAACAACTAGAAATGAAAGAACAATAAACCTCACAATATAAACGAGGAGCTCGCTAAACGAGCAAAACAAAGGAATAAGCAATAACGCTTATCTAACTCCGTTTGTTGGAGCGAACAAACAAAGAAAACCAAAACTATAAGACCCCTTTAACTGGAGTCAGCGCAGTTAGCGCGCTCGTCAGTAAAAACGGTGAAACAAAGGAAATAAGCCGACACGCTTATCTTACTCCCGTTATAGGAGTGTAATGAAAGGAAACAGAACTAAAAAAAGACCCAAACTTATCTTGGGTAAGAGCACTCGTAAGTTAGAATATAAAACGAAAGCAACGAGAAAGCCTTTGCTCTGAACTGAGAGCCAAACGAAACTTTCTACTTTCTACAAACCCTACTTTCTAAACCCTTTCTTTTTAGACTAGCTTTCTAACCAATCTCCTATACCTCTTTACCGGCTCGAATGCTAAGTGGAATAACATAGAAGTGACGAGAGAGGCCGGAAGCGGGGTATAAGTAGTGAGCGGAAATACCTACCAGGTGAACTCACCAATGACAAGGTGAAAGCAAAACCCATGACGGAACACAGGAAAATCCGATAGACTACCGGTAAACGATAAAAACGAATAAGGCGACGTAGAGATAAGGGAAGAAAGGTCAGATCCATGACAGGACCCCCCCTCTAAGGAACGGCACCGGACGTTTCCACAACCTTATCTCTGCGGAAGTCAGTGATTAACTGCGGGTCCAGGATGTTTCTCGATGGAACCCAGCAACGTTCCTCCGGACCATAACCCTCCCAGTCAACAAGAAACTGCCACCCTCTACCTACACGTCTCTCGGCCACAATGCGGCGAACGGTATAAGCCGGACCCCCTTCTATGAGTCGGGGAGGCGGAGGTGGTCTCTCAACCGGGGCGAGGGGGCTTACGAGTACCGGTTTCAGACGGGAGACGTGAAACGTGGGGTGGATGCGCATTGAGCGCGGCAGTTGCAATCGAAATGTGACTGGGTTGATTCTTTTAATAATCTTGAAGGGGCCCACAAAACGAGGAGCGAGTTTGCGGGACTCGACCCGCAACGGAAGGTCCCGAGTAGTAAGCCAAACCCGTTGTCCCACTCTATAGGATGGTGC
This sequence comes from Ilyophis sp. 1 JC-2022, assembly GCA_022702515.1. NCBI lineage: Eukaryota > Metazoa > Chordata > Actinopteri > Anguilliformes > Synaphobranchidae > Ilyophis > Ilyophis sp. 1 JC-2022. The sequence continues at coordinate 6,886,584 of CM040403.1, read as the reverse complement.
AGCTCGACGATGCCTATCAGCCGCAACTTTTTGTTTAGCCGAAGCCCGTATAAGAGACAACCGCACTTGTCTCCAAACCGACCGACACCGCCGAACGAAAGATCCTACGGAGGGTACCTCCACCTCCTTCTCAAGCTCAGGAAAAAGAGGTGGTTGGTAACCCAGCTGAGCCTCGAAGGGGGAGAGGCCGGTGGAGGCGTTACGCAGCGTGTTATGAGCGTACTCAGCCCAGGCGAGGTGACGGCTCCAGGAGGTAGGCTTGGATGCGGCAAGGCAGCGAAGAGTATTCTCTAGAGTCTGATTAGTACGCTCTGTCTGGCCGTTAGTCTCCGGGTGGAACCCGGAAGATAAACTAACCGAAACCCCCAGCAGAGAGCAAAACGCCCGCCAAAACTTGGCGGCGAACTGAGGACCGCGATCGGACACCACATCCGACGGAAGGCCATGCGGACGAAACACATGGTCAATCATAAGTTGCGCTGTCTCAGGTGCCGAGGGCAGCTTGGACAGCGCAATAAAATGGGCCACTTTGGAAAAACGGTCGACCACCACTAAAATGGTAGTATTGCCTGAAGATAACGGCAACCCCGTGATGAAGTCCAGGGAAATATGACTCCAGGGACGGGTGGGAATAGGTAGAGGGCGAAGAAAACCCGAGGGGGGAAGGTGAGAGGCCTTGCTGCGAGCGCAAACCGGACAAGCCGCGACAAATGAGCGTACGTCTCTCTCCAGACTAGGCCACCAGAAACGCCGGGATAAAAAGTCCCTAGTTCGATGAACCCCTGGGTGCCCGGTGAGTTGGGAGGCGTGGCCCCATTGGAGGACCCGCGACCTAAGACGAGGAGGCACGAAAAGACAGTTTGCCGGTGCCCCAGCTGGACCTGGGTCTGAGCGCAAGGCTCTCTGCACCGCTGCCTCAACCTCCCAAATAACCGGGGCAACAATGAGGTCAGTGGCGATAATAGGCTCAGGAACTGAGTCTGTCTCAGAACGGTCGTAAATCCGCGAGAGAGCGTCAGGTTTGACGTTTTTAGACCCGGGGCGATACGTGATAATAAAATTAAATCTTAGAAAGAATAGCGCCCACCTAGCTTGCCGTGAATTACGCCTCTTAGCCAGCTGAACGTATTCAAGATTCTTATGGTCAGTCCAGACAGTGAATGGATGTTCCGCTCCTTCAAGCCAATGGCGCCATTCCTCCAAAGCCAACTTGACCGCAAGCAATTCTCGATCCCCTACGTCATAATTCCTCTCTGCCGATGTTAGGGCGCGAGAGAAATAAGCGCAGGGGTGCATCTTGTGGTCAAGTGGCGAACATTGTGAAAGAATGGCTCCGGCGCCTAGCTCGGAGGCGTCTACCTCTACCACAAAGGGAAGGGAGGGGTTGGGAGTAACCAAGATGGGTTCGGAAGTGAACCTTCTCTTTAATTCAGAAAATGCTGAACCTGCCTTCGAATTCCATTGGAACTGGCTGCCAAGGTTCTTCTTAGTGAGCGCAGTAATGGGCGCTGCTACCGCACTAAAATTTCGAATAAATCGCCGATAAAAATTCGCAAAACCTAAAAAGCATTGTACCTGTTTTACGGAAGACGGCGTGGGCCAGTTCTTTACAGCGGAAACCTTTTCTGGATCCATCTGTACCTTACCCTCCTCAATAATGAAACCCAAAAATGAAACAGAGCCTGTGTGAAAAACGCACTTCTCTGCCTTTACAAATAATTGGGCTTTGAGAAGTGCAGCAAGAACCTGACGAACGTGACCGACATGTGTGGTAAAATCGGGCGAAAATATTAAAATATCGTCAAGATACACGAAGACGAATTTCTCCAGCATTTCCCTCAGCACATCGTTAATCAACGCCTGAAACACAGAGGGGGCGCTAGTGAGCCCGAACGGCATGACGCGATATTCGTAGTGACCGCTGTGCGTGTTAAAAGCGGTCTTCCATTCGTCGCCCTCGCGAATACGAATGAGGTTATAGGCGTTCCGTAGGTCCAGTTTAGTAAAAATAGACGCCCCCTGAAGGCGCTCGAAAGCGGAGTTCATAAGAGGAAGGGGGTATCTGTTCTTAACCGTTATATCATTTAAGGGCCTGTAATCAATACAGGGTCTGAGACCTCCGTCTTTCTTTTTAAAAAAAAGAAAAACCCGCCTCTGCAGGCGAGGTGGAAGGTCGAATAAACCCATTAACCAGAGCTTCCTCAATATATTTATGCATGGCTGCGCTCTCAGGGATGGACAACGAATAAAGAGACCCTCTAGAGGGGGTAGTGCCTGGGTATAGCTCTATAGCGCAGTCATAAGGTCTGTGAGGTGGTAATGAAGTGGAACGTTGTTTGCTAAATGTCTCCGCCAGATCGGCGTACTGTTTAGGAACATTAGCGGGCAGCTGGAATTCGAGTGTTCCTCCCACTTCAACATCCTCAGTGTCCGAGACAGAATGAATTTCCCAATCAATATCTGACTCGGACGTCATCTCCTGCCACGCAGGAGGTGGTTCCGCAGAATAATCCCAGTCTAAACTTTCTTCTCCATTCTCGGAGGGTACATGAGAGGACTGCTGGTTACTAGCGGAATTATCCTCACTCTCTGAGTCAGACTGAGCATAATCTTCACCCCCTTTTCTCAACAAAAAATGACTGGCGACATAACAGTGGCGTTTGCATCTGGGACTCCATTTTTGAATAACGGGACCCGCCCCCCCCCAATTAATGTGTGGGTTATGGCGAGTGAGCCAGGAATGACCCAAAACCAGTGGATAAACTGGGGATTCCACAAAAAAAAAACTGAATCTCCTCCGTATGTTTACGAAACGGAACGCGCATGCGTATAGCGGCGGTAAACCGGGAGATAGTGCCAGTGCCTAGGGGACGGCCATCTAGAGCCGTGACTAGGCGAGCTAGAGATAGAGGGTGGGTGGGAATTTTATGGGATTTAACCCAGTTGGAATCAACGAGGCATTCAACTGCCCCTGAGTCAATGAACACTTTGCAAGAAATCTGGCGGTCGTTCCAGCGCAAATAAACCGACAGGAAGGTCCGAGGGTAATTTAATTCTAGTCCCGCTACGCGACTCGGTTCCACTAGCGGGACTATTCTTTTCCCACAAGTTTGGGACAGTGGTCCCTTAAATGGCCCTTCCTCTTACAATAACTACACCGCCATTCACGGGACTTAGCATCCCCTTTCTCACGCATGGAAGAACTATCGACCTGCATGGACTCCTCCTGTTCAATGGGAGCAACTAAAGGACTGTGAACCGGTGCTGGCGTGTGAGAGGAAGAGTAACGAGGTGGGTGCTGTTTAAAACCCTTATAAGTCCTCTCCTTCTCTCTCTCTCTAAACCGGTTATCCAACCGAATGGCCGTAGATACAAGAGCCCCGAATGTAGCGGGTGGTTCGATACCCGCAATGGCGTCCTTTATGTTCTCCGATAAAGCATTTAGGAACAGAGCACATAGAGGCTCATCGGACCACCCTGTCACTCCCGCAAGAGCACGAAAAGTAATCGCAAATGCGGCTACGGTGTCAGTGCCCTGACGAAGACGGGTTAGACGCATGGCAGCCTCTTTGCCAGAAACGTCTTGATCGAACACTGACACCATCTCCGCCATAAGCCGCTCCGTATTACTAACAATAGTTGAATTAGCTCTAATAAGTGGGTCGGCCCATGCGAGAGCATTACCGGTCAGGAGAGAGAGAATGAAGGCTACTCTGGACTCTTGTGCCTGAAACCGCGAGGGCTGTATTTAAAAAAAAATTAGACATTGTGTCAAAAACCCCTGACATCTGCCGGCGTCCCCATTATACCGCAAGGGGAGTTGGAGTCTCGGCTCCCTTGCTTCAGGTGTAAGTGTTGGAGGAATAACCTGTATAGGTGCTTGTGCAACTGGGGGAGAATCGGACCTGAGGGAGAGAGTTCGGATACTTTCCGTCAGATCTTGTAGCGCTACAGCTTGTAAATGCATCTGCTCGTGTAAAGCTTGCTGTGAGTGTTGCAAGACACGAATACTCTCTCTCTGGTCCGCCAGGGCTACCTCCTGAGCGGAAATGATCACTTTAAGGTTGGCAACTACTGCTGGAAACTCCCCTGTGGCTTCCATGTTCTATGAGGGTTCTCTGTCAGAAAACAGAGATGGGAATATTAGAGATCCAAGTGCAAGTAGTTGGGCAGTCTTAAAGTGTTCGTAAGAACACCACTAGTAACGGACAATAATCCGTAGTGGAGAAACAACTAGAAATGAAAGAACAATAAACCTTGCAATATAAACGAGGAGCTCGCTAAACGAGCAAAACAAAGGAATAAGCAATAACGCTTATCTAACTCCGTTTGTTGGAGCGAACAAACAAAGAAAACCAAAACTATAAGACCCCTTTAACTGGAGTCAGCGCAGTTAGCGTGCTCGTCGGTAAAAACGGTGAAACAAAGGAAATAAGCCGACACGCTTATCTTACTCCCGTTATAGGAGTGTAATGAAAGGAAACAGAACTCAAAAAAGACCCAAACTTATCTTGGGTAAGAGCACTCGTAAGTTAGAGTATAAAACGAAAGCAACGAGAAAGCCTTTGCTCTGAACTGAGAGCCAAACGAAACTTTCTACTTTCTACAAACCCTACTTTCTAAACCCTTTCTTTTTAGACTAGCTTTCTAACCAATCTCCTATACCTCTTTACCGGCTCGAATGCTAAGTGGAATAACATAGAAGCGACGAGAGAGGCCGGAAGCGGGGTATAAGTAGTGAGCGGAAATACCTACCAGGTGAACTCACCAATGACAAGGTGAAAGCAAAACCCGTGACGGAACACAGGAAAATCCGATAGACTACCGGTAAACGATAAAAACGAATAAGGCGACGTAGAGATAAGGGAAGAAAGGTCAGATCCATGACACACTCGTTAACACGTGTGAAACACGCACAGGGCACACGGACACAAACAAACATATAATGGCACAAACACACACACGGTTCTCACCTCAAAGATGACACACTTGATGACTCTCCCGTATTTCTCGCACTCTTCTTTAGTTTCACCCTCAAGGTCTTCATCCACCTCCCCTCTGCCCACCATGTTCTACCACAAACCAACAAGCTTTATGAATACAGTGTTAAAGCTCCCCTCTGCCCACCATGTTCTACCACAAACCAACAAGCTTTATGAATACAGTGTTAAAGCTCCCCTCTGCCTACCATGTTCTACCACAAACCAACAAGATTTATGAATACAGTGTTAAAGCTCCCCTCTGCCCACCATGTTCTACCACAAACCAACAAGCTTTATGAATACAGAGTTAAAGCTCCCCTCTGCCCACCATGTTCTACCACAAACCAACAAGCTTTGTGAATACAGTGTTAAAGCTCCCCTCTGCCCACCATGTTCTACCACAAACCAACAAGCTTTGTGAATACAGTGTTAAAGCTCCCCTCTGCCCACCATGTTCTACCACAAACCAACAAGCTTTATGAATACAGTGTTAAAGCTCCCCTCTGCCCACCATGTTCTACCACAAACCAACAAGCTTTGTGAATACGGTGTTAAAGCTCCCCTCTGCCCACCATGTTCTACCACAAACCAACAAGCTTCATGAATACAGTGATAAAGCTCCCCTCTGCCCACCATGTTCTACCACAAACCAACAAGCTTTGTGAATACAGTGTTAAAGCTCCCCTCTGCCCACCATGTTCTACCACAAACCAACAAGCTTTGTGAATACAGTGTTAAAGCTCCCCTCTGCCCACCATGTTCTACCACAAACCAACAAGCTTTATGAATACAGTGTTAAAGCTCCCCTCTGCCCGCCATGTTCTACCACAAACCAACAAGCTTTATGAATACAGTGTTAAAGCTCCCCTCTGCCCGCCATGTTCTACCACAAACCAACAAGCTTTATGAATACAGTGTTAAAGCTCCCCTCTGCCCACCATGTTCTACCACAAACCAACAAGCTTTATGAATACAGTGTTAAAGCTCCCCTCTGCCCACCATGTTCTACCACAAACCAACAAGCTTTGTGAATACGGCGTTAAAGCTCCCCTCTGCCCACCATGTTCTACCACAAACCAACAAGCTTTGTGAATACAGTGTTAAAGCTCCCCTCTGCCCACCATGTTCTACCACAAACCAACAAGCTTTATGAATACAGAGTTAAAGCTCCCCTCTGCCCACCATGTTCTACCACAAACCAACAAGCTTTGTGAATACAGTGTTAAAGCTCCCCTCTGCCCACCATGTTCTACCACAAACCAACAAGCTTTGTGAATACAGTGTTAAAGCTCCCCTCTGCCCACCATGTTCTACCACAAACCAACAAGCTTTATGAATACAGTGTTAAAGCTCCCCTCTGCCCACCATGTTCTACCACAAACCAACAAGCTTTGTGAATACGGTGTTAAAGCTCCCCTCTGCCCACCATGTTCTACCACAAACCAACAAGCTTCATGAATACAGTGATAAAGCTCCCCTCTGCCCACCATGTTCTACCACAAACCAACAAGCTTTGTGAATACAGTGTTAAAGCTCCCCTCTGCCCACCATGTTCTACCACAAACCAACAAGCTTTGTGAATACAGTGTTAAAGCTCCCCTCTGCCCACCATGTTCTACCACAAACCAACAAGCTTTATGAATACAGTGTTAAAGCTCCCCTCTGCCCGCCATGTTCTACCACAAACCAACAAGCTTTATGAATACAGTGTTAAAGCTCCCCTCTGCCCACCATGTTCTACCACAAACCAACAAGCTTTATGAATACAGTGTTAAAGCTCCCCTCTGCCCACCATGTTCTACCACAAACCAACAAGCTTTGTGAATACGGCGTTAAAGCTCCCCTCTGCCCACCATGTTCTACCACAAACCAACAAGCTTTGTGAATACAGTGTTAAAGCTCCCCTCTGCCCACCATGTTCTACCACAAACCAACAAGCTTTATGAATACAGTGTTAAAGCTCCCCTCTGCCAACCATGTTCTACCACAAACCAACAAGCTTTATGAATACAGTGTTAAAGCTCCCCTCTGCCCACCATGTTCTACCACAAACCAACAAGCTTTATGAATACAGTGTTAAAGCTCTCCTCTGCCCACCATGTTCTACCACAAACCAACACGCTTTGTGAATACAGTGTTAAAGCTCCCCTCTGCCCACCATGTTCTACCACAAACCAACAAGCTTTATGAATACAGTGTTAAAGCTCCCCTCTGCCCACGATATTCTACCACAAACCAACAAGCTTTATGAATACAGTGTTAAAGCTCCCCTCTGCCCACCATGTTCTACCACAAACCAACAAGCTTTATGAATACAGTGTTAAAGCTCCCCTCTGCCCGCCATGTTCTACCACAAACCAACAAGCTTTATGAATACAGTGTTAAAGCTCCCCTCTGCCCACCATGTTCTACCACAAACCAACAAGCTTTATGAATACAGTGTTAAAGCTCCCCTCTGCCCACCATGTTCTACCACAAACCAACAAGCTTTGTGAATACGGCGTTAAAGCTCCCCTCTGCCCACCATGTTCTACCACAAACCAACAAGCTTTGTGAATACAGTGTTAAAGCTCCCCTCTGCCCACCATGTTCTACCACAAACCAACAAGCTTTGTGAATACAGTGTTAAAGCTCCCCTCTGCCCACCATGTTCTACCACAAACCAACAAGCTTTGTGAATACAGTGTTAAAGCTCCCCTCTGCCCACCATGTTCTACCACAAACCAACAAGCTTTATGAATACAGTGTTAAAGCTCCCCTCTGCCCACCATGTTCTACCACAAACCAACAAGCTTTGTGAATACGGTGTTAAAGCTCCCCTCTGCCCACCATGTTCTACCACAAACCAACAAGCTTCATGAATACAGTGATAAAGCTCCCCTCTGCCCACCATGTTCTACCACAAACCAACAAGCTTTGTGAATACAGTGTTAAAGCTCCCCTCTGCCCACCATGTTCTACCACAAACCAACAAGCTTTGTGAATACAGTGTTAAAGCTCCCCTCTGCCCACCATGTTCTACCACAAACCAACAAGCTTTATGAATACAGTGTTAAAGCTCCCCTCTGCCCGCCATGTTCTACCACAAACCAACAAGCTTTATGAATACAGTGTTAAAGCTCCCCTCTGCCCACCATGTTCTACCACAAACCAACAAGCTTTATGAATACAGTGTTAAAGCTCCCCTCTGCCCACCATGTTCTACCACAAACCAACAAGCTTTGTGAATACAGTGTTAAAGCTCCCCTCTGCCCACCATGTTCTACCACAAACCAACAAGCTTTGTGAATACAGTGTTAAAGCTCCCCTCTGCCCACCATGTTCTACCACAAACCAACAAGCTTTATGAATAGTGTTAAAGCTCCCCTCTGCCCACCATGTTCTACCACAAACCAACAAGCTTTATGAATACAGTGTTAAAGCTCCCCTCTGCCTACCATGTTCTACCACAAACCAACAAGATTTATGAATACAGTGTTAAAGCTCCCCTCTGCCCACCATGTTCTACCACAAACCAACAAGCTTTATGAATACAGTGTTAAAGCTCCCCTCTGCCCACCATGTTCTACCACAAACCAACAAGCTTTATGAATAGTGTTAAAGCTCCCCTCTGCCCACCATGTTCTACCAGCGGCATGTGTGTGTTTTATTTTATATATAATTATTTAATGAGGGAACATTACACTTCTTTACACATTTCATTTACATTTTATTTTAGTATAGCCTTGCAATAGCCTAGCTACATGTCTGCCGTTTATGTGTCAGCTCATTTTGCGAAACATTGAACATCTAAAAGCATAATTCAGGCTAGAAAAACTAATTTACGGAACATTGAACATTAAAACATGGAGCATTTAAACGTCAGAATGTTCGCATGACAACGTCATCATAAATGTAGATATAGAAAAATGCACGCACAGATGCTATCTCAAATTATAGTGGTAACCAGCTAATACTTTACTCATTAGTCAAGTCAATAATATTCAATGAAGCAACAACTTGATCATGTGATTACTTTAACACACAGTAGGCTAATAATATTGTGGCGAGCCATGGAGTCGGAGTCAGGTATTCTTCTTGCAAATAGTTTATTGAGTGAGAGCACAATCTCTTAGTTCCTTCTTCTCCAGTTAACAGTTAGAATAGACATCGCTTGCTGGATCGTAGCCAGCTTTATAGCCCCTCTATGCAAATAAACCTGCTTAACAAAGGCGGCCCTTGATAGGTGCCCTGCAGCTCACCCCAACCAATCATACGTAATTCACTCTGTCATACGTCAATCAACAAACGGTCTCTAGCGCGGACCTGGTTGAACACCTGCTGGTCATTCAAAGGTCAACTGCCACTTGCTACTGCACACGTCATTACATTTGAACACAACAGTTGACATGCACAACGATCCCCGTTACTCGCAATCGCCCCGGATCGCCACACTGCCCCCACCTAAGGGGTCAGCAGTCCCTTGCGACCCCTTTAACTGTCCGCACTCACGTACAAAGTCCCGGAAACGGGCAGGAGTCCTCCGTTGGCGAAAAGGGCGATTCGGGCCCTCAGCTGCCGCTGGGTTTTCCGGTGGAGGAGGGGTGGGCGCACGTAAAGCGGGCTGATCCTCGCCGACGCCCATCCCCTCCTCAACACCGTCCCGGAAACGGGCAGGAGTTCTCCGTGGGCGAGAAGGGCCCTCAGCTGGCACTGGGTTTTCTGGTGGAGGAGGGGTGGGCGCACATAAAGCGGGCTGATCCTCGCCGACGCCCATCCCCTCCTCAACACCATCCAACAGCGGCCGGTAAGGAGCTAGACGGTCCCGGTGAAGCACCACCAGTTTCCTTCGGCCGGGCATGCGCACTCGATAGACCACCTCGCTCAGCCGGCCCACCACTTCACCAGGGCCCCGCCAATGCGACTGCAATTTCGGGGACAGACCCTTCTTACGGATCGGACAATAGATCCATACCTTGTCTCCGTGGGTGAAAGGCTGTCCCCGACAGCGCACATCATACGCTCGCTTTTGCTTGAAGCTCGCGGTGGATTGGGCCTGGCGGGTAAAGCTGTGGGCGGTCTCCAGGCGCTCGATCAAAGCCCGTGCGTACCCGGCCTCTGACTGGTGGTGCTCCGTGGATCCGGGCGGGGCTCCAAACACCAAATCAACGGGCGTCCTTAGCTCTCGCCCGAACATGAGTGCAGCGGGGGAGCACTGGCTGCTCTCCTGCACGGCGGAGCGGTAGGCCCACAGGACCAAGGGCAAATGGCAGTCCCAGTCTCGCTGGTGCTGGCTAGCTAGAATGGCTAACTGGGTGGCCAGGGTTTTATTAAAGCGTTCAACCAGTCCATCGCTCTGGGGATGCAACGCCGTAGTGCGGGTCTTGGCCACTCCCAGCCGCGTACACACAGCTGCCAGCACCCGCGACTCGAAATTTCGCCCCTGGTCGCTGTGCAGCTCCTCGGGGGCCCCGAACCGGGCGAACATCTCTGTCACGAGCCTTTCCGCCGTCGTGTCCGCTGATTGGTCCGGCACCGCGTACGCCTCGGGCCACTTGGTAAAGTAGTCCATGGCCACAAGCACATAGCGGTTGCCGGACTCAGTGACGGGGAAAGGCCCTAAGATGTCTACCCCGACCCGTTCCATAGGAGCCCCCACTACGTACCGCTGAAGGGGGGCCTGCGACCGCTGCGTCGGCCCCTTCTTGGCCGTGCAGGCGTCGCAGCAGTGGACGTGCAGCTCCACGTCCCGGCGGCAGGCAGGCCAGTAGAACCTCCTCCGCAGTCGGTGCAAAGTCTTGCTGATGCCAAAGTGCCCCGCCCCCACAGAGCCATGCATCAGTCCAAGTACCTGGGGGCGGAGCGCACGGGGCACCAGCAGCTGGAGGAGATCCTGGTCGGAACCGGGGGCCTGCCACCGCCGATAGAGTAGCCCACCCTGCGACGTCAGGCTCCCCCACTGACTCACATAAGCCTTAACCGCTGGGCTACTAGCCGACACTTCCCCCCATGCAGGCCGTGTACCTGCCGCGATCCAGCGCTGCACTTGCTGCAGCTCGCCGTCGCCCTCCTGCGCTAGGCGCAGGTCCTGCTGGCTAAACGGCAACCATCCAACCTCACCTTCTATAGCCCGAACTGGGCATGCTATCTCCGTCACCTGCTCTCGCTGCTCGGCTTTAGTGCAAGGCCTACAGTCCAGCTCTGCACAGGGCCTCCGGGAAAGCGCATCTGCATTACCATGCAGCTTTCCGGGCCTGTGCTGAATCTGGAAATCGTACTCCTGCAACAGCTCGAGCCAGCGGGCTACCTGGCCCTCCGGATCTTTAAAATTTAAAAGCCAGGTTAGTGACGCGTGATCTGTCCTAATAAGGAAATGGCAGCCTTGCAGGTACGGGCGAAAATGGCGAACCGCTTTGACCACCGCTAACAGCTCGCGCCGAGTCACGCAGTAGTTTCGCTCTGCCTTGCTCAGCGCGCTACTGTAGTAGGCTACCGCTCGTTCCCCGTCTGGTCCCACCTGGGAGAGCACGGCCCCGACTCCGACATTGCTAGCGTCCGTGTCGACGATGAATGGTCGCGCGACATCCGGATATGCTAGAATGGGAGCCGCCGTTAGGGCGTCTCTCAACTGGTCAAAAGCATTCTGGCAGTCCCCTGTCCACTCGAACTGTTGACCTTTATTCGTCAAGCGATGAAGCGGACTAGCCAGGGTGGCGAAGCTCAAGACAAAGCGTCTGTAGTACGACACTAGTCCCAAGAAGCTCCGCAGCTCACCCACATTGCTAGGCGTCGGCCATTCCCGCACAGAAGCCACCTTAGCTGGGTCAGTGGCTACACCCTGCTCGCTAACGACGTGCCCCAGGAAAGCTGTCTCCCTCCGGAGCAGCTGACACTTTTTAGGATTGAGCCGTAGCCCAGCCCGGCCAATCTCCGTAAGCACGTCAGTTAGGTGAGCGAGGGCTTGCTCGAAGTCGCTGGCGTGTACTAGGAGGTCGTCCAAGTACACGACACAGGAACTCCGCGGGACGGACGACAGCACCCGCTCCATCAGTCGCTCAAAAGTGGCAGGGGCGTTACAGAGCCCGAACGGCATGACCCGGAACTGCCACAACCCTTGCCCTATCGTGAAGGCTGATTTTGCCCTCGCTTCCGGGGACAGCCTCACCTGCCAATAGCCACTGCGGAGGTCCAGCGAGCTAAACCAACTGGACCCCGCGATATGGTCTAAGGCCTCGTCAATACGGGGAAGTGGATAGGCGTCTTTCTTGGTGATCTGATTAAGACGCCTATAATCTACACAAAAACGCCACTCCCCGTCCTTCTTTTTTACCAGGACAGCAGGGGCCGCCCATGGGCTTTCAGAGGGCTCGATAATGCCCGCAGCTGCCATCTCCCTTATCTTGTCCTCCGCCACCTGTCGCTTGGCTAGAGACAGCCGGTGCGGACGTAGCCGAATGGGCACAGCCGAGCCAGTATCAATCTGGTGTTGAACCAGCTCGGTCTGTGTGCATTCTTCGTCCCGCACAGCGAATAGGTGAGTGTAACGGACAAGCAGGGCTTTAAGCTGCTGGCTCTGCTGCGGTGTGAGCCCTTTGCTGCTGCGCGTCCATAATGCTAGGACGGCTTGCAGCACCCCCGCAGAGGGCTGGGTAGCTGAGGCTAGCCCGCCCGTCTGCGGTGGCACTGTAACCTGAGGTGGTACCACGGTAACGAGCGGCGAATCAGCGGTGGCCATTGCAAGCACAGAACTGGGGCGACAGTGTTTGGGGGGCACCCCAGGGCATTCAGTTCGGCGGGCTGCTTGTAATTCACATTTTGATCGGAGGCCCAGCGTTTCAGTACCAATAGTTATCGTCTCGGCTATCACATTTATGCTAGTTCCCCACAACGCTAACAAGTCTAAACCGATAATGCATGCATCTTTTATATCTGCTAACCAAAACTCGTGTTTCACTCGCTGGGCTCCTGCACACACTTGTAATTGTTTACTACCACGCATGCCCATCTTCTGCCCAGTGACGGAGGTTAGCTGGGTAGAGGTAGGGGTCCATGCACCTGAAAGCAGCCCGCTGGTACCCCGAAGTACCCCCGGCCTTACCAGGGAAATAGTGGCTCCGGTGTCGACCAGCGCCCAGCAGGCTTGTCCGTCCAAACTGCAAGGCAAGTACAGCCCGGTCTTCGTCCCCAGTCTGCCAATACGGGGCTCGGCCTCGTGGGCCTGTTCCTCTGCTCTTAAAAGAACATCAAACGGAACTTTTGCTCTTGGAATTTTTGCTTTCGCTAGGATGGGCAGCCTGGACGCGTGAGTGCTGGTCTGGGCTCGGGTCTGGTTGAGGAGGAGTGTAGCATGGGGCGGCGGTCTCCTCATTGGGCCGTCCCGTCGTCGTTTCCCGTCGGCTGTGGAGCTCTCGCTTTTGGCGCAGGGGCAGTACAATCGCGGGCGAAATGCCCCGGTTCGTTGCACCGGAAGCAGCGTCGCTCCCGTTCCGGTCGCTGCCGCGGTCGGTTTTGGTTCCGTTGAACCCATCTCCCCTCCTCGCCGTCCTCGCAGTCGGCAGCTCGGACCCGGGGCTTGTTAGCCGGGGTCCCGTTTGGCGTGGTGCCCAAGATGAGCTCCAGTCGCTCGGCCTCGCGAAGCGCTGCGTCCAGGGACTCCGGTTTAGCAATGCGGACCTGTTGTTGTAGGCGCTCCGGAGTGAGGGCCTGTGTGAAGGTCTGGCAGGCTAGCTCCTGCTGGCCTGCGTTATCGAGTTGAGGGTAGCCGCGGCGGGCTAACAGCCTGATGTCGGCGGCGAGGACGCTGAGGCTCTCTGCTCCGGTCCGCCGTCGCTTGGCGAGCTTCTCCCGGCTCACCTCTAGGAATTGCCGCTGTCCGAACCGACGTTCCAGCGCTGTCATCAGTGCCGGTAGCGTCAGTGGTTCGGCGCTGTCCAGGTCTAGCAGCACCTGGCAGGCCTCGCCCTCCAGGGCTAACGCTAAGTGGGTGGCCGTCTGGCTCTCGTCCCAGCCATTGTAGCTAGCCGCGAATCGTACCTGGCTTTGGTACGACTCTAGCTCACCCTTTCCCGTGTAACGGGGTAGCTTGATCACCGCCTTTATCGGTGTAGTCGGTCGCCGCGCCGGCGCCGCTGTCTGGCTCGGCCTGGAAGCAGGGGCGACCTCGTTGGCTTCCGGCCGACCTACTTGCGCTTCATTTCCGGCCGCGGGGTCAGCCACCAGCGCGGGCACCTCCGCCTGGTCTGTAATCGGCCTCTCTCGCTCCGGTCTTGTTGCGCTGGCTCCTTCGGGTTTTCCTCCGGGTCTATTCGTGGGCCGCTTCGCAGACGCTCCTGCGATAACGTCCATCTGCTTGGTCACCTGACGCTCTAGGTCGCGGATCTGTTCCCAGATCGTCCCGCTTCTGACATCATTGTGGCGAGCCATGGAGTCGGAGTCAGGTATTCTTCTTGCAAATAGTTTATTGAGTGAGAGCACAATCTCTTAGTTCCTTCTTCTCCAGTTAACAGTTAGAATAGACATCGCTTGCTGGATCGTAGCCAGCTTTATAGCCCCTCTATGCAAATAAACCTGCTTAACAAAGGCGGCCCTTGATAGGTGCCCTGCAGCTCACCCCAACCAATCATACGTAATTCACTCTGTCATACGTCAATCAACAAACGGTCTCTAGCGCGGACCTGGTTGAACACCTGCTGGTCATTCAAAGGTCAACTGCCACTTGCTACTGCACACGTCATTACATTTGAACACAACAGTTGACATGCACAACGATCCCCGTTACTCGCAATCGCCCCGGATCGCCACAATATCTTTATTTGGATAGCTCTTTTCCAGCAGTATACAATCTTTCTTTTTATAGTACCTCTCCAGCAGTAGGCTATAGCACATCGTCTTCAAAAAAAAATGTATAATACAAAAACAATACAACTGCACAAAAACAGTACAATATATTAAGATAACAAGACATGAAAATAAGCAGAGATCAATAAAAGTCTGTAATTTAGTAAGATACTCTGCGTAGCAGCGTCTGTGAAAAGGCTGTAAAATTCCCTTGTCTAGCACGTGATTTACTTTTATCGTGCATCTCATGAAATGCGCGTACACCAAAGCGCAAGACTGCTGGCGGCTCTCAACAGGCTTCTCAGTTGAGCGCGGTGTATGTCCAAACTAACTTTGTCTGTTCAGGTAACCTACCTTCGTTGACCGTTCGTCTCACACTAAACTCACTCAAGTCGCTAAATCTTCTTCTTCTTTAGGGTTTTACGGCAGCTTGTTTCCTTAATGTTGCACTACTGCCATCTTCTGGAGTTAGTTAACACATGGTACGGTTTGTCATATTTTTCCTATTAGTCCTGTTCCCTTAAGAAAGCTCATCAGACATTGCCTGCCTTGTCCACTTCCACCACACTCCAGTATGCCCTTTACATCTCCTCCTGCTAGCCCTGCTCTCTTCATTCCCTCCATCATGTCCTTACGTTTTCCTAAACATTTCCTACAGTTTACAAGTACATGTTGTACTGTTTCTGGTGTCTGACAATGGTCACATAGTCCATTTTGATGCTTCCCTATAATGTGGAGAGTCCGTTCAGGTTACTGTGTCCTATTCTTAATCTGGTCATCACTGCTTCCTCGCTTCTATTTCCTCCCCTGCTTCTCCCAGTGCCCACTCTACTCTGTATTGCATGTAGATGTCTTCCTCTTAACTCCTGATCCCAGAGCTGCTGCCACTCTTCATTGATTTTCTTCCATGCAATACCCTTTCCTTCTGATTTTGAAAGTTTGATGCTAGTGACTATGTTTTCTTTTTTAACAGCTTGTTTGGCTAGGTTGTCCACGCTCTCATTACCCATAATGCCCATGTGTGCAGGAACCCAAATAAATGTGACCACAATGCCTTGTCTTATTACGCTAAATCTTCTGCTTCTATCAAAAAGTATGCCACTTCCGTTCCATGTGTGGAGGTCACGTGTTTCCGTTCCCAGTGTGGAGGTTCTCCTGGGCTGCATTCCAATCCCATATTTTTACTGCTTGCATCTTTTCGTCGGTCCTTTCCTCGCTCATTAGCTCCACCCAGTGGAGGCCATAAGGAAAGGATCCAAGGATCACATACGAGGACGCAGCAACCGAGGCAACATGAATTAAGCAAATGGAACATCCTTGCTCAGTCAAGCGTCAGCTGAAGCGACGTCAATTACTAATGACGTGTTGCACAGCTGTATCACCTGTCAAAAAAAGAAGGCTAACGGATTGTTCTGTAGCCTATCGTATTTTTATCTCTGAGCTTGTTTTTGCATGCAAAATGGTATAAGCTATTGTTTTATTTGACGCTATATTGCACTGTGAAGTTATCACAATTCTTTTCAATGATTTTCTCCCGTGGAATTTGACAGATGTGAAAATGACATGGGAAATAGGGATATTGTCTCTCAATTACAGGTGTTTGTGTTTGACGTACAGTGTCCCATTAACACATCCACAACAACCGGCTATTTATTACTGTGTGAATAAAGATCACACGAAGAATAATTTAAATTGTAAGTAGGCTACGCCTATATTCCACGCGCTCAATGGCCAGTCCCAGCAATTCATCAATGGACTTGAACGCATGTTTGTTCGTTAAAATCGGAGCACATTACAAATGACACGAGTCATTTGGCTTCATATCATGCAGTCCCATCAAATCAGCTGCGGTATCCAATTATTGGACATGGCCGACAAGACCGACTGGCGGGGCAACGGTCTGCTCCAAATGTGCGTCCAGTAGCACTCAACGAACACGATTATATGTAATTTGTCAATTGTTAAAATTATTATTTATACAGGAGAGCTTTTTGTTAGTGTGTTCGTTTTTTGTTTGTATATTATCCCTTGCAGCCCCTCTCTCTGTCCATAGTGCTCATCCACATGTTTTATTTATGTTAATGTGAATAAAATCACTTCTGGATACTAACATATCCGTTTCATACATCTTTTCTGTGCCACATTTCCATTATAACCTTTATTTATTTAAAAACACACTAAGCATACCACTTTGACACCAATGTATGTCAACCACCTGTTGGGGAAGTGAGGATTCTGTAAAATGTCTTTTTTCCAACAGTCAGTGCCCTTGTTAAAATGTTCAGAGCTCTGAATACTGAACACAGGCGATATTGCGTGGTAGAACCCCTCACTTATCCTGCAGTAAAAATATATTTCACATCATTTCATAATTATTAGAAATGACAATCCTCAATTCAATCACGTAATTCATCCATAGGTCAGTCGGACAGTAACCTGGTGGAAGCAACAAATCAAGAAGTGTAATTAAGAGTACATAATTACAGTAAAAGATAAACTGTAAATTTATATAATGACTGCAAATCATACATTCATTAATGAATGTAGGCTGACTACTTTGAATTTACAAAAAGGAAGACATTCATTTGAAGTTACCAGTAAAGAGACCGATAAGCCAGAAATAGCCCAACTATTACCCTCCTGAAGCTTACACGATCAGCAAAGTAGTAGTTTTTGTTAGTATTTGTGTCTTTCTTTTCTCCCAAATTGTTCTGTGCTGCAGAAGGGGTCACTCAGATGACAACTATATCTTAAAAGGTAAAAACACAAGTAACAAATTGACAAACACTTATGTGAACTATTTACATTTTATTCAACATTTTTTCGAAAATTTCCAAAAGTTTGTTGGAGCTTTCTTGTGTTGCCCGGAACCGCTCCTCCTCTCTGGCAGCATCTTCCCTGAGGAACTGCAGAATGGCTCCCTCACTGGTCCTTCTCCTTTTGGGGGGTGGGGGACAGGCAGAGGTGGATGGCCCACCATCATCCTCCAGTGGGAGGCTACTTGAGCCAGGCTGTGCATCCTCTTCCTCCACACACGCCCGGCTACAAGTGACCACCCCAAATCCAGGAAGAGATGAGCCAGTGCCAATTGAGGCCTCATCAGCCACATGTGCCGGGTTTTCTGCAACACATGAGTCCATCAGGACAGGAGGATCAATAGATGGCCTCCCCCCGATGGCCTCATGCATTGCAGTAAACCACGGCCATGTGGCTGCTGTGGCCTCTCCCCTGTCTGTCCCCGTCCCTGTAGCAGGGCATCTGAGGGCCTACAAGGAAAGATGTAAGGGTGAAGGTGAGCCGTGAGCCAATTGCTCAGGCAGAATTGTGTTTCACTATGTAAGATAAACTAAAATTTGCTAAAGAACAACATCAGAAATTGAACCTTCACCTTATATTTTCCCTTGAGGTTGTCCCATTTTTTGGCTATTTGGGCAGGGCTCACCTGGCCCTGTAGGCCCATCTGCTGAAGAATTTCACTGAGGAAAACAACACATGTTACCATACCATACCCAAGTGCCCTACAACAATTACTGCTATGCCATAACATGTTTATGCGTTATCCATTTACAGGGGCAGGCATGCCTCTTGCCATCACACTTACATTAGGGATATCAGCAGTTGTCATTTGCATACAATTAACTACTTCAACACAAGACATGAATCATGGTGCTGAGGAGTGATTCCGTCAACATTAATCTATGACATGTAGGAACACCAATATGGACAGTGACATGGTCCTGCAAGAACATAAAAAATGGCTTATTGCCAATGTTTCTGTGTAACATATTTTAGTTCTATGTGACATCACACATTATAGAATGTCACTAATGACTCACCCCCAAGCTTTCTTTGCTACATGCCTCTTCCCCGTAAACAGATGCTCATTCTCACACCTCAGCCGAATGAGGCTGAGGGTGCTCTCATCTGTCCCTGTAAATGACACAACAGACCTGCAAGTAAAAACCAGCTAGTAATGTCTGTGTATAGCCCCAAATCACAACGGCATGTGTCAAGGGGCTTCACAAGCCCATAATTCAGACATGACATATGTAAGTAGGCTACATGATGCAAAATAGTAGCCTATCCTAATAAGCTAGCCTAATGTGCATTTCATCAGTCAAAGACAGCAAATGCAATAACATACTGAAATTACATTATTTCTGTCATACAAGAGTGAGGAAAAATATATTTTAAACGCAAAGCAGCTGCGTGTTCATGTTTCAGTTGTTACACTGGAAATCGAGCAGCGACTGTCGAGCCTATTTCAGTTAGCCTACTTGCCGGGATGCATTCAACAGTGTGAACATAGGCTAAACGTAACATAGCCTATTGCATAGCGTACAATATAAAATTGTATACAGTTTTGAAAGGACATGGGTTAATTGAAGCTTGCGTTTCCTATGCAGTAACGTTAGCTAACAAACTATATGGGACAGAAACATGTCCTAAATGTTACGCTTACACGCTGAACTACAATATTTGTTGTCTCTTTTTTCATGAATAAATTTGCCTTTCGTTTGTCCGAAAGAACGAGTGACATTATAAATGAAAGCGCTTTATAAATTAAATAGAAAGGAACAATAAGCACTTACATTTGTGTACGAGTGGTCCCGCCTTGTTTTCAACTGTGGCAGATGTGATGAAACACGTCACGCGTTCTGAGTAAAGACTTCCGCAAAGGCTGCACTCGTGTTTCCTCACTGAAGGATTCTCCGGGAGCTTCCTCTTTCCCCACTCCTCGCTCCTTGGTGGAACATTTAGCGGTTTGGAATGTCCTTAAAGATGGCGGACCTCGATCGATTTCCGGGTCAGACGAGGACCAAGGAGAGAGGACGGCTAAAAAATGCGATTGGAATGCAGCCCTGGTGCAGGTTGCCCAGTGTGCTGCAGCCAGACCCCTCTCAACCCAACCCTAATTATTATTATCCTTTGTAGTAGGGCTGGGCGATATATCGCAACGATAATTATTGATTGCAATAACGGCCGTAATAACGTGGGGCATTGCCTTTCTTTTCGTCTTTCGTCTTTTTTTCTTTAATTATACCTGATGCGGTAGTAATATAAACTTAAAAACCCGTGTGAAATTCTTCCGGGAAAAAAACCGTCATCACTGTCTACTGCGTGTTGATAAGACGGACAATCACAGAAAGGCGTTGCACCTTTCGTGCGATTGACAAAAACACATGACATGATCACGTGGAAGCTGCACGACCTTGCTGCTGATTGGCTGTTTTATCAACACTCAATAGATATCAGTGCCGGTGATGTTTTTTTTCCGGAAGCATTTCACGCGGCCTCTGAAGTTTGGATGTTTACTGCCTTATATCGGGTATACTTAAAGAAAAAAAGACGAAAACAAAGGCGCCCCACACGGTGGCAACGGCCGTTATTGCATTCCATAATTATCGATGTTGTATTTCAACCAGCCCTACTTTGTAGCAGTGCAATGCCTACTAGCTAAGAAACCCACCTCCTGCATAGACGGCATTGACTGCTCTGCTAAATGAGAGCACCTGCTAAATGACTGAAACTGAACTTTGACAATTATTTGAGAGCCGTAAGGAGATTGTGGTGGGGATTTGGCAATATACATATTTTATTTAGTGTAATTTGCTCAACGATCAGTCTGTCTATCTCTATTTCCCCCTCACTCTATCTCCCCTATTTGTCCCTCCCTCTCCCTCTGTATTTCTGCTTCCTTTTCTCTCTGAATCCTATGTTTTGTCTCTCCTGTATTTCCTCTAGCCTATCTACCCTCTGTCTAACTTCTGTTTATCCTGACCTCTATCCTCGTTCTAACCTCTGTTCTGTATATACGTCATCCATCACTCCTTCTCTGTATGTAGTGTCTCTCTATCCTCTATCCATCTCAGTTTGTGATATTAATATTTTAAATGGTTTTATTAGTAGTCTGCAATGTAATTTTAATTGTTATAAGATAGTTTAAAAAAATGAAGCAGTACTGGAAAGAAATTAAATTTGTTGTGATATATCCACACAAAAGTCAAATTTGGTCATTCATAGATGCCCCCCTTGTGTAATTCTGTGCCAAGCTTGAACCCCCCCTCCCTTTAAAATTGGTCTGGATACTCCACTGCTCTTTCACCCATTGAATGAACAATAATCCCACCTACATCTCTCATGATACTGTACTTAATAACACTTAGCTAGGTGCACTAGAGGTCTTAACATGGGAACTGGGAAAAAGAAAACAGGATTCATACTCTCACTATAAAAGAGCATCTAAGACAGTGGAAAAAAGGAAAGAAATGAAAGCGACCCGAGAACTCGAGCAAACTGACTAGTAGGTCAGAGAGGAATAGAAAAGAGGGGAATTCACCTCTAACTCTCACTATAAGAGAGGGGAGTAAATGAGGTGAATAGAAAACAATAAACAAACAATAGCTACCCAAAATATGGGCAAAAGACCTTGTAGGCTCGAGAGAGAGAGAGAAAAGAAAGAGGTAGAATCTCTCAATACGAGAGAAACTATGAAATGCGGTAGAAAGGAAAAACTGTCTCAAAGAGAACAAAGGAAACCCAAACAAGAGAACTGCCAACTCAAACGAGTAGAACAAAAAGTAATTCTAAGTACTAGACCATTTCTAAAGGCAAAGTTCCACGTTACTCCAAAAACAATGATTCAAGTTCAAGTTCTTTTTATTGTCACTTGACAGTTTACACAGGTATAAGCAGAGAGTGAAAAACTTTGTGCAAACACCCGACAGTGGACAGCAGTTATAAAAGAATACCGGTAAAAATCTAAGTTAAAAAGCTATGTCAAATAAAATATACAATGTACAAAATAATAAGTATAAAAAAATAAAAATAATAAATTGAAAGGAGCAATATATATATACAAATGAACCTCGATCCAACGGACACCGATGCAACGGATTCCGGATCCAACGGACACAATCCGCTAGAGTGAATATCTGGTCCGAACGTTTAAAACTCCCGAGTGAAGCGAACCGAGACCGCTACTTGAGTGAGCGTCCACTTGGCGGCGCACAAGTGTTGTTTACAAGCGTACAAGCGTCGGTTTGCCTGGTTGTAGTGCGCTACATATCTCTTGTTAGTGATATTTTGCAGTGTCGCATTATTCGCTGCAACGGACAAACGGCTTTAACGGACAACTGCTCCCCCCTATTAGTCCGTTGGATCGAGGTTCATCTGTATATATATATATATATATATATATACACACAGTCAAGCCGGAAAGTCTGCCCACCCCTTTCACGTATGTGTGCGGGTTGGACCCGTAATGCACGACTCAGAACGCTGGCGTAATAATAAATGCCCGCAAGGGCTTCATTATGGGGAAATCCAAAATCGTAGTCACACAAGCAAAGTCCAAAAACCAATAAATCCAGCCAAACCAAAAATACAGTACCGAGGGAGAAGGCAGTCTCGAAATCGGTATCCATGCAGAAGTTCAGTAACCAGAGTAGCTGTCAGCGGAGCAGAAGTACAAAACAGGGGTAAAGCAAAGTTTGTTGGTCGTGGGGCATAGCAGGAGTCAGACCGAAGTCCTATCCACGGGGCAGAGGTACAAAACAGACAGCAGGCAAAACTCGTGGTCAAAAACAGGCAGTAGAAACAATAGGCTGGCAGTAACGATGGTCAGTAAACAGGCTAGATCAATAACGGTAGACAAACAATGGATACCGCTCAAAAGTGACAGTAGTAAACTAACAGGCAACAATTTCGCAAGGACATGACATGAACACTGATCTTATATGCAGGTGTAGACAGGTGCAGACACTTAGCTTGAGAGCAGCAGGAAATGAACAACAGCTTGAGAAAATGAGACACATAACGAGGCAATTAGTAAATCGTTAGTAGTTAACCTATCCTGACCTATCGTTAGTAAATTAGTAATTAGCATGCACGAGAAACGTAAGGTAAACATGAACACATGGTTAGATAGTTAGTATTACCCAATCCTGATCTAATGTTAGTATATTAGTAAATAGACACGGGAGAATGAAACAATTAGGGAAGCGTGAGTGACAGCAAGAGAAAGAAACAGCATGAACGCAAGGCTGCGGAAAAACATGGAAATGTGTATGCAAACAATGAACTGCATCGTAACATAAACAGAACACAAGCAAGACATGAACAGAAAATAAACTGACAAACACTAAACATGAAACATGGCATAAACATGACAGAAACGTAACATACCTTCTCCACATTTTAGTACATTACAGACATATTCTACAATAGATTGAGTTCATTTTTTGTCTCAAAATTCTACACAAAATAGCCCATAATGACAAAGTGAAAACATGTTTTTAGAAATTTTTGCAAATGTATTAAAAATCGAAAACTGAAATCTCTCATTGACATAAGTATTCATAACCTTTGCTTTAACATATTTTTAAAGTATCATATTTAATATTTGGTCGCATATCCTTTGCATGCTGTTACTTCCTGAAGTCTGTGACCAATCAACATCAAAAGACTCTCGATATCTTATTTTCAGGTACTGTTACAAGCGATACTATAACCTCTCTGCATTTGAACTGATCTCTATGAGAATTGGGTGAGACTAGATTCAGCTGTAAATTACGCTGGTACAGTATGGAACACATAACTGGCGAAATGGCTGTACGTCATCAAGGGTCTAAGGTATCAAACGAGCCCCAAACCATCACTCTGCGGCCAGATATGGAGTAGATGTGGATGGATCCCTTTAAGGGTTGTTTCTCCTGACTTTTTTCCCCATAGAGTTCTATAGCTCGAGTGCGGTGCAGTTCCCGTACCAGACGGTGATGCATCCTGTGAGAACACTCTCGATGGTACCGGTGTAGAATGTTCTGAGGATGCGGGGGCACATGCTGACTTTCCTCAGTCGCCTGAGGAAATACAGGCGTTGTTGGGCCCTTTTCACAATGTGAGTGGTGAACCAAATGAAGTGGTGAACACAATGAAGCAAAGAGGCTACCTTTTCCTGTACCGTCTTTGCGTCAAATACCAGACAACATGGAAGCAAAGAGACAGGAAGACGCAGCGTTTATCAAATACCAGACAACATGGAAGCACAGAGATAAGAAGACGCAACGTTTAAATAACCGGCGGAAAAGCCGAACAGGTGAAATCACAAGGTGAAGGGATAAAACGAAAACCCGACACGTACAACGGAAAACAGAAAAAACGTTTTGAAGCACTTGGCGAGAATAAGACACATAAAAGGGAAATAAGTCTGCTAGACCATGACAGATACAACTAGCATGTTTCTCTCTGTCTCACATCTGTACCAACTAGCAACGTTTCTCTCTGTCTCACATCTGTACAACTAGCATGTTTATCTCTGTCTCACATCTGTACAACTAGCATGTTTCTCTTTGTCTCACATCTGTACAACTAGCATGATTCTTTCTGCCTCACATCTGTACCAACTAGCATGTTTCTCTCTGTCTCACATCTGTACAACTAGCATGTTTTTTGTCTGACATCTGTACCAACTAGCATGTTTCTCTCTCTCACACCTGTACAACTAGCATGTTTCTTTCTGTCTCACATCTGTACCAACTAGCAACGTTTCTCTCTGTCTCACATCTGTACACCTAGCATGATTCTCTTTGTCTCACATCTGTACAACTAGCATGATTCTTTCTGCCTCACATCTGTACCAACTAGCATGTTTCTCTCTGTCTCACATCTGTACAACTAGCATGTTTTTTGTCTGACATCTGTACCAACTAGCATGTTTCTCTCTGTCCCACACCTGTACAACTAGCATGTTTCTTTCTGTCTCACATCTGTACCAACTAGCATGTTTCTCTCTGTCTCACATCTGTACCTGATCCAAGATTCTGTGACTGGTGGCTCATTGGAAAAAGTACTACCAAGACCCCTCATGCAGCATTGCAAAATGGCCAGAATGCGTTATTTTTAAAAAGAAGAAAGAAGAATCTGCAAATGACAAGAAAAGGGCTCAGGTCCGAAATCACAAAAGTGGCCGCCAAGAGACAGAAAATAATAGCCAGCATCGAAGCAATGCATCAAGAGGCATAAAAGGGAAATAAGTCTGCTAGACCATGACAGATACAACTAGCATGTTTCTCTCTGTCTCACATCTGTACCAACTAGCAACGTTTCTCTCTGTCTCACATCTGTACAACTAGCATGTTTATCTCTGTCTCACATCTGTACAACTAGCATGTTTCTCTCTGTCTCACATCTGTACACCTAGCATGATTCTCTTTGTCTCACATCTGTACAACTAGCATGATTCTTTCTGCCTCACATCTGTACCAACTAGCATGTTTCTCTCTCTCACATCTGTACAACTAGCATGTTTTTTGTCTGACATCTGTACCAACTAGCATGTTTCTCTCTCTCACACCTGTACAACTAGCATGTTTCTTTCTGTCTCACATCTGTACCAACTAGCAACGTTTCTCTCTGTCTCACATCTGTACAACTAGCATGTTTCTCTCTGTCTCACATCTGTACAACTAGCATGATTCTTTCTGCCTCACATCTGTACCAACTAGCATGTTTCTCTCTGTCTCACATCTGTACAACTAGCATGTTTTTTGTCTGACATCTGTACCAACTAGCATGTTTCTCTCTGTCCCACACCTGTACAACTAGCATGTTTCTTTCTGTCTCACATCTGTACAACTAGCATGTTTATCTCTGTCTCACATCTGTACAACTAGCATGTTTCTCTCTGTCTCACATCTGTACACCTAGCATGATTCTCTTTGTCTCACATCTGTACAACTAGCATGATTCTTTCTGCCTCACATCTGTACCAACTAGCATGTTTCTCTCTGTCTCACATCTGTACAACTAGCATGTTTTTTGTCTGACATCTGTACCAACTAGCATGTTTCTCTCTCTCACACCTGTACAACTAGCATGTTTCTTTCTGTCTCACATCTGTACCAACTAGCAACGTTTCTCTCTGTCTCACATCTGTACAACTAGCATGTTTCTCTCTGTCTCACATCTGTACAACTAGCATGATTCTTTCTGCCTCACATCTGTACCAACTAGCATGTTTCTCTCTGTCTCACATCTGTACAACTAGCATGTTTTTTGTCTGACATCTGTACCAACTAGCATGTTTCTCTCTGTCCCACACCTGTACAACTAGCATGTTTCTTTCTGTCTCACATCTGTACAACTAGCATGTTTATCTCTGTCTCACATCTGTACAACTAGCATGTTTCTCTCTGTCTCACATCTGTACACCTAGCATGATTCTCTTTGTCTCACATCTGTACAACTAGCATGATTCTTTCTGCCTCACATCTGTACCAACTAGCATGTTTCTCTCTGTCTCACATCTGTACAACTAGCATGTTTTTTGTCTGACATCTGTACCAACTAGCATGTTTCTCTCTCTCACACCTGTACAACTAGCATGTTTCTTTCTGTCTCACATCTGTACCAACTAGCAACGTTTCTCTCTGTCTCACATCTGTACCAACTAGCATGTTTCTCTCTGTCTCACATCTGTACCTGATCCAAGATTCTGTGACTGGTGGCTCATTGGAAAAGGTACTACCAAGACCCCTCATGCAGCATTGCAAAATGGCCAGAATGCGTTATTTTTAAAAAGAAGAAAGAAGAATCTGCAAATGACAAGAAAAGGGCTCAGGTCCGAAATCACAAAAGTGGCCGCCAAGAGACAGAAAATAATAGCCAGCATCGAAGCAATGCATCAAGAGGCAGATGTAATGGCAGAGAAGGCTGAAAGAAAGCAGGACTTCATATTGCTCACAAAGTCTAACGCGTAGCTATAGCAACAATGTTACTACCACGGTCACCAGTGAGCGTCACTAACATCAACAACAAACATGACAGACCTGGAGTTAGTGTCTCTTGTGTCTTAGCTTATATCTTTCTGTTGAATGTTTTGCAGTGTAATAAGTTATCAGTGAGCTAGCGGGGATTTAAAAATGGCGGTTAAGTTCCGTTGTGTGTGTGTGTGCGTGTGTCACTGGCGTAATGACGACACCCATTGGACCGCATAAGCGTACCTAACCAACACTTTTTAGGCGTACCGGGACCGTACCGAACCCTCCTCTATTGGGCTTAATAAAAGGCCTGGGTTGCAGGCCTAAGGGAGACCTTGTTTGCAGGGACTGATCTCCTACCGGTTGGTGTATTAATTGTGGTTTTTGTTTATAATTTCTGTGTTTTTTTGCACGATTAAAAGGCATAGCCATTTTATTTCTGTCTGTTCACCAGGTGATGCAGCGGAACTCCCCAACCCTGCATCACAGGTGCTGTACAAATAAAGTTGTTATGTGCACGGAGAGGAGAGAATAGGAGCACAGTTCTGTGTAAGACTCCAAGAGTTTGTAGAAAAAAGTATGAGACCGGAACTGTAAATAATCAGAGTTATTTATTCTGCAGAAGGGGAGTCAGTTCACACAACCAGATGCATGTTCAAAGTCCCACAGAGGGGCAGTCCCTCTGGGCTTTTAAAACATTCATATCACATCATTCCTGTTCACATCCAGCATTAACAAATCATCACTCGTTTATGTTTTACTGGTCTCCCAAATAAGGTTAATTGGGTTAGATTAATTGTGTTAGAAAGACTGAACTATAGTGTAAGTAATTATGGATTATAGGTAATATTGATCAATTATATGAGTAGTATATATAATTAAACATTTTGACTCCAACAATCTCATTTTAAACAAATGAAAATATAATGAATATTGGTTTAACAATAAAAGGTTAAAATATCAGGTCTTAAGATGGCGTGATCGGCGATTCAGTTTATCTATTTTGCACAGAAACAGAAACCAGCGCAGAATAAATGGTAACAGAACTTTAATCACAGCAGATAATCAAATACATTGATTGAGTAGGTCACTATACAGCATAGCAATATTACTCTACTTCACTACAGCAGTATACTAAGCTTATCACACCATGGGCTCCATCTTACACTCGGCGCTAAGCAGCGGTAACCCAATAGATAGAGCCCCATGTCTTCATGACATCCGGTGTCATATAAAAACAATATCATAAACAAACTTTGCAAAATAGATGTTCCCATGTTTCCCATTCAACCCCACACTGTCCATCCCTGACAGCCTTTGCAATGTGATCTACCTCCCTGGGAGACCAGCACAAAATCTAATGCAGTGCAGTTTTGTAATGTCACAGTACAGACTGCAGTCATCTCAGTAGATTCTGTCTGCAAGGCCTCTGCTGTATCATTGGCTATTGATGCCAGTAATTTAATTTCCTTCATAGCACATCCTACTCCATACATAGAAAATATAATTGATGAAAATCTGTCACCTTCAGAAATCACACTTTTTGTTATATGAGATGTAAGAGTAGTGTACAGGGTGGAACGTGGCAGAGGGCTGAGATCACATGTGCGACATAACATAATTAAATATGGCTTTATCAATGTGATTGTGGGGGTTTTATCTAATGTATTAAATATGGCTTTATCAATGTTATTGTGGGGGTTGTATCTGATGTATTAAATATGGCTTTATCAATGTGATTGTGGGGGTTGTATCTGATGTATTAAATATGGCTTTATCAATGTGATTGTGGGGGTTGTATTTTATGTTTTGCCTCATCCAATTAGTGGTTAAAAAGGTAACTGTGGAACATCATTACTGCCCCTCCCTGTGTGCTTAGTGGATATGTCTGCACACCCAATAACTAGACACATTCATTATGTTACCATATTGCAGAGAGGTCTGGTAGTAGGTGTTTTCCAAGATATTTTGCCTTGATGATTGACAGGTGTTTGTTCAGGATGACCCAGAGAGTCACTCCCCCACAGAGGATAGTGAAGATGTTACACATCGTCAGATTAAAAGCAGATCTCATCTTCACGGTCAGGAGAGGTTACTAGCACGTCACTGACCTTTAGCTGGTAAGGGCTTCAGTCCCTCACTTGTCACACTGCCAATCTTTAAAATTGTACTGTACAGTTTGCAGAAAATTACTGGGAAAAGAGTTGCCAGCCATTTATTGTAATTTTACAGGTCCTTTACTGCTTACTAGATTGATACAATTTTACTGGAACTATAATATATTTTCTTAAGTTTACAGTAATGGAAGCATGGTTAACATAATTTTTTTGTACATTCAAAGAACATTTATTGTTACCCAAATTTACAAGACAATACTGTAACTCTAAGAGACACAAAAGGAGTATTTTCAACATAATCTTATGGCAGAAAACAGGCATACTCATACTCTTACATTTTAGACATTTACCTGAGGGTTTTATCCAGCACAACGGACACAGAGTACAGCCTTTACCTATAATGAATTAAAACAGCTGGATATTTACTGAAGCAGTTTAGTTTAATTATCTTAAGCTTAAGCGTAAAAGGCAGTGCATACATATCTGTTTAAGACAGTCATTCTCATCCCTGGTCCTGGAGTACCCCTGTGTATGCTGGTTTTCATTTCAACCACAATTGCAATCCCAGAATTTTAACAAGCTTTTAATTTTTCTTAATTTTATTTTTTAGAGGGAATCTAAAGCCACATTACCCTCATAAGTCACATTATGTCAGACATATCTATGCAGGAAATTAAGAATAAAAGTCCCATGTTCACATTGTACTTAATGTGGCATATTTCAAAGATTACATACAAAAAGGTAATTTATTTAACTGATCAAATAGAAGACAGAAGTGAATCAATCGGCTCCTAATCGGTGAAAATGTAGACACCTGGCCACTAATACAAACCAGTTTGGTAGATAATGATGACTTCAAAGACATAGCAAATGATAACGAGTCAAACCTGCATTGTGTTATTAATCAGTTTAAGGGGAAAACATTATCAAAGAACTTAAACACACATGGTCATCAACCTAAGTAAGTTTTATATAATTGTTTGCAATATAGCACAAGAAGCACAAAGTGAACATGGGACTTTTATTCTTCATGGCATGCATAGTTATTTCTGACAATGTGGCTTAAGAGGGGAAATAATCCCTCTTAACATAAAAAGCACCTAATTAAGAAAAATGAACAGCTTTTTAAAATTCTGGGATTGTGATTGTGGTTGTAGTGAAA
Organism: Ilyophis sp. 1 JC-2022; assembly: GCA_022702515.1. Classification (NCBI taxonomy): domain Eukaryota; kingdom Metazoa; phylum Chordata; class Actinopteri; order Anguilliformes; family Synaphobranchidae; genus Ilyophis; species Ilyophis sp. 1 JC-2022. The sequence goes on along the minus strand of CM040403.1, from coordinate 6,856,748 downwards.
ACCAGCATACACAGGGGGGCCCCCAGTACCGGGTTTGGGAATGACTGGTTTAAAGAAACTGTTTTATTGAATCTTACCACCTTCTGTACTTGTAGGATAAATCACATATATGTGCCCTTAATTATCATTTATCTGGTTTGAAACAACCAATAGAAATAATCCAGGTTCTTTATTGGATAGTGCATTTGTCTGCATTATCTCTAGCTTTACGCTCCTCTTCTTTTCGTAGCTCCTCTAGAGCTTCCTTTAGGGCTTCTCCCTCATGTCGTTTTTTCAGCTCCTCCTCTTTCTTGAGTCTGACCTTTCCGGTTTCTTTCAGAATCCTTCTCTTCTCCTCTTCAATCGCTTGTTCAGCCCTCTCGTACATCTCATTGGTGTAGCAGCCTCCTCCATTTTTTGTTACCATCTTATCAATCTTCCACAGCAGCTTTGAGACCTGAGAGCGATTCTGCTTGTCTTCATTGTTAAAGACATGATATCCACCCTCGCACTGTGTAGTGAACTTTGTGAGTTTTTCATCACCACTCATAAATTGTTCAATAGTTTTCGTCTTCAGTCGGTCTCCATTAGTGAACAGCACCATGCTGTATTTGGCTGATTCAGCGCCGAAAGTCTCCTGAATGATCTTCACTGTGTCCTGCTCCTCATTTGTAAATCTGCTCAGATCGATCACCACCAGGAACACATGGGGTCCCGGAGAGGACAGAGAGATGCATATTTTAATCCTCTGTATGATGTTATCATAATTTGATTTTGTGTATAACAGGCCTGGAGTGTCAATCACAGCCACCTCTCTCCCATCCACGTTCCCTCTCAACTTCTCACATTGTGACGTCACAGAGGAAGAGGAGGGCTCAGATTTAAACTTCTCTCCCCCCAGGATGGTGTTTCCTACTGCACTCTTTCCTACTCCAGTCTTTCCCACCAGCACAATCCTCAGATCTTTTACCTTCTCTTGTCCTGTGGAATAATAAGAGCACTATAGTTACTTCTTCACAGTGCTGCTATAAGAGACAAATATTTTAGTTGTGAAATTTTGTAAGAACAAGACGATTTAATTACAATCCATTTTCATTACAAGATTTAATGACAACATTGATCTCGTATGTTCATCCAGTTTGACAAGTTCCATTTTAAGCATTTAGCAGATGATCTTATCCACAGCAACATACACAGCTTATATTCTTTTACATACAATCCATTTACATATCTGAACTTTTACTGAAGAAGTTCAGGTAAAGCACTTTGGATGTACACAACTTTATTATCCCAACTACCAATTGTGTCGATTGCAGAGTGCCTTCAATTTGGAGTCGAGCACAAAATCTCCCAAGACTTTTCATATTTCCTTGTGAGTTACCAGCCTAGGAATGCTAGTGACCAGCCAAGTCAGTCGCAAATCCTGTGGGTAGCTGTGCTAGGCACCAACGCCGGTTTATCAGTCGCTATATCATTTGCTGACGCCGGCCAATCAGTAGTCTCCGCCGGCCTCTCAGTAGTGTTATTTTTGGCACGTATCCCGCGCCATAGAAAAGGAGTTTTGTGAATCTGTACTTGATTGCTCTTCTTCAGGGACCCGGATATGTGTCACAGTAAACAGCAAAAACTGAATTTGAATTACGAGAACTGAATGTGGAAGTATATAGAGAGTTGAATTTTCAGTGAGGATCAAATACAGTTTCAGAGCAAATTAATTCAATTTCATAATATTACATTCAGTTTCAAGTTTATTGGAATTCAGTTCCAAAGTAATAAATTCAATTTCAAATTGTGCTATTCAGATTCAGTTTTTCAATGCAATTATTCAAGTTAAACAATACAAATTCAAATGATGTCATTCAAATTCAGTTTTTTCATGCAATTATTCAAGTTGAGCAATTCAAATTCAAATATAAATGATTCAAATTCAGTTTCTAGTGGCACATATTTCTGCCCATAAAAACTACTATATAAATTAATGTCATATATAATGCTTAATTAAAACCAGCAGAGGCCGCTGTTGACCATGAAAAAAACATCTCCCAGGGGGCAGAAAACGACCTTAAGACCCACAGAGCAGTGGCGCTGCCAAGGGGTGGCCAGGGGGGCCACGGCCACCCTGAAACAATCGCTGGCCCCCCCACTGGCCCCCCCCTCGCGAGTCGCATATGCATAATATGCTGCTATCTGATATTTTACATTAGGTACTATTCATTTAAATCAATAATTATATTTTTATAATAGTTCATGCATGTCAAATAAAATAACAAATGCATAGCCAGCCAGCTGCTTAAGCGCAGTGCTCTGCCAGGAGACTGAGCGCAAATAGGCCCCGCCCATCCCGGGGGGGAAAACACATCCCGCGCTCGCCCTCCATTGACTTGACGTGCTGGTGCCTTCTTGTCATTTCGATCCGTTAGCTCACAGCATAAAAATGCCTAAAAGTTGTTGTTTGGTGGGATGCACTACAAACAAGGCAAAAAAAACAACCAGAATTACGGTTTTATAAGATTCCGAACCGCAAAACGGAGCCCATAAGATGAGAAAAGTGGATCCGAGCAATAAGACGTGAGGCGTCGGGGGAAGAAAGGGGAAAGTGTGTGACCCACATGCTTATGTGTGCAGCAGGTATTGTTTCACAGGTAGCCTAAGTCAAATAAGTTATCCAATTGTCAATTTATGGCTAACTAATATTACTGTAAGAAACGCTAAAACATTTTGACCATATGCAAATGGTTTGTAGTGGAATGTGGATAAATCAGAGCGCTATAACGTTACAGTATTATATTTGCAAGTGCAACATTATCCACTAAAAAAAAGTTGTGGGCATCCAAAGAACGATAATTTTTCATTGTATGCGTGTAGGTTCCAAACAAACGGCGAGACAAAGAAAAAGCTATCAGCTTTCAATGGGTAGGCTACTCTTCTCATGCAGGTTGTAACTGTTCAAGTAGGCTAAGCTAGCGAAATAGAGGTAACGTTGTCATAAAATTTCTTCTTACAGTGAAAATGGATTACTTTTTTACATTCTTGGACAGATGTTAAGGTAAATCTATCACCACGGCGGTGCAACTTTACCACAAGTCAGCAATTATATTGGGAAATACCGTCTTTGAAAAAAATTATAAATGCATTTTTTAAAAAGGCTATGCTGTTACTGCATACCAGTTTTTGCCAAAGCTGCATCATAGCCATCATAGAGCCATCATAACAGCACGGAAACCCTTTTTAAAAAAACTAAATAAAAACCATAGGCTACACATAGCCTAGTCTATGATAACTGTGGACAAAACGGGCTGAGAAGAATGTAGCCTAATAAAGCAGGGATATGAGTAGGCTATAATAAAATGTATATTGTTGTCCATGATTATTTTTTGTTTTGTTTTGCATTTTTGGACATATATAATATAATATTTTTGTTTACAAAGAGACACAGCAACAGCCAAATACAGCTGTATTGAAAAGAATTGGAGGCCTCTGTGAGGTGTTTTTAAACTCTATTAGGCTTGTTCCCAGTAAATGTTTTGTTCCTTACAATCAATGTAGCTACTCCTTCAAATTAAAGCTGTATATTTGTCTTTTTAAGGAAAAGGACAACTACTAGCCTATTTAAAGAACAATGAATCGCCTATGTATATACAGATACATAACACACTAAAACAAGATTGTTGTGGAACTCAAAATGTTAACTGTACCGGTATTAGTCTGTGCACATCAGATAATTAGTAACATTAACTGTAAAATAAGTAACCAAAGTATATCAGTATGCAATTCCTTAACTCTCATATTGACATAGTTTTCAACTAGCCTATATACTACAACAACATAATAGAATTCCTGAAATTCAGTTATGGCTTTTGGTTTTGGTGTGCCACCCCAAGATTTTCAGTGACCCCATCTGGCCCCCCCGATGAAAAATGTCTGGGGGCGCCACTGCCACAGAGGGCAGGGTTTAAGTAAAGGATAAATGTAATGTACTTTTGTTTCTGTCACGAACGGACCCGTTTAACATCTCGTGGGAGTGCATGGAGTTGACTGACTTAGACTGGACCGTGTGATTGAGAGTGTACTTAATATACGTGTGCTTAGTTGATCAGCCTGGGTACTTGTATTCATGCTAATTTTTTTTTTACAATAAATCAAGTTATATCAGACTCTGGAATGTAGTGTCTATTTGGGAGAAAGTTTGAATTACGTTTATTGGAATGGTCCTGACCCCTCCCAACAAGGCGGTGAAAGGACTATTTTTTTTTACGACACTTAGATGGATTTTTGTGGATCAGAAGAAGATACGATAGTATTGACTCTATCGGAGAATACACCTACGAACATGTAGAGTGCATTTTACATGCTGTAGTGGAAGCGTTCATAGGTGGCTCAGTCATGTTTTATGTTAAATTTTTTGTGAAACTAGAACATTTGCCAGCATTGCCCTGATGGTGGAATATTTTTTTATATTGTCGTCTTATCGTACGTAATATAGACTATGGTGTATTCATATCTCCTTGGGCTATAGTTGTCACTTATGGAAAATACTCCAATATTCAAATTGACTGTGTGCTGACATGTGCTAGATGAATGAAAGATGTCCTTGGAGTGATTATGAATGGCAAGATTAAAAAAAACAACAGGGAAGTGTCATCCCAGGGCATGAAGCAAAAGATAACATACTGTAGAGTCCAGAAAAAAGTGATGTTTTATTGAACTGAATGATTACACTACATATTTAGGTGTGATATCAAAGTTTTCTTCTTAAATGCACGAGGCAAATGTATATGCTTTATAATGAACAAAAAGTATTTAATTCATTCTATGACAGGTTTTGGGAACCATGGAAATCTATCCCTTGTGTTGCCAGAGAGGGAGTTGGGGTGCCGCCCTCTGCTGGACGGCACCCCCCATGACACACAAGCAGAGAAATCAGCTGCGGCTCGTTTGAATTAGCGCAGCTGAGCGCCAGCAGGCCTGGTTTCCAGGTCAGGGAGAATTTTGATTTAACCTCCAAGGAGAGACGAGGGTTTTGGTTTTGGGTTTTGCGCTGCGCTCTTTGTTTAATTGAGTTTTATGTTTATTAAAGCTTTATGTCTGTTCACTATGTGGCACAGTGACTATCCCCAGCACTGGGCCACATCATATATACTGATTAAAAGACTAATTTCCTAAGACTAATTTACTAAGACTAATTTCCACTTGAAAATTATCCAAAAATTAGTTTCATGAGTTAAAACGGTTGATTTGTAGTTACATAAATGATTAATTTATCATTGACAGCAATTTAGCCATTTTGAATAGACACCAAAAGACAACAGGGCACACTGCTTACATTTGTAATCATAGATAGTAGTTTTGCATATCACCCTCAGACTGCATAGTGGATCCAGGACATCGATAGTTTTACCTGTTTTACATTTATGCATTGTAAGATTTTTTTGCATTTGTGGCACTTTATTTTGACCTAAATTATGAAAATAAAGTAATGTAAGTTAGGACAGTTACAATACTGTTTAATTTAAGCCATTTTCCAAGTTTCTGTGATGCTCACACCTGGGGCCTCATGTATAAACAGTGCTGAGCATAAAAATGCCTTCAGATAACACATGCTGTGAGAATCTGCACATCTGTACCTCTGCACATGATGGACGCCATGCGTACGCAATGTTTGGAGTCCGTGTGATATGGCGACACCATGACCAAAAGGCAGAGGTAGAAAATGTTAAACTTTTTTTAAGCAGATTTCCGACTTTAACTCTGAGTGTTCTTTTACACATTATTTTACTCAGAGTTTTATACATGTGGCCCCTGCAGTTATAAAGCCTTAAAAATAACACCCACTAAACAGGTGAGAATTTACCAATTTGGCATCTGCATGAAGGGGTTAAAGATCCCATGACACTCATCACAGAAAGTAGGAGGTTCCCTGGTGTTTTGGCTAAATTCCCAACCTGGCTCTCTCTCAATCCTGCCACCTAATTATCCCCCAGTTGCCTAAAATCCCTCTCTACCACAGGCCTCTCTACTAAAATGGCTGCCGTGCATCACCCAGTTGGGTGCTACACATAGGTGGTGGCTGAGGAGACCTTCCTCCTCATCACTGTAAAGTGCTTTGAGAGTGAAAAAAGTGCTATACAAGTTGTTATTATTAATAAAAATAATAATAATAATAAAAAATCTTACTCTCAGTACTGCCCCATTGTCTACCCCAGACCATGAAGAGTTATTGCTTGAGAAAGGTCATCTGTGCCAAACTGATTTTTGGAGATTTCCCCTTTATGACTAACTTCACACACAGCTCTGAGATTCCCCCTTTATGACTAACTTCACACACAGCTCTGAGATTCCCCCTTTATGACTAACTTCACACACAGCTCTGAGATTCCCCCTTTATGACTAACTTCACACACAGCTCTGAGATTCCCCCTTTATGACTAACTTCACACACAGCTCTGGTATACAGCTGATCATCGGCTTTCCATAGATGATCAGTTCTAACAGATACAATAAAAAATAAAAAAAGTCAAACTTACCGCTCATGTTTGGGTGCTGGTTTGTCAGTACAGGTATGTGCTGATCAGTCTGCTGCAGCAGTGTAGTGTTGCCGTCTGTCACAGAGTTACAGGAAATGCTGTGTTACAAATGTGCCTGCTTTTATACACAACTACCTTCCTGGAAACAGCCAGTGATAAGACGTACACGTACATACATCATAAATCAATATTTAATGAATAAAAATAGCAAATAGACTTTGACTCCTGTTTTAATATCTCTTCTGACTTTAAACCATGTGATATCAAAGAACTGTGCATGATATACTATACGCCCTTTAAGTGGGGATCAAAGGTTTTTGTTATTGGGATGGCAGGTATGCCATCTGCTAAGTTACGGCTTGATGGGGCATGCCCCATACCTATACAGCACAGAGAGTTTGGCACTTTTCAGGGTTTCCTACATAAATAACCATAATAACCACATACTCTCAGCCCTTAAAAACATTAAATTAACTTCTGTACGTTCTTGCCTCATGTAACCACACAGAATTGAGATACAATTTCACACATCCAAACAATAAAGCCAGAAACTGCTGGTTTTTCTCCTTCCTCTTCTTCTTCCTTTTCCTGCTTAATTTGATCCATATCCTCTAACAATAATTCTCCCCATTGGATAATGACATCTCATCCGCCAATGACAAGACTTCTCGATACTATTCTGACAAGTCACTGTATCGCAGGATACAGTTACAAATGCCCTATGTCGCATACCAGTATCCAAGAAGCCAGGTACCAAAGGGTAATTTCATTTTTGACTAAAACAGTGTGCACATGTTACGGTTTTTTTATACAAGAATGTTATTTTCACATTTTGCAAAGGCTAAGAAATTGAACAGTATTAACTGTTCACTATTTCAGTTGTACTTAAAAAGAGGTGAAAGTCACCTGACATAGTCCGGTAGCCTCGCTACCAACAAAACCCCATTACAGAGTACGCAGTACAGGAACAAATATCCCATTTCTCTGGCACAGCCAATACAGCTCTAATGCAAAATATAATCTGGTTAAGATCGCTTTGTTGCATTAATGTAAAAAATCAATAAATAACTGTGCCAGTAGCTACATGTTTTCAACAAACGTTTGTTTCAAACATGGTTACTAGTCTCAATCTCACAATCCGACAAAAAACGTCCGTCTCTGTGTACTTACGTTGTGTTCCTGTGGTTAGTGTGTCTGACTTTCACTGTGGAGACCAGCAGTGTGCCTAGGCCCTGGCTATTGGGCTATAGCCCCGGGTCTTTTTCCATTAGCCTCGGGTCTCAAGCATAGACTGTATAAAAATAGGGTCTCAAGAAGGCGAGTTACCACATGTACTGATGAAACGTCCTGTGGCCAGTCGAGCCATTTGTTCGTTGCCAGCTGTCGAGTTCGCTTATCTTGCCACCGCACCATACTCAAAAAAGATCAACCGCCCAGAAGCAAGTGCATTTTTATGCACATGAACTTAAAGAGTAAGTACACCCACTTTCTCCACCTACTAAACAATTTTGAAAAATACTTTGTGGGGTGAGCGCGGGAGAGTGGTGGGGGCGGAGGAGCTGTGTCAATCGTCATTTGCATAAATTAAATTACATTGTTGAAATGATTTTGTATAACTCGGATCAAACTGTCAAACTAGACGTTGCACATCAAATATAAATCAAGATTCAGCAACTGCATGGCCTATTTCTCACCTCAAATATTTTCAAAAACATATTTTAGTGGACTATTTAGGTGGAGTAAGAGAGTTGAACAGGACGCTACATTGTTCCGGTTTAAAAACGTGGAGCCGAAATGAAAGTAGCGTAGTGGGTCTAACCAATCAGGTGCCGGCTATTTCCGCTGTGGGCAACAACAATTATCCATATGACGTAGAGGTACCTCCAAAGAGGTACTCTGACATCATGATTGGGGCGGGGGCAGTGTGGGGAGCAGAAAGAAAATTTCAACTGTTAGGGGCAGCACAAATAATTTTTTCTACCGGTTTCTTATGATATTATTAATTCATATTATTTCAGAATTGTTGAAATAACAGAATGCATGAATACGTTTAATTATTAGGTAGGCATACAAACATGTTTACAGAAGGAAAAAAGTGATCTAGGGTGTACTTACCCTTTAATTTAGTTCTCAGGATCACTGTTCTCTAGTGTACCAACTAGCTAGAAATCAAATGTGGGATAATGGTCTAACCAATGTTAATAGTGTTACGTGTATGATGGCTAACTCGATAATGTATAACGTTAATGTTTGGCTATTATGTGTTCACTAACTCAGCTAGCATTAGTAACGTTACCCAACCCAGTATTTAGTAGCATGCGTTGTTTGTCATGCATGTTTTCCGAGTCCCTTCTATGTATTTGTTCTTCCCTCATGATTGAATTATTGTTTCCCTAATGTGTTAACCTCACGTTGTTTGTTACCCCTCCCCTTCCTATGTGTATTTAAGACCCACATTTCCGCTTCCTGGTTGTCAGAACGTTGATCGTATTTCCTGAGCCTGTGATTGTAAAGCCAGTGATTTATCGAGATTCCTGAGACACCCTTCTGTTTTCCGACTCCGAGTTTGCCTTTCGATTCTATTTGTTTGCTTTTGTTATTTTGTGGTTTTGACTTTTTGATTGTTTTTGTGACTTTGCCTGCCGTCTTTGCACCTCTGCCTGTGACTTCCCAGTTTTGCACTTCTGCCTTTTGATTTGGCACCGTCTCTGCATCTGATTACCTGGCTTTTGATCTGGACTGAAATAAAGAATTTTTTTTGCCTTATCCTGGTCTGTGATTGGGTTTTCTGAGTCCAGACGTTTCATTTTGCTTCATTTCACAAGTTTCTGTGATGCTCACAGCTGGAGTTATAAAGCCTGAAATAGAACACCCTAAATAGGTGAGAATTTACCAAATTTGGCATCTGCGCAAAGGGATTAAGTATGCAGTGGTAGTGTACCTACCAGGTAGGGTAGTGTTGATCAGACATTCTCATTGGGCGATTACATGTTATCCAATGGGGAGAATTATTCTTTGAGGGCCTGGATCATTTTTGATGACAAATTCAGCATGAAGAAGAAGAACCACCAAAGTGTTGGGCTTTATTGTGTGGAAGTGTGAAGTTGTACCTGACCAACTTGGTTACTGCGTGGTTCTGCATGGTTACATGAGGTCAGAGCGTACAGATGTGAATGTTTTTAAGGGCTGAGAGTCTCTGGTCACTGTGGTTATTTCTGGAGGACACCCTGAAAAGTGGCAAACTCTCTGTGCTGTATAGGTATACCTGCCATCCCAATATCACGTGGTTTACAGTCAGAAGAGAGGTGATTGCCTTTTTATCAGTATATTATATAAATAAGACCTTTGATTCTGACCTCATAAAAAGAGCATGCACAATTCCTTGATATCACGTGGTTTAAAATCAGAAGAAATATTTTTTTAAATATAATAAAAGTCTATTGATTGTACTTGATGTATGAAAAATATACATGCGCCAATTGACATATTTTGAAAAAAATATAGAAAAAAATATTCATTATAAAATGATTCTCATTTTTAGCAATAAATAAATAAATAAAAATCTAGAAAAAAAAGAGAAAGAAGAAATCAGTCATTCTCTCTTATTTCCCAGCAGGCTCCACATTAACTGGGTGGATAAGATCATGACCCTGAGAGACAAAATGAAGATGGACTAGTGATTATGTCCCATCTGAATAAAGGCTACTCCAGTATGTCCCATCTGAATAAAGGCTACTCCAGTATGTCCCATCTGAATAAAGGCTACTCCAGTATGTCCCATCTGAATAAAGGCTACTCCAGTATGTCCCATCTGAATAAAGGCTACTCCAGTATGTCCCATCTGAATAAAGGCTACTCCAGTATGTCCCATCTGAATATAGGCTACTCCAGTATGTCCCATCTGAATAAAGGCTATTCCAGTATGTCCCATCTGAATATAGGCTACTCCAGTATGTCCCATCTGAATAAAGGCTACTCCAGTATGTCCCATCTGAATAAAGGCTACTCCAGTATGTCCCATCTGAATAAAGGCTACTCCAGTATGTCCCATCTGAATATAGGCTACTCCAGTATGTCCCATCTGAATAAAGGCTATTCCAGTATGTCCCATCTGAATATAGGCTACTCCAGTATGTCCCATCTGAATAAAGGTTACTCCAGTATGTCCCATCTGATTAAAGGCTACTCCAGTATGTCCCATCTGAATAAAGGCTACTCCAGTATGTCCCATCTGAATAAAAGATACTCCAGACACTAATTACAAGGATAAATATAGCTGAGGGTAACGATCAAACACAGAAAAGCAGCAATGGCAGCATTGGTCAAACAGAGAAAATCCGTAAAGCTATAAACCGGATAAAAATAGATTAAATTGCACTTTGGTCCCAAATTCTCAGGGGGTTAAACAACCCAGGGTTTCCCTGAGAGGAAATTCCACAACGGCATGTTACTAGCTATGTCGAGCTAATTTAGGAAATGTAGGCCATTGCACCACCCGCAGAGACCATCACAACGATATTAAACATTCAGTACCACAAAGGTCCAGAATTAATGCCACAAAAAAAACACCTCAATGCTAAACTGAAAAATATATGATTAAAAAAAAAAAATGTTCCAGTGTATAATGTTCCAGTATCCAGACTAGTTTCAGGGTATACTGTACAATGCAGCTAACTTATTAATCACATCTGTATGTTTTTAGGCTTTTTGGAGGACAAAAGCAGTCTGCACAGTCATGTTGTGTGTAAAATATTTTAAGAAGAGGGATGTGGCCTGCCCCGGTGATGTCAGGTGGTGGCACTGTGACGCTGTCCATGTGCTTGTTTTTACGACAGCCCAAGCATTCCTCCCAGATTCATGAGATCCTAAGACATTTTTTGACGTAATAAACCTCAGGCCAGATGGGTCGAGCAAACTTCCTGGCACTGGCTTTACAGCCCGCTAGAGGAGCAAACTTCCACCCCCGGTGTTGCGTGTTCAGGTGCCCTGGGATGTCAATTCATGTACCTACCAACTACTGGCTAAGTTTAATAAGAATCAGCCAAGCGGTTCAGGAAGAATGCAGAAAAGTAATGGCAAACAAAATGGCAGCCAATTCAAGATGGCAGACCCATGTAGCTCCTCTTCAGCTCCTATTTCCCTTTTGCCAAATCATAATTAACTTGTTTCTGCAGACCCCTAGCGGTAGAAGACACCGGAAATACGTTGCTAGTTCCATGAGAATACAAATTGTATCACGATAAACCGCATATCATCATAATCAGTACTTATTATCCTATCAGCGAGCGAAATATCATGTTTCTATGTGCCACCGTTGGCTTGTAATTCATGAAAGTAGCATGCTACGCTGCCACACTGTTATTTACAATGGATCCGACCACATGTAAGATAGCAGACATTTAAACATATTATGGAGTTAGCTCAATCAAGTTCATTTTGTCTTCTTATTTCGAATAAATGTTTTAGTTTCTTTTGTTCAGACAATGAGATAATAGATTGTATTTACCTGACAGTTTCAACTGACAAATGCAGTCTTCAACAAACAAAACACACACAGAAAGCCGAGGAAAACAACAAAGGCATAGTAACAATACCATACATCCGGGGGATAACAGAACCAATACAAAGGATCATGAAAAAACACAGAATAGCCACAGCAGTAAAACCTCACACAAAACTACGACAACTTTTAGTTCACCCTAAAGACAAGGTAGAACAGGACAAAAAATGCAACGTAATCTACGAAATACCATGTAGGTCATGTAAAAAAACATACATTGGAGAGACAGGAAGGACATTCAGCATCAGAAAGAAAGAACACCAAAAGGAATGTGAGAAGGAAACAACAGGACGACTCACAAGAACACAAAAAGAAAAAGCGGAACAAGAAAACCTAAAATCAGCAATATCAGACCACTGCAAAAGAAACAATCACATCATGGACTGGGACCACGCAAAAATCATTGGGTCAGAAAACAATAAACACAAACGCTGGATCAAGGAGGCGGTTGAAATCAGGAGGCGGGCCAACGGCACCATCAACAGGGACGAGGGAGCATACATGCTCTCACACACCTGGGACTCTCTCCTCCAGAGGACAACGGACGGCGGGGGGCGTGGCCAGCCCGACGGATCTGTCAAGATCTGTCAGGCTGGCCACCCCTGATAAAACATCAGCTGACGACGCATCACAGGTGTCAGGTGATGCTTTGAGGAAGACTGCAGATGTCAGTCGAAACTGTCAGGTAATACAATATCTATTATCTCATTGTCTGAACAAAAGAAACTAAAACTTTTATATTATGGAGTTAATTTAAGTATTTATTTTAACAAGAAATAATACCCAATATCCTGAATACAGTTCATTACAACTGTCAACATGCCTGTTACGTTCAGGGCCCTGACCCAACCGCAACATAAATGGACAGACACAAAAATGGTTGCAAAAATAAATATTTATTAAATAACAAAAAACCTTGCGTAGGAATGGATGCGTGCCTGCATGTGATCTGTATGGTAGGTGTATGGATGCGTGTAACGAGGATATAAGAATTGACCGACAACACCATGAAAAAGAGAGACGCCAGTGAAGCAAACTCTTATCCGGTCTCACCCTCCTTTTAAACAAAACCGGTGATTGCCGCGGGAGCCAATTAAGCCCCGGGAGGCGGACCTAAAAAGGGAAAAGAGAAAACAAAATAATGGAAAAGAAAACGGGTGACAACTTAACAATAAGCGACCGTAACAATGCCTACTAAACGAGTGGTATTTGTTTGTCACCAGATAACTTTCTTTTGCTATAAAAAGCTGCGGTAAAATATTAAATAAACTCATAACCTTGCCTTTGGTTATGAAGGTAAGCCACACACAAGCATTACTGGTTATGAATGTCCCCTGCAAGAATCTGAGGCTATTTTTTTGTCTTGGTTGATCCATTTTTTGATATAATCCTCGTTTCCATATGTATGTATGTTAGTATTCTTATATTCTCATCTTGCTTTGGAGACTTACCTAGCAAAGTGCTGCTTAATTAGCATTCAAATTACAGTTTTTCTCAATTGTTTAGACACATTTTCTGAAACAATAATTAATTTCTCAAAACTATAAACACAAAACCCACACGGTCAACTCTTTTTGCAAAACTTCATTACATTTCTTTTCAAAACCATACACCATAAATTATAAATGCCAATTACACACTGGTGTAAGCAGTTTATGCCACTATTACCATTATATTGGTTAGGCTTCAGTATTGTTTGAGTGTACTGGCCAACGCAAATATTGTTATTTTTTATTTTTCCAAATTACAAAAATGTAGTTGAGAGTAAAATAAAAACAAACAGGAAAATTAAAAAATTAAAAATACTACTGGGAGTACAAAAAGTGTAAAACAGAGCATCATGGTGGAAACTCACATTTTCCCAGATGACAACATGTGCTAGCTGCTCTGGTCTATCTTGTGTGTGCGTGTGTAACTGTGTGCGTGTGTGTGTGTGTGTGTATATATATGTGTGTGGAGCTAATTTCTGCAGCACTGCAAAAGGCATATTTCCCCTGTGTTTCAGGTCATCTTTACAGTAAGGCTGGTAAGATGCTAAGACCGTGCTTTGCTACTCTGAGCTGCAGAGAGAACAGGCTCTCCTGTATTTGCTACATGTAGGGGTGGCTTCGGTATGTACACGAAGAATATTGCCAGCTTAGCTTGTCCACACTATGCTGTCTGTACAGTGGTCTCCTTGTAGTAGTATAAATTAGGTACTCTGCAGTACAGGAATCACTGAGTATTGATATGTTACAGTAAATATCAATAGAGCAGGTCTACCTATTTTAATTTCTAAATGTTCATCAGATTGCTCTCCACATACAAGAGAGCTCACATTTTGCCCTTTTATTTGTGTTATTTGTGGGCTAAGATGAGGTGGCTAAGATAAGATGAGGTGTGGCCAGGATAATTTTAGGCGTATTGCTATCTTGAGCCAGCAGAAAGCGCTAAAACCACCAAAAACCTGGTCTAAAGTCATGTCGCAGTTGTTTACATGTTATTTTAACGGCACATATAAGTGCATCTACAGGCGTGTGCACAACACGCGTACACCCTCCTGTCTGTTACACACAGGGGCGCGCACAAGCATGACTAAAAATATCAAGATTACAATGTGAAATATTATTATTGTGTAGGCTATATAAAAAAATTTATAATAATAAAAGGGTCCATAGGTCAAAGACCAGATCGCTACCTGTCCCTCAGTGAATTGCTTTCAGCCCACTCCATCAACATCCAGGTAAGGTTACATGTAGGCTATAGACTATTCGCAATTATCCTGGATCAAGCTATGACTTATATTTGTTAATAGTTCCTGTAATATTCTGAGGGGACAATCTTTTGTTACGGGACAATGGCTATCCATTAAAAATGGCTTTCCTTACACAATCAATTTTTATGCCATTCTCTGCGGTCTTCCTGGGAAAGTGGATTGTTTTAAAGCATTACGCTATGAGTAAAACAGGTTGGTCACGTTTCCATAAGCAGGACATTATAAAAGAAGAGGAAATATGTGTGAACATATGGGTTGCCAACCTGACAGCTTTATTGTATTTAGTGTCATCATTAAGGCAAAATAACGGTATTTATGTTCTTAAAAAATATTACTATGCCGGTAGCCTAATGAACTTCAAGAACTCCATGAGAACAGCCTCATGGAATTGATGTTTGACACTTTCAGCTGTTGCAGGTCCTTTTAGCGAAATTTAACCGCATATATTTTGTAAAATAACAGCCATGTCGGGAATTACCAGGAACTCATAGGCTAATGGTTAGTCCGAATAATATTGATCATACTATTGATCCATTGAGTCTATTCCTTGATCGCACTAAACACGCACAAGCATGTCTGTATTAATTCAGGGCCAATTTAATTTAGTGGTATTTGAAATGGCAGTTTGGTAGTCCAAATGTCAAATGAAATAAACTTCCTACTGATGTAAGTATAGTGATCACAGTAATACATTTTTCCCGGTTTTCTTTCAGAAGCCAATGTTCTCCCTTCCCTGAGTGTGGTATTAGTGGGGATGAGTGGAGCAGGGAAGAGTGCAGCAGGAAACACCATCCTGGGGAGAGAGGAGTTTAAATCAGAGGCCAGCCCCTCATCTCTGACCCTGACTAGCAAGAGAGGAACAGGAGAAGTGTGTGGGAGAAGAGTCACTGTGGTGGACACTCCAAGCCTGTGCAGCACTAAGCTCTCAGGGGTGGAGCTGAGAGAGGAGATGCAGAGAGCTGTAACTCTGTGTGACCGCAAACCCTACGTTGTCCTCTTGGTCATACAGCTGGGAAGATTCACTGAGCAGGAGAAGAGAGTGATGGAGACACTGCAGGAACTCTTCTCTGAGAGGGTGAATGAGGACACCATGGTCCTCTTCACTTATGGAGACAGACTGAGAAACAAAACCATTGAGGAGTTCATCAGTAGTGACACAAACCTGCAGCAACTCCTATGGAAATGTGGGGATCGATACCAAGTCTTTAACAATGAGTGCATTATGAATTATGACCAAGTGAACAGTCTCTTTGAAAAAATAAACATGTTGCCGTACAACAACATAACACAAGCCATGGGAATAGCAGCTTCAGGGGCAGTAGGAGGTGGTTCCAGTAGAGGCATTTGGCCAGCAGTAGCAGCAGTAGTAGCAGTAGCAGTATTCGCAGCAGTAGTAGCAGCAGCAGTAGCAGCAGCAGCAGCAGCAAAAGCAGCAGCAGCAGTAGTAGCAGCAGCAGCAAAAGCAGTAGCATGGTTATTATGCAGCTAGGGAGATATGGAGGAGATCATATCAGGAGAAGGAGATTCTCATGATGAGTTTCTACAGAAAATGTGTGAGGAAATGGCAGCGTTTCAGTACCGAGTGGAGATACTGATAAATAATCTTTCCATTCAGTGTTTCTATACAGCTGATTCCAATTATGTAATATGTGAGTTACTTTTGATAATTACTTTAATCATTAAAGATTAAAGTAATTATGGGCCTTTCGGCCAAATCGGTGCCATTTGCATGTTGTAACTTTTCAAAATAAAGTTAATAATATTGTGAGATTTCTTAGCCTTTGCAATAAAAATAACTTGTTTTATGTTAAAAGAACATTCTTAGCATGACGTGCCTCAAAAAAAATGTTAGGAAAAGGTGGGGTAGTATAATGCCTTAACCACTAAGCTACAGGAATTTTCACAGATGGCATGGTAGGTAGACAGCCTGTTAAGCGTAGATAGTGTACTTGCGTGAGGACCTGACAGGGTTTCTGTACAGAGCAGAGAGGCTGATAAATAATATTTCCATTCGGTGTTTCTATACTACCGATTCCAAATCTCTACATCTGGGAAGTCAAAGTAACTCACATGTTAAAGTAATTATTAAAGATTAAAGTTATTACATTAATCTTGTCACACATTATATCTGAATAATTGTGATTAAGGTTGAATTACAGGAGTACAGCAGTAAAGCTGATTTATGTATTTGTTTTCTGTATGTGCTGTCTTGCTACTGACAGTAAATTCAAAAAGGTCTTTGTGTTTTCTGTGTGAATTCCTTCCTCTGAGACCCAATGTTGGTAATCTGATTGGCTCCTAAAAAAGCCAGAATATTAGTTTATTTCTAGTTATAATTTTAACAAGTCTTTATGTGCAGGACTGCAGCTAATGAACTCCCCTGAGCTCTTGGGCATTGTGTTTTAGATTGGTCTTTGCACGGATCATATTGGACAGGTATTAACTGGGTATAAATAGTAATCTTAATGGAAAAAAATATATATAAAAATAAAATAAAAATATATATATATGAAATACGCTTTCTGTTTTAAGTGTTTGCCTATGCTGCTCTGGATAATGTTAGTTCCTCAGTGCTAAGTGTCATTTATTTGTTTGCTATCTAATCCTTTTTAGAATAAAATTATATGTTGTAAAACATTTTCCTGTTTGTCTATTATTCTACATATCACACATAATTCTGTGCTCTTTCACACGGGTGTGTGGGGGGGCTGTGGTGGCACACGCCCCCACAGAAATTTGATTTAAGGGTTGTTTCTCCTGACTTTTTTTTCTCTATAAAGTTCTATAGGAAAATGAGTCAGGAGAAACAACCCTTGCAGGGATCCATCCACATCTGTGAATACTTATGTAAATAAAAAATTTCAGTTTCCGATTTATTACATTTGCAAAAATTTCTAAAAACATGTTTTCACTTTGTCATTATGGGCTATTTTGTGTAGAATTTTTCGACAAAAAATGAACTCAATCTATTGTAGAATATGTCTGTAATGTAATAAAACGTGGAGAAGGTGAAAGGGGTATTCAGACTTTCCGGCTTGACTGTATGCTCGGGAATGTCTGTTGGATCTGCAGACTGCAGCAACAAAGTTTACCATCGCTCTTCACCATAGTTGAAGATTTCGGGACTGGTCCGGGAGTGCAGGCAATCTTCAAAGGGCAACCAGGGAAGGAGGACATGATGCAGGGGAGGAGTGAGGAGACGACTGGGAGGATTGTGTATGGAGGAGAGTCGTGGAGGTGGAGTTTGTGTGTTGGACTGCTTGGTGACACTGGACATCTCTGGACAGCGGGGGCTCTTTTTAATCATGGCTGTGTTGCACTTTAATTCACTTAATTCACTTGATTGATGTAATGATTCTGTTGGATGTCTTTGTTTGATGTTTGTTTGTGTGTTGTGGGTCTGTCTTTTTTGTTGTTGCTGGGGCTACAACTGAAGTTCCCTAGTAGGAAGATAAAAGTCATTCTATTCTATAGGTGTACAATTGCATTTCTTGGTGCATCTGACCCTGAGATCATTGTTTATGTTGCACTCAGAAATCGTATCTGTTACCCCCCAGCACAATGTTCTTCAGACACTGTTAGTGGTCTGTTCAATAAACTCTCCAAATGTGGACTTTCCATGTTCTTGTTTCTCCATTTTTTTCCCCAACTTTGAAATGCCCAACTGGACAAGCCAACCTTGCACAAACTTGAATTGAAGGATTACACCTCATGTGCTTGTGCAGCTTTGGCAAGCAGAGCGCAGGTGCCCCATTTACCAGCAGGGGTCACTAGGCTTCAACGAACCCTCCCATCCATGGGTGACGGTGGCTCAATTATGCACCCCTGTGGAGCCGCCGGCTATAGTCAGCACTGGCACAGACTAGATTCAAACCCAGTCCATGGAACTCATCAACACACCAAATGTACATTCTACTGGATGAGCCACCTGGTGGCCTAGACTTTTTATTTCTTTATTTTTAAAAATGAGTCATCAAGGGTCTGAGCTATCGAACGAGCCCCAAACCATCACTCTGTTGCCAGATATGGAGTAGATGTGGATGTATCACTTCAAGGGTTATTTCTCCTGACTCATTTTCCTATAGAACTCTATGGGGAAAAAAGTCAGGAGAAACTACCCTTAAAGGGATCCATCCACATCTACTCCATATCTGGCAACAGAGTGATGGTTTGGGGCTCGTTCGATAGCTCAGACCCTTGATGACGTACAGCCATTTCGCCAGTCATGTGTTCCATACTGTACCAGCGTAATTTACAGCTGAATCTAGTCTTACCCCCCAATTCTCACAGAGATCAGTTCAAATGCAGAGAGGTTATAGTATCGCTTGTAACAGTACCTGAAAATAAGATATTGAGAGTCTTTTGATGTTGATTGGTCACAGACTTCAGGAAGTAACAGCATGCAAAGGATATGCGACCAAATATTAAATATGATACTTTAAAAATATGTTAAAGCAAAATATTCTAATTTTCTGAGACACTGAATTTTGGGTTTCATTAGCTGTAAGCCATAATCATCAAAATGACAAGAAATAAAGGCTTGAAATATTTCACTCTATGTGTAATGAATCTATATAATATATGAGTTTCACTTTCTGAAATGAGTGACAAAAAATATTGAACTTTTTCACGATATTCAAATTTTTTGAGCTGCACCTGTATACTGCAAAGCTACTAGTGCATTTGTGTCCGGATGAAAAATGGAGGGAGAAGAGCAAGGACGTCTTGCAAGAGGGAGAGGTGTACGAATCCGTGGTGGTCGTGTGAGAGGAGGGAGGAGGGAGGAGGGAGGAGGGCACAGGGCACAGAATTTTGAATGACATACGGGCTACAATTGTGGCCCATGTACTTAACCATGGCCGAGGCTGGTCAGAGGGTCCAGCTCAATCTCTGCCGATACTCCGTGGCCTCAATAATCCGGACATTTAAGATTGAAAACAGGTACGTGATCATGCTACATATTTCTTTACAGTATTCCATATACGCTTGTCAAGTTTTAGAATTTAGATTACATTGAATTTGTTTATCAATTCTTACTGTATTGTTTGCATTTATAGAACTGAACCACTACCCCATCCTGGAGGTAGAAGAAATGTTTTCACACCTGAACAGGAAAATGAAACGGTCAACATGGTGAGGGCAAATAATGGCATTAGACTCAGAGCACTGTGATAGAGGATAATGCCATAAGACTCATTAATTCAGAGCACTGTGATCGAAGATAATGGCATATTTGGAAACATCAACACAGTGAGCCTTTTCACAATAGACCAGGTGTTGAGGAGAAACCAATTATCACTCGAACTGTATACTGTTCCTTTTGAAAGGAATAGTGACCGGGTGAAGGAGCTCAGGCACCAGTATGTACGGTAAGACCTCATCAATGTACACTACCGTAATGTCTTACCATTGCATAGTAACGTTACATAAATACCTTCTTTTTAGAATATGTAACCAACATTTTGGATGTACTGTAGGCATGCGTGTACATTACTGTACTCTAGTAGCATGGTTTTCTAAACTATATGTTTTTGTATCTTTTGCAGTTATAGTTAGAGGCGAACGAAACTCCACACATATTTGTATATGTTGACGAGGCAGGCTTCAATTTAACAAAAGTTTGACGACGTGGCAGAAATCTTATAGGTCACTGGGCCACAATTGATGTGCCAGGTCAACGCGGGGGCAACGTAACGATGTGTGCCGGCATATCAGAAAATGGCGTCACTGCCCACATCCCCCTCATTGGGCCCTACAACACCCAGCGTCTCCTGGCTTTCGTGGAGGTCCTTTATGGCAATCTCATTCCTGAGGATGAGAGGGGGTTGGTGAGGGCTGAATTAGGGCCAGTGTACGTAGTAATTTGGGACAATATCAGCTTTCACCAATCTGCTCTCATCAGGGAGTGGTTTGATGTCCATCCAAGGATGGCAATGCTGTTCCTCCCACCCTATTCACCGTTCCTCAATTAAATTGAGGAATTATTTTCAGCATGGAGATGGAAAGTGTATGACCGCCAGCCTCATACCCCGATGTCCTTGCTAGAAGTCATGGATGCTGGGTGTGAGGACATCACACCAGAAGCTTGCAGGGGATGGCAGCAGCATACTAAAGGAGATATTTCCAACGTTGCATGGCAAGGGCAAATATCAGGTGCGATGTTTATGAACAGTTGTGGCCCAACAGAGAGGAGCGAGTGGATGGGCAGAAAAAAGTACTGGGGAGGTTAAAAGATCTTGCAGGAACTCCTACCACTGCTGGCCCCAGCCACTGCATCCCACTGCGGCAGAGTGCCCTGTGACCTTTGACCCTGCGCCTGTCTGGGTGTTGGATATCCGGGAGGTTTTCAGGTTGCAGGATACCAGGAAGGGAACAGTAGGAATGTTTGTGTAGTGAATGCAGTAATGGTCACAGTTCAGGAAATTGATTGAAAAATGTCAATTAATGTCCTCTTGAGATTTTTCAATTGATTCATTTAATTTTTATTAATTTCCTGAATTAGAATTACCTAAACAGACACCTTGGAGTTCCCTTTCCCACTGTAGAGCTGGAACAGGCTGACTCATTATAGCCCTTTCCCACTGTAGAGCTGGAACAGGCTGGCTCATTATAGCCCTTTCCCACTGTAGAGCTGGAACAGGCTGGCTCATTATAGCCCTTTCCCACTGTAGAGCTGGAACAGGCTGACTCATTATAGCCCTTTCCCACTGTAGAGCTGGAACCAGGCTGACTCATTATAGCCCTTTCCCACTGTAGAGCTGGAACCAGGCTGACTCATTATAGCCCTTTCCCACTGTAGAGCTGGAACCAGGCTGACTCATTATAGCCCTTTCCCACGACAGAGCCAGAATCAGCCTGGCTCATTGTATCCCTTTCCCATTTTAGAGCTGAAAGAATGCCTGGCCAAAATCTAATTTGTAAAAGATAGGAATTTCTCAAGAGGGAAAAGTTCATGAGTGTGAGCCAATGTTTATTTTGTATGAATAAAACTGGTGTCCCTCGTTCCTTCAGTTGAATTGGCTTTGTTAGTATATTGCTAATGTATTTATGATAGTACCTAGTTATCTTTTCAGTACAGAGGAGAGTTGTGGCATTTTAGTTACCGTGTTGCAAATTAGTTTCCAGTGGCGTTCGTTACCCTGTTTGTGAGGACACAGTCGATATGGCTCTGATTCGGACGCATCCCCAGTCCAGCGAATTACGTCATTAGGACTGATTGACACCCTAACTGAATAAACAGGGTGAGAGCAGGCAGGTTCTGCTAACGGGAAGCAGGGCCATTCTGCCTAATGGATTCCCCTGCCACCTTCCAGAACCATCTACACAGCCGAGACCACCCACAGCTCTCCCATATTCTCATGTTAATTCTCCCTGGTATCAGACTTACATGTGGAAGGGGCTATTAAAGGCTACGCGCCTGCCCTTACATCAGATGTGGGGAATTGTGGTTTCATACGTACAATACAAGATGTCTTCAATGATGTACATTTCATAATTGCAGACTTTCATAACTACAAAATAATTTAAGTCACAGACCTGTTAAAGAATGAGCTGAGAGAATGTCAATGTTTGACTGTATAGTGTGTGGCTTTATAATCATTAACTTGCCTTTTTCCACAGTAAAACGCTTCCACAAAGTCTCACCTTCGTTTGTTTTTACCTCTCCCTCCATCGCCCCATCCGCTCTCTTCCCCTGCATCTCAAATTTATCTCCTCACACCGCTTTGCCCTGTATGTTCATGTAAACGTACAATGCAAATGTGTTCTCGTCTGTTTGTCGTCTTTTAAATGATGCCATTTTGGCCAGGTCTCTCTCTAAAAAGAGTTCCTTGGTTTCAAGTTACTTACCTGGCAAAATAAAAGTCAAATAAAAAAATGTAAAAAATAATATCATACAACACAGGTAGGTGAGTGCTTATGTCATAAAAAGTACACAGCAATCAAAATTAAATGGCATTCAATGTTACACAGTGCTGTAATCTTTTTATGAGATTAAAAAATTACGTACAAAATATCCCGTTTTGTGAAGCTAAAAGGCTAATTTGTGCAAAAATAATGCGAGAATTTTATGACAGTTTAGGGTTTACAAAGCATGTCATGAGTTTTCTTTTCTAAAAGAATTTAATGGCATTGCAAAACAAGGAAACACACAGAAGGACATTCCTTAAATGCAACCCTTGTACAAAAATAAAAATTAAACATAACAAATGTACACCTCTGAATGTACAGCTTAAACGCACACAAAAAAATAAAAAATGTTTAGTTGACAAGACTTTAATATCACACATAGCGCTCAGGTTAGGCACTGTCCCGAGTTTAGTCTACTCTCATCTTCATACACTGACCAGAACAAACATGAAAATAAGAGATGAAACCACAGAGAAATAGATTTGAATATCCTAAACTTTTCTGACGCAGAGATAGATCAACCTGCGTGTGCACTGACAGCGCACTCTCAAACCAATGAATCTCACACCTGTCTCTCCTGCATACCGTCTCGACCCTGACTCACCTGGATCTCACACCTGTCTCGCCTGCAAAAAGCCTCACCCCCCACTCCCCGACTCAACTGGATCTCATACTAATCTCTGCCCTGTCTCACACCTGTTCACCAAGGTCCAACAGTCGGAACTTGTCCTGGGAATAGAAGCAGGCCTTCACCACCCGACCACCAAAGTATCTTCCGTTAAGGTCCACAACAGCTGCAAGAACAAATACAACAATCAGTTATTCATACTCACAGAATACACTCAGACCCCACTAACAGCCCACAGAATGGAGTTTCGGTACTGATCACACACTCAGACCCCACTAACAGCCCACAAAATGGAGTTTCAGGACTGATCACACACTCAGACCCCACTAACAGCCCACAGAATGGAGTTTCAGGACTGATCACACACTCAGACCCCACTAACAGCCCACAGAATGGAGTTTCAGGACTGATCACACACTCAGACCCCACTAACAGCCCACAGAATGGAGTTTCAGGGCTGATCACACACTCAGACCCCACTAACAGCCCACAGAATGGAGTTTCGGTACTGATCACATACTCAGACCCCACTAACAGCCCACAGAATGGAGTTTCAGGACTGATCACACACTCAGACCCCACTAACAGCCCACAGAATGGAGTTTCAGGGCTGACCACACACTTGCTGAAGAGAGGTGGGATGGAGAAATTGAACATATAAAAACTTATATTCACAGAAGAGCTCGCAGAAAGAGCCAAATGAAACATTTAGGCAATTAGCAGACGGGCTGTTCCAGAGGGACAAACTCAGCTTACATTTTCTACACACAATCCTTGTAAAACAGACGTATGTTAAATCGCTAGCTCAGGGTTATAAACGCAGTGCCCCATTTGGGCATCGAACCCGCATCACAAGCCCAGTTTCATGACCATTATTAGTGCGCAACCACCAAGCTGCTCCAGTGAGATTACTCGCCCTGTCGCGCCCCGACTCTTTGGGGGGTCTCTCACCTTTAATGGCGGACTCCACCCTCTCAAACTCCAGGAATATTCGGACTGCTTCGTCGTCCATCACGCCCGAGATCTGTGTGTGTGTGTGCATGTGTGGGGGGGGGTTACATTTCACAGATTTTATCTGAATGACCAAACATTTCTCTTATCTTTCATTTGCAGAATAGTCTCAAATTCAGACACTCGTTAACACGTGTGAAACACGCACAGGGCACACGGACACAAACAAACATATAATAGCACAAACACACACAGTTCTCACCTCAAAGATGACACACTTGATGACTCTCCCGTATTTCTCGCACTCTTCTTTAGTTTCACCCTCAAGGTCTTCATCCACCTCCCCTCTGCCCACCATGTTCTACCACAAACCAACAAGTTTTGTGAATACAGTGTTAAAGCTCTCCTCTGCCCACCATGTTCTACCACAAACCAACAAGCTTTGTGAATACAGTGTTAAAGCTCCCCTCTGCCCACCATGTTCTACCACAAACCAACAAGCTTTGTGAATACAGTGTTAAAGCTCCCCTCTGCCCACCATGTTCTACCACAAACCAACAAGCTTTATGAATACAGTGTTAAAGCTCCCCTCTGCCCACCATGTTCTACCACAAACCAACAAGCTTTGTGAATAGTGTTAAAGCTCCCCTCTGCCCACCATGTTCTACCACAAACCAACAAGCTTTGTGAATACAGTATTAAAGCTCCCCTCTGCCTACCATGTTCTACCACAAACCAACACGTTTTGTGAATACGGTGTTAAAACTTTGTGAATAGTGTGCATGTTTGACAGCATTAAAGCTTTATGAATACAGACTGTATGCTTGACAGTGTGTGAATAGTATGTATGTTTGACAATGTTAAAGCTTTGTGAATATAGTGTGTATGTTTGACAGCTTTGTGAATAGTGTGTATATGTTTGACGTTGTATAACTTCGTGAATATAGTGTGTATGTTTGACAATGCTTTATGAATACGGTGTGTACGATTGACAGCGCTCTGTGAATACACCGTGTATGATTGACAGCGCTCTGTGAATACAGCGTGTATGATTGACAGCGCTCTGTGAATACAGCGTGTATGATTGGCAGCGCTCTGTGAATACACCGTGTATGATTGACAGCGCTCTGTGAATAGTGTGTGTATGATTGACAGCGCTGTGTGAATAGAGCGTGTGATTGACAGCGCTCTGTGAATAGAGCGTGTGATTGACAGCGCTCTGTGAATAGAGCGTGTGATTGACAGCGCTCTGTGAATAGAGCGTTTGATTGACAGCGCTGTGTGAATAGAGCGTGTGATTGACAGCGCTCTGTGAATAGAGCGTATGATTGACAGCGCTCTGTGAATAGAGCGTATGATTGACAGCGCTCTGTGAATAGAGCGTACGATTGACAGCGCTCTGTGAATAGAGCGTGTACAATTGACAGCGCTCTGTGAATAGAGCGTACGATTGACAGCGCTCTGTGAATAGAGCGTACGATTGACAGCGCTCTGTGAATAG
This sequence comes from Ilyophis sp. 1 JC-2022, assembly GCA_022702515.1. Classification (NCBI taxonomy): domain Eukaryota; kingdom Metazoa; phylum Chordata; class Actinopteri; order Anguilliformes; family Synaphobranchidae; genus Ilyophis; species Ilyophis sp. 1 JC-2022. Next base: position 6,830,942 of record CM040403.1, on the reverse strand, counting down.
AGCGTGTACAATTGACAGCGCTCTGTGAATAGAGCGTACGATTGACAGCGCTCTGTGAATAGAGCGTACGATTGACAGCGCTCTGTGAATAGAGCGTACGATTGACAGCGCTCTGTGAATAGAGCGTACGATTGACAGCGCTCTGTGAATAGAGCGTACGATTGACAGCGCTCTGTGAATAGAGCGTATTATTGACTTCTCTCTGTGTATAGAGCGTATGATTGACAGCGCTCTGTGAATAGAGCGTATGATTGACAGCGCTCTGTGAATAGAGCGTATGATTGACAGCGCTCTGTGAATAGAGTGTATGATTGACAGCGCTCTGTGAATAGAGCGTATGATTGACAGCGCTCTGTGAATAGAGTGTATGATTGACAGCGCTCTGTGAATAGAGCGCTTGATTGACAGCGCTCTGTGAATAGAGCGTATGATTGACACTATCCGAGACTCACACGGAGCAGCACAACTTTGGTGGGGCATTTGAGGATCTCAGTCAGCGGGTTGGCGTCCGACTTCTTCCCTGCATCCGCTGTGGGTGTGTGTGGGGGGGGGGGGGGCAGACAGGGGATATGCTCACATTTTAAGGTTTTTAAAATCCAGTTCTCTTCATGAGTGGGTTCTTATTATTACACCCAGTTCTTTATCTTTTTTTATGCACCTTAAAATAGATTTAATTGTCCATTAGGGTCTGTTACAGAACAAGGACAATTTTAACGGTTCAAATTAACCTACTTTTTTTGCGGACTGTTCTGTTATAAAATTAAAATACTGAGAATAGTTTTGGTTAATGTGGTCAAGAAAATACACTTTACAAAACAAACAGAGCGATGGAAAGAGAAGGATAAAAAAGGTGAAGAAATGGGGAAAAGGAAGGCTCACCTATGGACCCTAAGCTCCACGGGGCTGATTCACCCACAGGCAACGTGCTGGCAGCCTGAGCGGAGCCTGCTGCTGAAGAAGACACAAGTTCACACACACGCACGCACATGCACACGCACACATATACACACGTATACAAACACACACACGCACACATATATACACACATATACACACACACATATATATATACACACATATACACACGTGTTCATACACACACACACGCACACATATATATATATACACACACATATACACGCACACACACACGTATGCATATACACACATACACACACACACACACAAACACAAGCATGAGCTTGTGTTGTCATGGTTACACCACAGTATGATCAGCAGAGTAAATATGCGTAGAGATCATATGAGAGAGAGAGGAGAGTGTCTGCATGTTTAAGTGGTTCAAGCATGTGTGTGTGAGAGAGAGAGAGAGAGAGAGAGAGAGAGAGAGAGAGAGAGAGAGAGAGAGAGAGAGAGAGAGAGAGAGAGAGAGAGAGAGAGAGAGAGAGAGAGAGAGAGAGAGAGAGAGAGAGAGCGTGTGTGTGCAGGTATGAGTGTGTGTGCAGGTCTTACTCTTGTCGGTGAGGTCTCCCACGATGATCTTGCCGCCCCTCTTGCTGGTCTTCTCCACAGACAGGGCGGTGCTGAGGCCCTGCTCGTGTTTCCCCAAGCCTTGCCCCTCCCGAAAGCCATACTTCTGCATGATCTTATGAGCCACTGTCCCACTGCAGGGAGCCGCGCGCGCGCGCACACGCACACACACACACACACACACACACACACACACACACACACACACACACACACACACACAAATGCACGCACACACACACAAAGGAACATAAAAAAGAGAGCATTTCCACACCTTATTCAACAGCAGGTACAATTTAAGGGCAGGTACAATTTTCAACGAGGACGAGACTGTATCCGGTATAATTACATTAGTCTCAGCATATGAAAGGGTTACATTAGCACCCCCCCAGTGAGTGAGTAAAATTAGGCCCACCCCATATTGGCCAGGAAGGAGCTGCTGGGTCCGGGGGGGGAGCGGGGGCGCTCCGGATCCTCATAGAGGGGCGGCGGGATGGCGGCTTTGGAGGCGCGCGGTCGGCCCTCGTCTTCAGGGTACCCCGTGCCCAGTTCTGGAACAATAACAAGGAGGTGCATTTGCTTATCAGCAGAACAGAGGCTCCCTTATTCAGCACCATGTGTTTCAGTGTGTACAATGAGACTCTGACAAACTCAAGAGCTCATTGGCTGGGACTGGAGCCTGACTTAACAACAAAACATAAATCACCACTTCAAAGTACTTACGCTCCCTGTCCTTCTCCACCATAACCACGTAAAAATACTTACGCTATCTGTCCTGCTCCACCATCACCACCTCAAAGTACTTACGCTCTCTGTCCTACTCCACCATCACCACCTAAAAGTACTTATGCTCTGTCCTTCTCCACCATCACCACCTCAAAGTACTTATGCTCTCTCCTGCTCCACCATCACCACCTCAAAGTACTTACGCTCTCTGTTCTTCTCCACCATCACCACCTCAAAGTACTTACGCTCTCTGTTCTTCTCCCCCATCACCACCTAAAAATACTTACGCTCTCTTTCCTTCTCCCCCATCACCACCTAAAAATACTTACGCTATCTGTCCTGCTCCACCATCACCACCTCAAAGTACTTACGCTCTCTGTTCTTCTCCCCCATCACCACCTAAAAATACTTACGCTCTCTTTCCTTCTCCCCCATCACCACCTAAAAATACTTACGCTCTCTGTCCTGCTCCACCATCACCACCTCAAAGTACTTACGCTCTCTGTCCTTCTCCCCATCACCACCTCAAAGTACTTACGCTCTCTGTCCTGCTCCACCATCACCACCTCAAAGTACTTACGCTCTCTGTCCTGCTCCACCATCACCACCTCAAAGTACTTACGCTCTCTGTCCTACTCCACCATCACCACCTAAAAGTACTTATGCTCTGTCCTTCTCCACCATCACCACCTCAAAGTACTTATGCTCTCTCCTGCTCCACCATCACCACCTCAAAGTACTTACGCTCTCTGTTCTTCTCCCCCATCACCACCTAAAAATACTTACGCTCTCTTTCCTTCTCCCCCATCACCACCTAAAAATACTTACGCTCTCTGTCCTTCTCCACCATCACCACCTAAAAATACTTACGCTCTCTGTCCTTCTCCCCATCACCACCTCAAAGTACTTACGCTCTTTCCTTCTCCACCATCACCACCTAAAAATACTTACGCTCTCTGTCCTTCTCCACCATCACCACCTCAAAGTACTTACGCTCTCTGTCCTTCTCCACCAGAGAAGTTGGCGGGGCAATCGCAGCTCCTCCCATAGCTGAGAGAGAGAGAGAAAGTGTGTGAGTGAATGTGTGTTCAGGGCATATCAGGACTATTGGATCGGCCATATTGTCCCATCCAAGTGCTGTCCAAGAGGTTGCGCAGAACAGTGTGTGCAGAGGAGAGAGTGAATGAGTGAGTGAGTGAGTGAGTGAGTGAGAGGCTGAGTGAGAGGCTGAGTGAGTGAGTGAGTGAGTGAGTGAGAGGCTGAGTGAGTTAGTGAGTGAGTGAGTGAGTGAGTGAGAGAGTGAGTGAGAGGCTGAGTGAGAGGCTGAGTGAGAGGCTGAGTGAGAGGCTGAGTGAGTGAGTGAGAGGCTGAGTGAGAGGCTGAGTGAGAGGCTGAGTGAGAGGCTGAGTGAGTGAGTGAGTGAGTGAGTGAGTGAGTGAGTGAGTGAGAGGCTGAGTGAGTGAGTGAGTGAGTGAGTGAGAGGCTGAGTGAGAGGCTGAGTGAGTGAGTGAGTGAGTGAGTGAGTGAGAGGCTGAGTGAGTGAGTGAGTGAGTGTTAGTGAGTTAGTGAGTGAGTGAGAGGCTGAGTGAGCGAGTGAGTGAGAGGCTGAGTGAGTTAGTGAGTGAGTGAGTGAGTGAGTGAGTGAGTGAGTGAGTGAGTGAGAGAGAGGCTGAGTGAGTGAGTGAGTGAGTGAGAGGCACAGAACGGAGTGAGCAGAACGGTTTGTGCAGAAGAGTGAATGAGTGAGTGAGTGAGTGAGTGAGTGAGGCTGAGTGAGTTAGTGAGTGAGTGAGTGAGTGAGTGGCTGAGTGAGTGAGTGAGTGAGAGGCTGAGTGAGTGAGTGAGAGAGAGGCTGAGTGAGAGAGTGAGAGAGAGGCACAGAACGGAGTGAGCAGAACGGTTTGTGCAGAAGAGACCAGACTCACTCCTTTTCCTCCTCTCCTTCTCATAATCCTCTTCTTCATCAGACTCTGCCTCGGCTGGAAAGCGGGAAAATCCACTGGGAGCTCCGCCCTCGTGCCGCTCCTTCCGTTTCCTGAAAGTAGGAAGCGTGCCATTACGTGGGAATCATTACGTGGGAATCATTACGTGGGAATCATTACGTGGGAATCATTACGTGGGAATCATGTGTTTATGGAAGTATGTTGGGTAGCATTTTGTGCACAAGTGTGTTATGGTATGTTGTATATTGCGCGTTAAAGTGTGTGTTGAATACAATGTTGAATAGCGAGTTGTACATTGTAGACAAGAGTTGTGTGTATGTTGTGCATTCCGTTTCGTGTTTCTTGTACAGAGTGGTATGTTGTGCTTGGAGTTGTGTATAAAGCAGTGTGGTATGCAGTGTGGTTTACAGTGGTGTTCTCTGAGTGTGTGTGTGTGTGGGGGGGGGGGGGGGCATCCATAAATCTCCCACACCTCCATCTCCTTCTGTCGCTCCTGTTCTCTCTGCCTCTGCCTCTCCTCCCGCTGGCGTTTCACCACCTTCTCGTACTCGTTGGGGAACATGGGGTCATACTCATCAGCCAGGGGGATCAGCACGTCCCCTGAAGAGAACCCACCTGGGACCAGGTCCTGAGAGAGAAAGAGAGGGAGGAGGGAGGAGGAAAGGGATCTCAAACAGCTGGTTTCAATTGCTTAAATTACGCCCTCGATTGGCTAGTCTACAGATATTGTTTGCAAGAACTAAACTAAATCCAGCCTTGATCCAAAGCAATTATCCATTATTCCATTAATTTAATATGATATGATTTTTTTTATTTTTTATTCTTCAAAAGCTGTTAAGATTAAAGTGCTTGTGTTGTGGGGTTACACTTAGTAAAGTTATTGTGTTATTATTATAATTCTTCCAGGTCACTTTCTGAGTAGTGCTTTGGCATACTTTGGTACTCTTTGGGCAGGATGCTGGATCAAAAGAAAATGTCAGCAGCTAATGCTAGCGCTCTTCACCTTAAGCCCAACAGCGAGGTGCGGGGGCGTGTCCGAGATCTGTCTGTCATCGCTGGAACCGCCTCTTTTCAGGTCGATCACCGGAGCCAGAACCGTTGGCTGCTTCGAACGCTGACTCTACAAGAGTCATACAGTATTTATTCAATACTGCATGTTTTCACACCAAAAAACACAAGCGCTACACAGTGATCTCAGTCCAGTACTAGATGGCTATACCAAGTGCACAAAGTACATATTTTTAACCTTAGTACAGCAGTAACTGACTGTAACAAAGTACATGCTGATCACAGACAGTACACTGAAAGGTGGCTGTATTGAGCTCCACACTAAAACAATGGCTCTTATCTCTTTACTCTAACCCTCAGTTCTGAACTGACCCATAAGCTCTACAACTTAGATTTCACGCAACACAACATATTCAAAGGTGTCCAGAATATGGTTGTCAAATATCGGTCCAGCGCTTAGGGGCTAGTTACAGAAAAACCAAATGTCACTCTTTCTCAATGAAAGTGTTGCCAGAAAAAGGTTGATCGTGTAAGGGGCATTTAAACATAGGTTTCATACATCACTAACATTATACACACACATTTAAACATAGATTTCATACATCACTAACATTATACACACACATTTAAACATAGATTTCATACATCACTAACATTATACACACACATTTTAACATAGGTTTCATACATCACTAACATTATACACACACATTTAAACATAGATTTCATACATCACTAACATTATACACACACATTTAAACATAAGTATCATACATCACTAACATTATACACACACATTTAAACATAGATTTCATACATCACTAACATTATACACACACATTTAAACATAGGTTTCATACATCACTAACATTATACACACACATTTTAACATACATAACACAGGCAATAGCCTGGTAAATGTATTTGTGTACAGTAAAAAAGTATATTTGTTGTCTTCTATAACCACCTCACCGCTGATCACTCCATCAATCTGATTCTTACCTTTGCTTGTGTGAGCGCGGCCTTCTTCACCTGCAGCTGAGATTGCAGAAGCTTAAAGTTCTTTGACCAGCCTTCAGTCTTGTCGCTGGTCTCCACGCCGAGGTCATCGTACAGGGACATGATCGCTGGCGCTCAAGTAAACACCTGAAGATTAAAAATGAAAAACCTGAAATATTTGGTGTAACGTTATGCTGCTGGATAGCTAGCTTGGTTTTTACGAGCTGCTGGTATTCTACCTAACCTTATCTGCTGTTTGACATTGTTTTTGCTTGCAAAGATAATGTAATCCTTTTTCATAAAGTGAACAAATAATAAAATACTACACTAGCCAAACAGGCATATAGCTGAATGAAAAATAACTATTTAGCTAAGCTTAAATTAATGGCTATTTCGCCATTTAGCTACTATGGCCAAGCATGACTTGCTCACTGGCTGGCTAACGAAACGTGCTTGCTATAGTATAATTCTCGGCTAGAAATTATTTTCTGAAGTACAAAGCATCGATAGCTCACCTGATGCAATGTAGAAAATGTAAGACACTTCAATTTCTCAGAGAAGATGAATATAACCAAAGACGATATATATTCTTCAACATAGCTAAAAGCTAAGATCGCATATGGAAGCACTAGCGTGCGGAAGTAGTCTGACGCTTTCCGGTAAGCAGCAGGGCGGGAAATTTCATAATAAAAGAAAGACTGTTATTTTCTTGTAAGCACTTCGTAGGCGACTATTGAACCAAAGTTGATGACATATGGACGTATGATACCGCAATTAAATTATCAGAAGCGGGGAGAATCAATTTCACCATACATACATTTAATTAGAATCTTATATTTTTGTGAAATGGCAAGATTTGTATTGCCTTATGTCAATGACTCCAGCCAGTTTCACCACTGTATCGTCATGTTTCAACACTGTTTCTGTTATTTTACACACTTGTCTCAGCACTACACATGTAATCTGATTATTCTGAATACAATCATGTAATAACTGCAATCGAAAGAAGAATCAAATTCCAATAATAGACCTTTTTGTTTACTTAGTTATTTTTGACCCTATATCGCCACCCAATAATGTAAAATAGAAGTTCAGCTAAATCTCACATAGGAAAATGATGAGAAAGAGGCTGTGTCCGAATCAGAGCTCTATAAAAATATCCTATAATTTGGACTAGTTTTGAATCGCCATTTGGCTGGAAAACTTACTAGATCTGGCAACCCTGCACCCCACTCTTGCGCTGCCATATCACGTGTTGTTTTTGTTGTATTTGAAGGAAAACGTCAGCAAAGCTGCGCCTCATTTTTTTCTTCAAACGAAGCTCACGTCATATTTATGTGACCGCAATGTTCGTGTACTTCTTGAAAAGTGTGCTCCCGAATGTACTCAGCGAAACCCCGAAAGTAAGTGTCATCCGGGTATATATACTGCAATTTGAATTTTTTTTTGCGTACTCTACGACTTTCTCGCCCTATCTACTCACCAAGGCTACTCGACAGTGTGGAAGAGTGCTTCCTCTTCACTGACTCGCACAGCAGTTAATCTGAAGCTTCGTGTAGAAGGTGCTTCCTCTTCACTGACTCGCACAGCAGTTAATCTGAAGCTTCGTGTAGAAGGTGCTTCCTCTTCACTGACTCGCACAGCAGTTAATCTGAAGCTTCGTGTAGAACGTGCTTCCTCTTCACTGACTCGCACAGCAGTTAATCTGAAGCTTCGTGTAGAACGTGCTTCCTCTTCTCTGACTCGCACAGCAGTTAATCTGAGGCTTCGTGTAGAACGTGCTTCCTTTTCACTGACTTGCACAGCAGTTTTAAAACACGGTTATTGAAATTCTTGTTCGTGATTTCCACAAACACTATTGTTTTTTCGGTGTGAAATTCATTAATACATACGTTGATGATACCATTGGTTATTTACCAGGTGACAATTTATCCATCATCAGGAAGTTGTGCATCGGCTGCTTTATTCATTGTACAGATGTGTACATGAAGGCATGTTACGGGGAACATCTGCAGAGAGCCAAGGTAACATGGTTAGAAATTGCAAGGCAAAATTAATATTTTTTATTTATGTTGTTCTCTTGGTCATATCTCCCTTGGTAGAGATAATACCAAGCATTGTTTTATCTCTCACGTAAATACATCTAAGTTATTAATAACAATTAACTTATTAACAAAGACTGTTAATTCATCCAAATAGTTAGTATTCTTGCCAGAACGTGTGCAGTATCGTGGCTTGCAGGCAAGTTAGTTTCCAAATGGTAACTTGCAGTGATGTGCCCTTGAACGTTTTCTAAATGCAATATTGCAGTGATTCTGTGGGATAGAATTTTGGGAGACCTGTTGTGCTTTTGTTTTTAGTTTGTCTGTATTTGGGACTTACCCCTCCTTTGCTCACAGGCAGCTGGGGACCGTAGTGGACCCCCCACTGGCCACCACATGCGCTGACCTTTCGGTTGATGTGGTCACTGACGTCAGGCGCCCCAAACCGCATGCAGAAGGCGTGATCAAAAATATAGACAAGATCAAACATTGCGCACAGTCTGGACCACTGACATTTAAGGACGCGTTGGAACCGAAATTCAAATCCACTACTTCATCCAACAGCAGAACTGAACATGAGCGTTGTGATCAGGTAGTAGGTATATAGGACATACTGCAAATAGGCCTGCAGATTAGTTCCTCTTCAAACCTCATTTATAGCTGTGCGGATGAGTAATTTGTCTTGCTATTAATTTGTAATTTCTCCCTCTGTCATCATGGGGCTGTAGGTCTCTGTGGATAAGAACATTGCTAAATGTCCAACTGTAACTGTTATATTTACCCACTGGCTTCAGTCACACATTTTCTCTCACTTTCTCCTGTGTCATTACCCCCACCAAGGAGGCAATGTTTTCACCCGCGTTTGTGTGTCCGTCAGTTACCAGGATATCTCATGAAGTTATGCATGGATTTGCACCAAATTTGGTGGGAAGGTCGGACAATGGCAGTGGAAGAATTGGTTAACTTTTTAAGACTTGGTGGAGGTTTGTGCTCTACTGAGCACATTTTGTAGTCTTACAAATATTTTAGATCATGGTACAAACAAACTCGAATATCCCACTGTATTTTTTTTTTTAGGGCAATAGGTTTACAAAGCCACTTTAAAAGGTAGTGTGTTACACCATAGCCCTAAGTGGCACTGTTTCCACTGTTTTTAGGAGTTAAAGGCCAATTCATAAGTATGTGTAAAAAAAGTAGCCAAAAAAAGTATGCGTACGGACCTAAATGACATCATAGTAGACCTGAAACAGACCTCGAGCAGACATCCGAACAACCGACTGCATAGATCACCAGGGAAGCTAATCAAGTATTACAGCCGCTTTTTTCCATAAAATCTGTGTGTTCATACTTCCTTGGATTATGGTCGGAAGGTGACAAAGCCGGATAGGATAAAATGATCATGACAAGGAACCGTCTAATAGCTTTGTTACAGTGTACAAACCCAACAACTGAAAACCAGTTGATCTGTGGCAACTACTTGGCATCTGGCTTTTTGTGTGGCCCAATAAAACAGGCAATGTGGGGCATTTGTTGGGTAAAGAAAATGATTTCCCCTTGATTTCGCCAGTCAAATTCAGCAGCTCCAGCACATCTGCTGACAATATCTTTGCGGTCAGCTCAGTTCATCGACAGTATTGTCATCGGATAGAAACCTGTTGCACTTTTTACAGTTTACAAATAGTTAGTATTCTTGCCATAACGTGTGCAGTATCGTCGCTTGCAGGCAAGTTAGTTTCCAAATGGTAACTTGCACACTGGGAGTGGAGAAAATGCATCACAGCCTTGTGAATACCGCCAACCCAACAGACGCATGACGTCAGTCACCTACCTCCGCAAACGATCTATTTCAGTGTTGCTCATGTTTGGCATTGAATGAGGCCGATTAATGAGGAAAGTGGGCGAAAACGCCGGCGACATTTTGAGGCACGTGGGTTTTTCACAAACAGCTTAAAATTTTGGCAGCACTTTTAACCTCTCTGACATCGTGCCCAGTCTCTCGAGTATCGCACTTCCGCCTATGAAACACTTCTCTTTCATCGTGCCCAGTCTCTCGAGTATCGCACTTCCGCCTATGAAACACTTCTCTTTCTCCATCTTTGCATAAACACGTGTCGCCGTTCCAGCGGGGTGACTAAAGCTCGAGCCGGATGGAAATAGAAGCTGCTTGACATTTCCCTTAATGGATTCAGGCGTATTTGAGTGGCTCTCGGCTCAGAGCAGAGGATTCTGGGAAAAGGTGCACAGTGTTTGTCATTTATTTCCCTGTCTCTTTCCCACGGCGGTAAGAAACCGTTCTTCTGCTGGGCGTCTTCCACCACCATTCTGGCAGTAGCTGTTTGATAAAATGACATTAATTAATTTAACACCGTGGTGGAGCTGGCAGGCTATATACAGCATATAATAAGCACCCTCACACAAGCTGATCGATTTACGACAATGCTGAGGCACTCAACAGCAAGGCAGGAAGAGAACAGAAGCTGCTGGAATATACTGCAATATAATAAAACAAGTTACATAGATCAGAAAATATGTTGCAACACCTCACAAAATAAGGGCGAATACACAGATTATTGCCGGGTTCAGATATTGCAATCAATTAAAAAACACATTCCCGTGAAATATATTGATCATTATATTGTCCATAAAGGCCGCATATTAACAATATATTTCAATATATGGTCCTGCTTGAACAAACTTTCCAGGAAATATTATGAAGGACAAATAAGATGGCAACAGTATGGAATTAAAAATAGTTTTCTCTTTGGGAGCAGAATGGGAGTTACCCTCAAATTTGTTCATTTTCAGTTCATATTTTTATATTTCCATATTGCCTGCATTTAGCTGGAGATGGGTGACCGGAGCAGCAATGTTCCTTGGTGATTATAGGAAGTAGATATGGAGCAGAAGAAATGGAAGCAAACTGACCCCGTTCTCAGAAAAGGCAACCCATTCCTGCAAAAAGCCTCCACTGCCTGGTCAGAGTAATGAAAATAAAAGTTCTGCCATTTCCCCAGGACATGTACATACTATATCAGGGTTGCCAGAGCTGCCTTTAAAATCCCTCAAAATGCGTTCCAGTTCGTACGTTCACAGACATATATTACCCCTGTTCTGATATCTGCAGCATGATTGAAATAGAACGCTATAAAACTAAAATGGCACTTGTAAACCAAAAAAATGAATCATTAATATTTGTAATTTATTGTCGTACAGAGTATAAGGAGGTTCGTTTCAAAAAGCCGCTGCAATTCCAGTGTTAATATTTACGACTCAAAAACTGGCCAAAATTGATATGGAAAGCACTTTGTAGGGTATCTATGAGATAGAATTCCAGTAAGCGTATTGTTAGACATGAGGCTTATCCCTTGGGCACAAAATTCAGGCATACCACATACAGAAGATCATTGTGTTTCTGAGGGCAGCCGCCCATGAGCAGATTCATTCATTGGATTGAATGAATAGAAACAACCTTCAGCAAGAGAATGATGCGAAACAAAGAAGAGGAGATCTATAATAACGATCACGGAGATCTGATGAGCATCGCGTACAAAGTGCGCATAGCAAGTTCTGGGAAGAAACTTTTGCTGCAGCCGACCATCGGTCTCATACTCAACCAATCACATGCACACATCACGAATGGAGCGCCCTGTTTAACCAGGAATCAGTCCTCCCTGTGTTGCTCAATGCTCCTCTAACCCTCCTAACTCTAACCCTCCCTGTGCTGCTCACTGCTCCCCTAACCCTCCCTGTGCTGCTCACTGCTCCCCTAACCCTAACCCTCCCTGTGCTGCTCACTGCTCCCCTAACCCTCCCTGTGCTGCTCACTGCTCCCCTAACCCTCCCTGTGCTGCTCACTGCTGTGCTGCTCTTTGTTTGCTTTGCTGCGTCTGCATTAAATTTGTGATCACCCTCCACCACCCCAGCCTCCACCCTCCACCACCCCAGCCTCCACCCTCCACCCTCCACCACCCCAGCCTCCACCCTCCACCACCCCAGCTTCACCCTCCACCACCCCAGCTTCCACTTGTTGTTTGGATCGGCTCTTGGTACGGGGGGGGGGGGGGTTTCGTGTCATCTCCTGTTTAGCGCGGGAGGGGAAGGGGGGGGGTTGTTGCCTGTGCTCCAGAGTACCTAAAGCGGATCTAGTCAGTGCCAAACCAAAATAATTGTACAGCACATAAATTAAAACATGTAATTTCAGTACGTGAGTTAACAGAAATACAGTGAGATAAAAATAGTGCCAATAAAGAGATAGAGATATAACAGAAGAATTTTTTTTCTGTCATCGATTACCATCGTCCCACATGGAGAGGGGTGGGTGGGGCGGGCTTGGCTCAGCGTATGAGGTATCAGCTGAATGAGGCTATTGCAGTCACAGGCATGTAGACAGAGTGCCCGGGGCCTTGGGTGGGAGGGCGCTACCTCCCTCCCTGATGGAAAACAGATTTTATTTTCAAATAAACGAGGGCACTTGGTTCTCGCTGCTTCTCCAGCCTCTTGCCTGCAAAGAAGAGTGAATATGGGGAAGTGGGACTTATTTTTTTTCACTAGAGAATTTGCTGCAGAGAAACGGCTCTTTGAGTGCCTGAAAAACCTGTTATGACACAAAGCCAGAGATCAACCTGCCAGTCACAGACAGGATTATTTGTCAAATGCACAGAACCATGCAACTTGTAGTAGAAGATAGTGATCTTGTAATATAGTACATGTATAATAGTATAATATAGTACATGTATAATATAAACTAGATGATCGACTATAGATGGTGCCTTTAAATAACCTGCTGTAGTTTTTGTAGTTACATTGTGTTTTTGGACCTCACCTCTAATCATAAATCTACTAATATATCAAGTTTTTTCCCCAAAGGTCATGTTATTGTGTTGTTTCCTGTAAGATGTTGGGTTATGTTATGCAATGGTACATAGACTTTAAACCAGAATTTTACAGTCCTGGGCCATGTCCAAATATGACCCCTACACCCTTTTGAGGACGAATATCTGAGTCCACTTCGTGAAAAAGCTTTTGAGTGGGTGACTTTTTCTCACAAATGGGGGCACTTAAAAATACCAGGATGAACCCCTTATTTCCGGGGTTTTGTTGAGGGAATTCAGAAGCACACTCATCTGCAGAACTGGGCACTCATCCAACAATTTCAGTAAGTAACTCGGAAGTAAAAGCGTAAAAGACATAGAGCGTATATGCATAGTTATGGTATAAAATAGGTTAATATAACAAAATACTTTTTTATTTTTGTTTATTCTATCTTCATTCATAATATACATTTTGTAACAATCGTCATATGTTAACTGATTGATATTATCAATAATAAAAAATTCTAAATAAATATTACAAACTACTTCCTTACTAGTTTGGAAAGAGTTTTGCGGGATTTCTTTCACACACTGCTTGCAAAGTGAGGAGACAGGGGACATAGGAACAGGGGTCTGAGTGGACAGGGGACAGTGGACAGGGAACAGGGGTCGTATTCGGTCAGTCCTGGTCCTAGAGGGCCACAAGGTTTGCTGGCTTTTTGTTTTCACCTTAAAATCAGCAGTCAGTTCAGAAGAAACCCGGTGAAGTAATTACCTGTGTAATAAATTGTTTTACTTGCTTGAAATGCTGAGTAACAACAAAAAACAACAGAAACATGCAGCCCTCCGGGACCAGGATTGAGAACACTATTTTAGACTGTAGGTATAATTACGAGCTTACTGAAGCTGGCCTGAACGGTCTGTTCTAGTCATGGATTTATATTGTAGCGACATAAAAACCACACATTTAAAGCCAAAAAATAAATCAAATATGTAGGTCAAAATCATTTATTTTCATGATCATGTGAATGCAGGTCTTAAAACGTAAGAACAAAAACAAAGTATTCTGAGAATTAAAATGACTTGAAGGCCTAAAACATAGATGGACGTTGTTCTAATAAATCCATAAAATTAATAGAGAACTGCAAATCTCCAATATCCCCACACTCCTCAAATAACTTTAGAGCACAATATTTCATGAGAAATTATAAGTATATGTATAACAAAACAGGTACATCTTTACGACAACTGATCCAGAAACATCTGATCTTAAGTGATTCCATTTAATTGAGCAAGAGAGGCCTTTTTTTGAAAACGTAAAAGCTTTATGTCTGGATTTGGTTAAATCCAGTTTCCTCCCCTTTAAATCCACGTACGTCAACCTTCTCTGACACCAGTTATAAACCAAGAAGGCTTTTCCTTTCATGTGCAGGCACACCTGTGTGCATGTTTTGGCAAGTAACTATGCACGTTGTCAGCAAACATTTTCCTCTATTGTGCAAATCAACCAATGGTTTATCTGCAAAGGCCAGCAGCAAAGTCCTCCTGCACCAGTACATTTGAACTTGATTCATGGGCTATGATCTGGAAAAAAAAATAAAGCAAAGGTGTATTCATTCTACTGATAACCTAGCAAAAGCTAGTGTAATGTTATGGATATACAACTATAGCAGCAACATCTGAAGAAATGCATGAAATATCAGATAAGCATTGTTCAATAGGCCTAATAAATGCCAAGGATATACTTAGAAATGTTAATAGCCTTTTTAGGTGACAAACTAATTTTTGTGGCTAAAAAGCTGACAATACAAACAGCCACTCTTGTCTGATTGTAGGTGATCAAGATGGTGCTGTTTGTTCAATATAGTGTTGCCAACCGTCCCTTGAAATAAGGGACCGTCCCTTATTTGGAAAATAAAAGACCCGTCCCTTAACGAACTGATAAGGGACGCAGTTTGTCCCTTATTTTGGGGACTCAATGAATGACAGAGCGATTTATATGAGAAATTACGGTAATCTTGTCTATGTGCGAGAAGGCACTCAGCTCATTGGTCATGACTCGAATTGCTGTCAGTGTTGCTAGGATAGATAGGCCCTTGTGCTTCATTTTACTTTAAATTGAAGTTCGACATAGTGTTGAAGAACTGTTATTTTGCACTGACAAAATACATTATTGAATGATAATGTTTCCCACGTATTACAGATGCATGTCTGGTATATGGATAGGACTTGTTACAACCAAGTAGGCCTATATTATATTGTGGCGATCCGGGGCGATTACGAGTGATGTAAATAATTGTGTACATAGAATCGTTATGTGTGTATGCTTATGCTGTGCAGACCCGTGCACGAGTGATGGGTGATGTAGCTGCATTACCAGAGCGTGTTCAAATGCACTGACGTGTGTACAGTAACATTGGCGGTTAGCATTTGAATATAACCTCCCGCCAGAACGGCGACTGCTGTGATAAACAAACTGTATAAAGTCCCGCTAAATGTGGCAGCATGAGCTCAACCAGGTCCGCTCTAAGAATGTTAGAGCGGGGCCAACGATTGTTTTGAGTGTGACCGAGGTGATTAAGTGTGATTGGTTAAGGTGAGCTGCAGGGCACCTATTAGAGGTCGCCCTTGTTAGCAAGCTCATTTGCATAAGCCAGGCTATAAAGCTGGCTACAGTTCAGCGCGCGTTGTCTATTTCTGCTTGTAATTTATGAAGTGAAGTTGTACGAAGATTGCGCTCTTGTCAATAAACTAATCCAAACTGAAAACCTGACTCCAACTCCATGGCTCGCCACAATATGTTAAAGTGTAGTAATAATGCAGTAATGCAGGTGTAAAAAAAAACCTGTGCCGCGAGGGCCGCTAAGGTGTCCCTTATTTCAATTTCTGATAGTTGGCAACCCTAGCTCAATAAGAAACAAATAGTACCATCTTCACGAACCATGAAGATCTGCCGTGAGTGACTGGAGTCACACAGATTCATTAAAACAGAACACGTCTCATATTCGGGCCGTATCTGGTAATGTACGCCTTCACCTGACCAGAAAGCGTTCGTCACAGTGACGATCTGAGCCAGACGCTCTCAAGTGTTAGCGGTCCAAGACACAGCCCCTCAGAAATACAAGTGCAGTTTTCCCTGAGAGGTCTTCGCGTCTGTCAGCCACCGCTGTAAACAGAAGCGAGTCTACACACAGTCTATGGTGGCGAGGCATGCACCATTTAAAGAAGACCTTTAATCCCAGCCTTCTCTGTCAAAACCGCTCTGTCGCCAAATAGACAGAAAACATAACTATTTTTAATTCAAGTTCAAGAGGAGGATTTTTCTCTCTGTTGCTAAAATGAACGATATCAAAGTTGCAGTGCTGGGGAGTGAGGGTGTCGGGAAATCAGGTAGGCTAATGAAAAATGTGTGTAGCCTATTTCTTTACTATAGCGTGTAACTCTTGCATGTAGTTTGAATAAACAAACGTTGAAGAATATCAAGTAGGATCTAAATGGTTACCTCTGCTTTCTCCTAGCCCTCATCGTGCGATTCCTTACAAGGCGATTTATTGGCGAATATGCATCATCGTCAGGTAGGCTACATTGTGTCATTTGGTTGAATAAAGACTACGATCAGATAAATGAGTGTTCATTAAGACGAATTGCAGCGAATATCTTTTCCCATTGACACGAATTAAAGAGTTTGCTAACGTATTTAAAATGTGGAGTGGAAAAGTAAATTAATTAGCATTCTGCGTGGAGAGGACCGTACACTGTGCCACAGAATTATGAGCTTTAAATTTCAAAACGTGTTACCTCACCACGTCAATTGGAATAATAGGCCATTAAACGTGAAAACGACTCATTGCACAAGTTAAGGGTACGAAGCTTCTCTACATTGTTTTAAATTTGTAAAACAACAGTCATGCGTACTCATATAACGTGGACATAACAAGCACACGCACACACACACACGCACACACACGTGTAAACAGAGAGAGAGCGAGATACTTTTTTGTAATCATAAGTCATAGACTTAGCAACATCCCTGTTCCTTGCACATCAAATTGTCTACATGATAGAGCCTTTACACATGAATATATATTTTTTACATTTGTAACTGCATAAAATTTTCACAGTCACACATGGAAAGAGCATGTTTTTAAAGTGTGCTAGTACTAAAGAGGTCTAAGAACTGGAGGGAACGTTGCTCTATGAGAGGGCACAGTTAAAGTTTAACTAAGCAGTGTTCTGTTCTCTGTTCTCCCCCTAGAATGTATATACAGAAAGCGTCTGTCTATTGATGGAAGACAGTTGAATCTTGAGCTATATGATCCCTGCTCACAGGTAGGCTACGTGCATGGGTTTCCACAGAAGAAAACTATTATGTTGATGATTATAATGTTACAGTAGCGCCATGGTTATTGTCATTATTATTTTTTATACCCCTCTCACAAAAAGTATATTTAAAAAGAAACAACATGATATGCAATCAATTCACTTAATATAGGCCACTTTGTATCAGGGAGCAAATCCACTCTGCTTTACTTACATTGTGGAGCACTGTCTGTGAGCTGCATGATTAATATACTGTTAGATAACAAGGGTCCTCTACTCACAAAAGCCCAGGTCTAATTTAGAGTGCATTAGTCATGATGATCATGGGTATAAAATGGGTGTTTTTTCTGTATTATAATGGAGTTAATCTATCACAGACCACTGACTCACAGTAACTAGCAAATGAATACCTGCTGTAACATGCAGAATATTAATGTAATCTTGTCAGTATATATAACTATATATACTGTGTGTGTATATATATATATATATACAGGTGCAGCTCAAAAAATTAGAATATCGTGAAAAAGTTCAATAGTTTTTGCCACTCATTTCAGAAAGTGAAACTCATATATTATATAGATTCATTACACATAGAGTGAAATATTTCAAGCCTTTATTTCTTGTAATTTTGATGATTATGGCTTACAGCTAATGAAACCCAAAATTCAGTGTCTCAGAAAATTAGAATATTTTGCTTTAACATATTTTTAAAGTATCATATTTAATATTTGGTCGCATATCCTTTGCATGCTGTTACTTCCTGAAGTCTGTGACCAATCAACATCAAAAGACTCTCAATATCTTATTTTCAGGTACTGTTACAAGCGATACTATAACCTCTCTGCATTTGAACTGATCTCTATGGGAATTGGGGGGTGAGACTAGATTCAGCTTGAAATATTTCACTCTATGTGTAATGAATCTATATAATATATGAGTTTCACTTTCTGAAATGAGTGACAAAAGATATTGCACTTTTTCACGATATTCTAATTTTTTGAGCTGCACCTGTATATATATATAAAGTGGATTTATGTTTTGTCTTATTGTTTTATTAGAAGTTGTGCAGGTAATCCTGTATTTAGTTACTTTTACAGATAATCATGTATTTGCAGTGATTTATACAGATAATTCTGTATTTGCAGTGATATTTACAGATAATTCTGTATTTGCAGTGATATTTACAGATAATCCTGTATTTGCAGTGATATTTATAGATAATCCTGTATTTGCAGTGATATGTATAGATAATTCTGTATTTGCAGTGATATTTATAGATAATCCTGTATTTGCAGTGATATTTATAGATAATCCTGTATTTGCAGTGATATTTATAGATAATCCTGTATTTGCAGTGATATGTGTAGATAATCCTGTATTTGCAGTGATATTTATAGATAATCCTGTATTTGCAGTGATATTTATAGATAATCCTGTATTTGCAGTGATATTTATAGATAATCCTGTATTTGCAGTGATATTTATAGATAATCCTGTATTTGCAGTGATATTTATAGAGAATCCTGTATTTGCAGTGATATTTATAGAGAATCCTGTATTTGCAGTGATATTTATAGATAATCCTGTATTTGCAGTGATATTTATAGATGATCCTGTATTTGCAGTGATATTTATAGATAATCCTGTATTTGCTGTGATATTTATAGATAATCCTGTATTTGCAGTGATATTTATAGATAATCCTGTATTTGCAGTGATATTTATAGATAATCCTGTATTTGCAGTGATATTTATAGAGAATCCTGTATTTGCAGTGATATTTATAGAGAATCCTGTATTTGCAGTGATATTTATAGAGAATCCTGTATTTGCAGTGATATTTATAGATAATCCTGTATTTGCAGTGATATTTATAGATGATCCTGTATTTGCAGTGATATTTATAGATAATCCTGTATTTGCGGTGATATTTATAGAGAATCCTGTATTTGCAGTGATATGTATAGATAATCCTGTATTTGCAGTGATATTTATAGATAATCCTGTATTTGCAGTGATATTTATAGATAATCCTGTATTTGCAGTGATATTTATAGATAATCCTGTATTTGCATGCTTAGGCTCAGCCTTGTGAGGGAAAGACCTCCCTGAATGAGCAGGTGCACTGGGCAGACGGCTTTGTGGTGGTCTATGACATCAGCGACAGGTCATCGTTCGTCACCGCCAAAGCCATCGTGCACCTGATCCGCGAACTCCACCTCGGAGTGACCAAAAGGTATTCGCTCGATCCCATTACATTACATCGCATTACAGACACTCTTGTCCGGAACAACTTACAGCGTAAGAGTGCATGTGTAATTAGCACATTCACCTAAGCAATGGAGCCAGACCAGGAAAACAACACGCCCACACCATGCAACATCACTAAAGCACTGAATGTAGGTTAACTCTGATACGCTAGGGGGTGTCTCAGCGGGGTAGTCTGCAGAGCACTGAATGTAGGTTAACTCTGATACGCTAGGGGGTGTCTCAGCGGGGTAGTCTGCAGAGCACTGAATGTAGGTTAACTCTGATACGCTAGGGGGTGTCTCAGCGGGGTAGTCTGCAGAGCACTGAATGTAGGTTAACTCTGATACGCTAGGGGGTGTCTCAGTGGGGTAGTCTGTAGAGCACTGAATGTAGGTTAACTCTGATACGCTAGGAGGTGTCTCAGTGGGGTAGTCTGTAGAGCACTGAATGTAGGTTAACTCTGATACGCTAGGGGGTGTCTCAGTGGGGTAGTCTGTAGAGCACTGAATGTAGGTTCTGATATGCTAGGGGGTGTCTCAGTGGGGTAGTCTGTAGAGCACTGAATGTAGGTTAACTCTGATACGCTAGGGGGTGTCTCAGTGGGGTAGTCTGTAGAGCACTGAATGTAGGTTCTGATACGCTAGGGGGTGTCTCAGTGGGGTAGTCTGTAGAGCACTGAATGTAGGTTAACTCTGATACGCTAGGGGGTGTCTCAGTGGGGTAGTCTGCAGAGCACTGTACACATGCTCATTGTGAGCCGTGATGTTGGCGGTTCAAATCTGGCCACGTGACCTTTGTCACATGTCTTTCCCTCCTCTCTCGTTCCCCATTCTTCCTGTCTCTCTACACCGTGCTTTCCAATACAAGCTGAAAAAGGGCTAAAAATATACTTGTAAAAAAAACTATGCTAAACCTGGAACCATAATGCATACATATAATGAATACATATATATATATAACCTGCACTATCCCTCAATTCTAAGCACCCATCCCAACAGGCGTACGGGGGTGGGCAGCTTATTTCTGATGTCCCATTCACCGCCTAAGCGCCTGAGCTGTGGTAGGCGTAGGAGTATTTTTCCGAAAGTGGTCCAAAATGTCCGTGTGCTTCCAATAAAAAGAAAGCCAGGACAGAGTGGGAGGCTTCCGAGGGGGGAATCAAACTGCACAATGACTCCCGAGACTCGGGAATCAGCTCTGAAATTTATCTTATATTTGGCAATTATGAACTTGAGAGTCGCTTCAGGATTGGATTCTGCTGCACTGTGATGTCTTCGCCATGAATCATGGGAACCTTGCTGCTCTTTGTATGTGGCTTTGTACTGTTTCAGCTCTGTGAGACTCCTCTCAATGTCACGCTACTTCAGTTAGCCTCAGTGAATATAAAGCTCTAAACATGGAAAATAAGGCAAACGAAAAGGCGTTGGCGAGTCAGTAGGGGGCACTCTTCCCTCTGAACCAAATACAAATCAAGTGCCCCGGTACAGTACATTAATATCCAATCACCCATTTTGAAAGAGTATTAAGGGGTATTAACTCATCTGTCCTGGGGGGTATTCCACAAAGCAGAATTACTTCCGGAACTCTTTCAAATCTGAAACATGGGCTGAAGTAAAAAGAGCTGTTCTGGATTTTACTCAGTGCAGTTACCCAGCTAACTCAGTAATCCTGAGGGGTATTTCACAAGGCAAGATCACTGAGTTAACTGAATAACTGCACTGAATAAAACCCAGAACCCTCCCAAATCTCGAACATGGGCTGAAGTAAAAAGAGCTGTTCTGGGTTTTACTCAGTGCAGTTACCCAGCTAACTCAGTAAGCCTGCTTTGTGGAATACCCCCCTGGTTTATTTCCCACAAAACTGACGTTCTACATGTGGCCAACTAATCATGTGATATGTGATATATATCGCACCTCCTGCATGTGATATGTGATATATATCGCACCTCCTCCATGTGATATGTGATATATGTCGCACCTCCTGCATGTGATATGTGATATATGTCGCACCTCCTCCATGTGATATGTGATATATGTCGCACCTCCTGCATGTGATATGTGATATATATCGCTATGCAATACCTTGCGCTCCCTGCCCACTTTTATTCTCCAGACTGAGCTCTGGGTTCTCAGCGGACCTACATGTTTAAATTTGATTTATTTATTATTTACCCTTTATTTACCCAGGTTAGTCTCATTGAGATTAAAATCTCTTTTGCAACAGAAACCTGGCAAGATGAGTAGCAGAACAATTTCACAATGTATAAAATAAGTTTACACACAGAACATACAGAATAGAAAACATAATCTCATAATCTCAGAAACACTTACAATCATCCACAAAGTGACCAGTTAACAGATTTTTGAAAGAGTTTCGAGAAACCAGTTTATCTAGTTTAAGGTTTTTCTGTAGAAATAAATGTAGAAATTCTGTAGGAGTTCAGTTCTCAGTGGACCTACATGTTTAAATGAAAGTAGAATAAATAACTTTAAGAAACTAATTAAAATGTGTAGCCAGAGAACCAGTCTTTCATGAGGATGTAAATAAATGATTGAACAATGAACCAGTGTTGTCTGTTGTGTCGCCATAGAGACGTGGACTCTGTGGTGTTCCTGGTGGGGAACAAGCAGGACCTGTGCCACGTGCGCGAGGTCAGCCGGGAGGAGGGGCAGCGGCTGGCGGCCGAGGGGAAGTGCCAGTTCTACGAGCTGTCTGCCGCCGAGCACTACCAGGAGGTGGCGCTCATGTTCTCCAAAGTCGTCCGCAACGCCAGCCTCAACGGCAAGGCCAAGGACCGACGGCGGCCCAGTGGATCCAAGTCTATGGCCAAGCTCATCAACAACGTCTTCGGGAAAAGGAGGAAGTCGGTGTAAACCAGCCCTAGGTGTAGACTACATATAGTGTTGGACTGCAACTGATTTCGTAGACGTCAAGACACATCTACAGACTTGCGCCTGAATGAGTTATGTGATTGCTGCTGGTTCCTTGTTTTGGCAGGAAGCAGATGGGTTCTGTGTTGCGTAATCTTTTGAACTATCCTGTAAGACTCCATGAGTTTGTAGAAAAGGGTACAAGGCAGAAACTGGAAATAATCAGTGTTCTTTATTCTGCAGAATGGTCAGTTCTCACAACAAAGATGTGCATGTTCAACGTCCCACAGAGGGGCAGTCCCTCCGGGCACTTATAACAGTCACATCACATCATTCCCACAGAGGGGCAGTCCCTCTGGGCACTTATAACAGTCACATCACATCATTCCCACAGAGGGGCAGTCCCTCCGGGCACTTATAACAGTCACATCACATCATTCCTGTTCACATCCAGCATTAACAAATCATCACTTGTTTAAAGTTAAAAAGGTTAGATTCATTGGTTTAGAGCAGTGGTTCTCAAACTCAGCCCTGGGGGACCTCTGTGTATGCTCGTTTTCGTTCCAACCACAATCGCAATCCCAGAATTTTAACAAGCTGTTAATTTATCTAAATTATGTGCTTTTCATGTGTAGAGGGATTATGTACCATCTTAAGCCACATTATTTTATCAATATGCATACCATATGCTATGCATACCATAAATAATAAAGGTTCAATATTGACATTGTGCTATACTGAAAACGATTACCAAAAGAGAGGTCAAAATATTTTAACTGATCAAATGAAGACGTGAAGTGAATCAATAGAATCCTAATTGGTGAAATTGTGGACACATGGACACTAAAACTAACCATTTGTTAAATAATGAAGAATTCAACGACAAAGCAAATTATAACGCAAATAAGCCAAACCTGCATTATCTTAATAAGTTTAAGCAAAAAATTATGAAGGAACTTAAACCACATGTGTTCAACAACCTAATTAGGAGCCAATTAATTCACCTTTTTCTTTAATTAGGTAAATAAAATAGTTAACTCTTCTTTTGTAATTGTTAAATGCAGCACAATAAGTACAAAGTGAACATGGGACATTTATTCTTCATGGCACGCATAGCTATTTCTGACAATGTGGCTTAAGAGGGTAAATAATCCCTCTAAAAATGAAAAGCAACCAATTAAGATAAATTAACAGCTTGTTAAAATTCTGGGATTGCATTTGTGGTTGGAACAAAAACCAGCATACACAGGGGTCCCCCAGGACAGAGTTTGAGAACCACTGCACTAATGTGTATTATATATATATATATATATATATATATATATACAGAACTCTGACCATTAATATATAACAATGTAACCTTTAGTTCAGGGGTGGCCAATTCCAGGCCTCGCGGGCCGGTGTGTATGCATGTTTTTACTGCCACCAGTTACCACGGTTCAATCAGCTAATTAGTCTTACACACAATCACTGATTCACTTGTAAATTACAGAACGATAAAATGCTACAATACACGCGTACCGGCACAAGAACATTCATCAGCTGCTGTTCATATCGCAGATATGTAGATTAAAATATCAGATCGTGTAAATGATTGGGCTAATTAAATAATTGTTAACTGGCGGCAGCAAAAACCTGCATACACACCGGCCCGCGAGGCCTGGAATTGGCCACCCCTGCTTTAGTTTCTACATACACTACTATATATAAGCATACATTAAACATGGATATAGACTAGACTTCTGCAGACACCACTTCATTACATACGTGCAAAGATATTGGTACCACATGATATGGACTCCAGTGCTTTAAGAAAAACCCACACTAATTGCAATGATTTAAATAACTAAATTGCTGTATATTCGTCTTTAAGTGTGTGTATAATGACAATATCGCTGCATCTTTTTTGTGTGTGTATAAAGATAAGTGATTTTAGGGCTTAAATATTGTATTGGCTCAATTTGGCTGTTTGATCGTTATAACCAACGGAAGACCTGCAAGCTAGCAAAACAAAACCACCGGACATGTGTGAATTAGGAATTAAACCTGAACAGATGATGCCTTCACATCCATGAACGTTCTTCTATAGCACCAACTATATCCAGGCAAATGAATGTTTAAACCTGTCTGTACTGTGTCATCAGTGGCACAATTTTATTAATAAATGACCTTTGAGAGGGGTTGGTTCATGATAGTCTGTTTCTTAGCAGAGCAGGAAGTGTGGAGGTTCAGTGGCTACACAGGGGCACAAAAATCATGTCCGGCTACATGTGTGTAAGTCTGCGCTCTGACAAAGTGACTAAGAATGTTACAGATCGGCCATCTTGTGTGGAAGGAGAGAGCTTTCCACACAACACTGCACCAAGCATCCTATATCCCATCTTCCCATTGGAGATTCATGTTGTCATACTTCTATGACATTACAATGCTGATACAAAGTAACAGACTACAAGATAGAGGTTAAATTCAGCAATGGTGTGCACATGGTGTGCCACTATGTAACCGTGTTTCCCTGAGCAGAGGAGTTACATGCAGGAATCGTTTAGAAAGATTCCATCTGACTGAACGTATATCGCCAGCAGACTACTCGCCCCATCAATCAAACGTGTCCACTGTTTAAACTCGGCTCTTGCAGGCTTCGTCCAATTACGTAAAATGTGAGGCGGCTTGATCGGTTTCCAGATCCCAGCACTAATCTCCTCCCCGCTGGTCCTGTAACAAGGCCAAACCTCATACAGAGGAGGGGGAAACGCAATGCTGTGTTTACCCACATATTTTGGCAGGACCCGGACGAAACCAAAACAAAGCAGCCACAGTACTGCGGGTCCCTGGGACAGCTATGAGCAAGGAGTCCCATCAGGCTCTGCACCGGTCGGTGGCCACGCCCCTCAGGCTGGACCCGTTCCAGATTCCGTACCAGCCCAAATCTGTCCATCTTCAGGGGAGAAATGTCTGTCTGACAGGAGGAGATGGGTCTGAGAGATAACACTCTCACCTGGGACAGGGATGGGGGTGTTGTCATAGGGATGGGGGTGTTGTCATAGTGATGGGGGTGTTGTCATAATGTTGTGGGCCGAGGGGAACGCTTCTGTCAACATGGCTTGTGTTCATCATTACTGCACTGCAAACCAAAGACCTATCCACATGATGTTTGTCCTAAATTCTATAAATCTTAATAATTATAATAACAATAATAATGGCATAAAATAAATAAATGCAGGAATATGGAATGAGATAAATAGTCACCACCGTGCATTGTTATTTAGCTCTTTATTTAGAACATTTCCATTGGCTCCAAAGTAACAGATATGTCTGCTCTGGTTTTAGAGATCAAAATCTCCTTCGACGCTGTGTTTTCACCATGAGACTTAAATAGGTCAGCTGAAATGTCTCCATTGCTTGAGCCACATCAAAGTTTACAAAGAGCTTACGCCACAATGAAGGCCCACTGGTTTGCCAGAGTTTGTGGCACAACCCAATGGGCGCGTTTGTATCCAGGTCAGCGACTCTGCGAGCTCTACATCTGAGCATGACACAGTATGTATGCTGTTTATCAAGCTCTATTTATAGCTGATCTTCATAGAAGGTGTTGGGGGGGGGGGACATCTGGGCACGGAGCTTTGTTTGAGCACGGCAGAGTGGCGTATCTGAAAGACAAATGAACAACACGAGCTGTGAGATCCTAAACGGGCGGCTCGATTCAGAGGAGAGCGCTGTTTGCCGTCCAAGTCCGGATGAGGCTTGACAATACGGCCGTCGGCTCTCCTCATGTGGAGCGTTAACCTCAGGACGAGCCGTAGTCTCGCTGTGCTATCCAAAATGCAATTTTCTCTGGGCGACTGAGGAAATATGGGCATTTCTTAGGTTTAGCGTGACCACAGACCCCAAGCAAGAAATAAAATACGGTGCCGTTTCTCAAAGGTTTCTCAAACCCACTATTGTCACATTCGATAGGTTAATAGGTCATTTGAGGGGGGTTTCACGTACAGACAAAACAAAGTTTTCACCCCACCCCAGGAGAGCGCAGCGTAACCATGGGAACCTGGAATCCAGCTCATGAAGGGACGCGAACCCATAGCATGTGGGAACAATTATGGCGGGAGGGCTCGTTACACGGGTCTTAGTGCTTACTTCTACTGTCATCTCTTATGAATTATGCTGCCATTAATCTCGATGTCAGTAATACTGTAAAAATAGCCCCATCCATTAGAGACCCTCTCTATTTTAGTACACGGCCTGCTCTGCAGAGAACCTTACTGACATTAAACAAGAGAGGAGAGTTCCTGGGAGCCAAAGAAAGGGCCAGATTGTGTCTGGTGGTTCTTTTGTTTGTGTGAGCTTATCTATTTGTGTTGGTGTGTGTGTGTGTGTTCATGTGTGTGTGTGTGTGTGTGTGTGTGTGTGTGTGTGTGTGTACTGTATGTGAGTGATTGACACAGGCCTGTTTTCAATCAACATTTGTTCTTAAGTTTGACTTAATGCAAGCATTATATTATATTTATATAATTCCACCCTAGCTCCCCAGTGGTGGATCAAACTTCCCATTCCCCTACGTTTTATGCCAACCCTGCCTGCGTTCCGTCGTGGCCTGAAAACACACCTTTTCAGACTCCACCTGGACTGATACACTTATCTAGGACCTCTCATGGTACTTGTTTCTTGTTTAACTGTGTGTTGAAGTTTATAATAGTATTGTAGTAGAGCTGATTTACCCAGTTTAATGTGAACTGCATTCAATGTTCATTACTAGGGATAGCTGCTGCTTTATGGGAAGGATGTGCTTTGTCTTATCTGTTCTGTACGATGACGTTTCTGTTTGCACTTACTGTATGTCGCTTTGGATAAAAGCATCTGCTAAACGACTGTAATGTAATTTATATTTTCTTCACAAAGTTCAGTTTGGCGAGTTTTGGTGATTTACTGAACTCCCAAACTGTGAGGAAGAATCAACAGATTATTACATTATTACATTATTACATTATTACATCGTTTGATGTTAGTCAAACAGTTCAAATGTTTAAATGTGACAGAAACAGTGTCAAGCGGCAATAGTTGTGTGAAAGAGCGGAGGCTCAGAATGGGGGTTCTGGGGGTGTAAGGAGCTTTGCCAATGATGTCATCGCGACATGACCTACACGCATTAATAAACCCCTCGTCGCTCTCGTGTTTTGACATAATTCGGTGTCAGGAGACGTTCTTTTTGAAGTTTAAAGGAACTCACATCAAGCTGAAATTCCTTGGGATAACAAAAGAGACGCAACACTGCTTTGCATGTTAATCTATTACAAGATGCCTGTGACTTCTGATGGCTTTCAAAATTTTGTTATCGCCAATCTCTGTCTAAACAGCTCCGTGCTGCGCAGCCAGGCTTGTTTACATTTTACCAGCTCTCGATATGTTCTGTACGGATCAGCGGCGGTTGCGTGAGAATTATGGAGACAGAAAAGAAAACTGGCACAAGACTATAGTCCTGGATTTGAACTGAGCCAATGAAAATGCTTCCTTGTATCCAAAAAGGAACAAGACCTTTCCCTTAAAAAAAATTTGTTGTAAACAGCCATTTTGACGGCAGATTTTGATAGTGCCAGAGGAGGCCTGGCAATCTCAGCCCACTCACCCACTGATAGTCTATGGAGGAAAAGACATATTCCGTTTTTCAGCGCCTTTAACGCTTTTTGCCAGCAAAATGAATTGATACGTGTGGGCTGTCAAGACAGCATAAAAAAGAAAAAGGAAAAAATATATATAACATAGAATATATATATAATAATATAACATAGGAACAGGGGATGAAGGGATAGTGGGATCACCTTTCTCTCACCTGAGTCCCCGACAACACCTGTGGCTCAGGGGGATGAAAGGTATTCCTTTGGACAAAAAACACCGTGGCTCAGAGTCGCACTCTTCCCACACTGGCCTGCTTCCCACTTAAAAGAAAACCAGTGGGCTGAACTCAGAAGATAGCTTTCAGGATCCAAAATGGCTTCAAAAGGTGTGACTCAAGCATGCAGGCACGACAGTGAGAGAGGTATTTTTAATGCCGGCATTCGGGTGTTTTCAATTCCTTTTCACGTGCGTTTCGGTTGAAACAACGCTCCTCCGGGAATGCTGGGAATGACGGGAAGGTAATGTTATGAAAAGGGCCAGAGGGCAGTAATTGGTTGTTGACAGCCAGATCAGGATGCCCCGTAATGTTACGGCATTAACCTGGTCGCACGGCTGCGGTGACATCATCCATGATCCGATAGGCTTGCTCATATGGCGCCAAAAGGCGGCGTTTAGGAGCTTCATTATAAGTGACAAAAAACTGCCTTCTTTGTCACTCATTAAGTTCAGCATTGAGATTGGACAGGAAGTGCCACAAGATTGGACAGAAAGTGCCACAAGATTGGACAGGAAGTGCCACAAGAAAAATGCCATCTAGCTGTTGCATTCTTCCAAATTAAAGGCCTTCTAAGGCCCTGTGTGGTTTTGATCTCCTGAAACGTTTCTCTGGCCCTGGCCTTCGCCCGTAACGGCTGTGCAGCAGGTGAGTGAGCCCGTAATCTTCCTCTCTTGACCCAGTTAAACCCTCCCTCAGATCGGGTTTCAGGAGAGAACAGCCTAATTAATTCCAGCTTATGCAACCAAAAAAAAACAGGAAGTGGGAGGAGAAAGGTTTTTTTGCACCATCATTTTGGTGTCCTCTCTTGCCAAGACACAGACTCTTTTAGTAGGGGTATTGTGTGTACCCCTTCATGCCAAAAAATTTTTTAAAACATCAGACATGCTTTACTGAAGAAACCAGCAAAACAACTGCCTTACATGTTAAAAAAATATATCCGACCCCATCTTGAGTTCAGTGTACCGGATAATCAAACTGGACTCCATGACTGTAGTCAGGTAGCCAACAGTACCGACCCCATCTTGAGTTCAGTGTACCGGATAATCAAACTGGACTCCATGACTGTAGTCAGGTAGCCTACAGTACCGACCCCATCTTGAGTTCAGTGTACCGGATAATCAAACTGGACTCCATGACTGTAGTCAGGTAGCCAACAGTACCGACCCCATCTTGAGTTCAGTGTACCGGATAATCAAACTGGACTCCATGACTGTAGTCAGGTAGCCTACAGTACCGACCCCATCTTGAGTTCAGTGTACCGGATAATCAAACTGGACTCCATGACTGTAGTCAGGTAGCCTACAGTACCGACCCCATCTTGAGTTCAGTGTACCGGATAATCAAACTGGACTCCATGACTGTAGTCAGGTAGCCAACAGTACCGACCCCATCTTGAGTTCAGTGTACCGGATAATCAAACTGGACTCCATGACTGTAGTCAGGTAGCCAACAGTACCGACCCCATCTTGAGTTCAGTGTACCGGATAATCAAACTGGACTCCATGACTGTAGTCAGGTAGCCAACAGTACCGACCCCATCTTGAGTTCAGTGTACCGGATAATCAAACTGGACTCCATGACTGTAGTCAGGTAGCCAACAGTACCGACCCCATCTTGAGTTCAGTGTACCGGACAATCAAACTGGACTCCATGACTGTAGTCAGGTAGCCTACAGTACCGACCCCATCTTGAGTTCAGTGTACCGGATAATCAAACTGGACTCCATGACTGTAGTCAGGTAGCCAACAGTACCGACCCCATCTTGAGTTCAGAGTACCTGGAAGTCAGAGCTTTGTTGTTGCAGTCTGCTGTACACTGTTACATAACCCTATGCCTCCCCAAGCCAATTAGTTATCATTTAAAGAAGATCCTTTTAGGATGACTCTTAAGTTTAAGGTGTAAGATCACAAATACATGATAAGAATGTTCTTAACTGAACTAATGCTGATGTAACAATCTAATGATGATGTAACAAGTGGAGTTCTAGAACACTGACTTCGAATTTTTGAAAAGACATTCCAAAAAACCTATTGTTAAGGGTTATTATTATATCTGTTCTAGCCTGGAACAGACCAGCCTTCCAATCGGCGTAGTGTCATTCCTTCAGCACATGGTGACCAAGGAAATGTTTTATTTTCTTTAAGAAAAAGGCAGCAGAAACAGTTACATAACAATTCAGAATCTGTGTGTGGCCCAAAGATATATTCCCACCAATAAGTTATCTCACTTTCTCCCTCCTTGTAAGATTTAGACTGTTTAGCTCCAGAAATAAATATTAAAAAATGATAAATCAGATGCTAATAATAACACCAGAGGACTACAGTGACCAGTCGCTGCTCCAGTCAGGAAAGAGATGTGATTGTGCTGCATAACTGTGCAGCCTCAGATAAGCGCATGACTCATTTCAGACCTGTTTCTTTTCCCTTTTTTTGGCATTTATTTTATGCTTGGCAGACTCTTCAAAGTAGATTATTTTAAAAATAGCAGTTGCCCATTTCTTAAGAGATCATTTTTTATAAATGGGAAATATAATTCACATATATTTACCTGTCGCCAAGATTTGTGAGCTGACTGGACCTGGAACTTGATTCCCACACTCGGAGAAGAAGTCAGATGCTTGTAGGAAGAAAAAAAAGTTTTTGACTGCAGTGACGTTTTTTCATAATGTATAATTGTTTTTACTTAGCGCCCTGCCAATTACAGATAGTACAAGAAAACTTCATGACCACATCAGGTCCCTGCATCAAAACAACACATGACAGTACATACAAAATGTATAAGTGTATACATACACTATATGGCCAAAAGTATGTGGACACCCCTTAGTCTGGGGCTGTTTTTCATGGTTCAGGCTAGGCTTCTTAGTTCCAGTGAAGGCAAATCTTAACACGACAGCATACAATGACATTCTGGACGATTCTGGGTTTCCAACTTTGTGGCAACAGTTTGGGGGAAGGCCCTTTCCTCTTTCAGAATGACAATGCCCCTGTGCACAAATACAGGTCCATACAGAAATGGTTTGTAGAGATTGGTATGGAAGAACTTGACTGGCCTGCACAGAACCCTGACCTCAACCCCATCAAACACCTTTGGGATCCATTGGAAAGCCGACTGTGAGCCAGGCCTAATAGCCCCACATCAGTGCCCGACCTCACTAATGCTCTTCTGACTGAATGGAAACAAATCCACGCAGAAATGTTCCAGCATCTAGTGGAAAGCCTTCCCAGGAGAGTGGAGGCTGTTCTAGCAGCAAATGGGGAGTCTGGAGGCTGTTATAGCAGCAAATGGGGACCAACTCCATTTTAATGCCCATGATTTTTGGAATGAGATGTTGGATGAGCAGGTGTCCATATACCTTTGACCATGTCGTGTACATGTAGCTAGAAAATAATTGCAGAAATACTGCATTGCCATGCATGCATGACTGAATTAATCTTTAAGTGGATAATTATTAAAGGTCTTTTAATGGTGAGTAGGTGACCTTGTAGTTCTGTCGCTGCATTAGCTGAATTACCTAATGAAGCCTAAATTATCCATCATTTTGATGGAGGAGTCTATCTGACAAACTCTGAGAACAGATTGGCTATGAGGCAGGTACATCTGGAATGTATTAGCTCAATCAAGTTCATTTTGTCTTCTTATTACGAATAAAAGTTTTAGTTTATTTTGTTCAGACAATGAGATAATAGATATTGTATTACCTGACAGTTTCGACTGACATCTGCAGTCTTCCAGAACCTATACAAAGGATCATGAAAAAACACAAAATAGCCACAGCAGTAAAACCTCACACAAAACTACGACAACTTTTAGTTCACCCTAAGGACAAGATAGAACAGGACAACAAATGCAACGTAATATACGAAATACCATGTAGGTCATGTAAAAAAAACATACATTGGAGAGACAGGAAGGACTTTCAGCATCAGAAAGAAAGAACACCAAAAGGAATGTGAGAAGGAAACAACAGGACGACTCACAAGAACACAAAAAGAAAAAGCGGAACAAGAAAACCTAAAATCAGCAATATCAGACCACTGCAAAAGAAACAATCACATCATGGACTGGGACCACGCAAAAATCATTGGGTCAGAAAACAATAAACACAAACGCTGGATCAAGGAGGCGGTTTGAAATCAGGAGGCGGGCCAACGGCACCATCAACAGGGACGAGGGAGCATGCATGCTCTCACACACCTGGGACTCTCTCCTCCAGAGGACAACGGACGGCGGGGGGCGTGGCCAGCCTGACGGATCTGTCAAGATCTGTCAGGCTGGCCACCCCTGATAAAACATCAGCTGACGACGCATCACAGCTGTCAGGTGACGCTTTGAGGAAGACTGCAGATGTCAGTCGAAACTGTCAGGTAAATACAATCTATTATCTCATTGTCTGAACAAAAGAAACTAAAACTTTTATCTGGAATGTAATTGGCCAATTAAAGCTCTGCACTGTACAGATGTAGCTAAAAGCTACTGTAGGAGAAGTGAATTCATATCTGGAAGCCAGAATTACTTTTTCATACCTGAACTCATAGGCTGTCTAAACAACTCAACTCCCAAGTCCCTGCTACATTTTTATTTAAAGCTAAAAACACTTTAATCTGGGCTGAGATAAAAACTTTTTTTTTTAAACTCTTTGGACACCTGGACTTTGTGCGGGTCGCACCTGTGCGAATAGCAATATTAATTTCTGGATCTCATCTTCCCATTCAATCACCTTCTGACTTACAGAAAATAAACCTTGTGTATAGCCCTGCTTCACTGAAGCGACACAATATTTCTCTTTCCACCACCTGACTGCTACTGTAGAATTTCACAGGCGAATTGTCCATTTTCATCAAGACCAACTCTACAATATATTTCAGTGCGTTCATGCTTGGAGAATGTTATTAAGATTTGGTTATGAATTATTATTGTGCGTCACATGGACAATACAATATGGAGTTAAAAGATTAAAACAATGAATGCTGACTTGGAATATTATATAAATATATACCAACAGCAAATTAAAGGCAATCATATTTAATCCAGGTGCAGACATACATAACCATACAATTTATGAGAAATACAGTATCATTTAGTGGTGATGATTTTAAGTATGTTCTATTTATTTCAATTCGTACTATAAATTCTACTATTCTCGTATGTTAACAACGCAAGTCTATGTAGATTAAAGAAAATGTTTCTCTTTAAAATTCTCCATTTGACTCCACGTGCAATTAACCTTATCCGGAATATAGAAAAGGAACATGATTGTCTACGCTTCAAAGGTGCTGATGTAAGGTAAAACGCTGCCACCTAGAGCCGACGGCGAGTTACTGCAGCCTGTTCGTGAAACGAAAGCTGATTTACGTTTCCCAAATAAATATGCTTAAGACCTGTAGAGTAATGAGGGAAGATATTTTAAGCGACCGTTAAAGTAAAATCATGTTACACTGCCATACACATTTGGCAATACAACAATACAATACAATGCAACCCTTTTAAATATAATTAATAATAATGATAAACAATATAGTACAATGCATTTGGCCATCAAAGTTGCGTTGCTTTCAATGTTGAATTGTTTTCAATGGGAAAACTGCTTTGGTCTTATCCATAGCAAGGCGCTCCATTATTAACTAGGGCCTACCTTATTAAACTGAACCAAAAATGAACATTTTAAATTCAACCACAGGAAATGCAGGTTCTGATGCTTGAGAAATTAAATTCTTTATTATACAAGTGATGTGTAAAAACTAAACATAATGGGTGCACCTGACCTGTAGATTGTAATACAGTAGCCTTCCCTCCCAGGCTTCTGGTTGTTCGCTATCAGGATATGTCATATGTCTGTAACGCAGTATAAATAGGATGTTGTCTTTTCTTCTTCTTCCATAAACAACTGCGCCAAATCAGGCTG
This sequence comes from Ilyophis sp. 1 JC-2022, assembly GCA_022702515.1. Taxonomy (NCBI): domain Eukaryota; kingdom Metazoa; phylum Chordata; class Actinopteri; order Anguilliformes; family Synaphobranchidae; genus Ilyophis; species Ilyophis sp. 1 JC-2022. The sequence goes on along the minus strand of CM040403.1, from coordinate 6,796,693 downwards.
GATGAAAACCCCAAATATTACATGCAATTTCAAATGAGATTTCCTTTTTTATTATTATTATTTTGTTTTTTTTACTGAAGTTACCTATTTCACTGTGAATTCCATGGCCAGGAAAGAAACAGTTCTATCTTGACCTAAAAGGTGCAATCACGTGCGCTTCGTAGGCTACTTTCTTTTTCTTATCTTACCAGAGACCTGTGTCATTTCCTGTTCGGAGTTTTTATTTTAAACAACTCGCCCCTGGATTTGACGCTTAAACGACTTTACTTTTCGCCGATCGCCGTCAATCCGTCTACTTAAAGACTAATGTTTGCCAAATTTGACTTGTCTGTCACAGTTTTTTTGTTATTGTTGAGATTCACGTATCGTTTCATGACATAGTCTTCCAAATCTAACTTCATTGTGGCGGTTGCTATGGATCCTCGCAGCAAGTGTTAAAGATCGCAGAAGAGAAAAGGACAGATATGAATTTACTTAGTTTTATCGGACATGTTTTCTCGCTCATGGCTCTAGCATCATCTCTTCGGTTAATGGAATGGCCACCACTAAATTGTACTCAAGAGGTAAAAAAAAATAGACATTTTTATTTCTACCTTCCTGTTTTTAGCGCCGACATTGTGTGAGCTGGTCAGATATATTTCTTCCTGTAACGCCAGGTGAATGAACCGTTCTGCTCATTGCGTAGAATATCAAAATACAGCATTAAGTAAATTACAATAGATTGTAACTTAGATGTCGGATATACGTTATTTGCTCCTAATTTTAAGTTAGTTTATTATTATTAGTCATTAAAACCTAAAACCTACACCTTGAGCCGACCAGAGGAGGATGCCCCCCCCCCTTGTGTCTGGTTCCTCCCCAGGTTTCTTCCTGTCTGCCACCAGGGAGTTTTTCCTGGCCAGTGTGGCCACTGTTGCCTGTGGCTTGCTCTTGTGGGGTTTAGGCCAGGGTTTTCTGTGAAGCGTATTGTGACAATTTTGTTGTGAAATGTGCTATATAAATACATTTAGATTTTTTGAGGATTTTTATTATTATTAATAATACGACTATAAATAAAATGACCTGCTGAGTGCACATATAATATATGTAATATTACATTTTAAATCATGGTTTAATTATATGTTTTATGGTGAATGATTGCGCAAAAGTACGTTTGAGCATGATGGATCAGTGTTGTGTTTATTGTGGCGTGTACATCTCTAACACCTTAACTGCTGTTTTCTATTCTATTTTCTGTAGGGTCTGAGGTGCAGTGCCAATATAAGTGAGTGAAATAAGGACCATATCGTTTTTTCATAGCAGCTAAAATTCCACTGTGGTTGTTGTGTCAGGACTATGAAAAAAGACAGCATTCCAGGTCGCCAAATATGTCCGCCGCAGATCTGACATTCTAACTCGGCTCAGTGTCGGCCTTGAATCATGGCATGATTCTGGGCCGAGTGATGTGGCGATGAGTCCGGGCTGCCGCGTCACAGCCGAGTCTGTGCCGTAACTGCACCAGCACTGGGCCACATGCTACTCGGGCCAAACCCGGACCAGAACTGACCAGAGTGGCTTATTTTGTAAATTTTCACCAACTCTGAACCCCACCTGAAGCAAATGATCGTCTTCATACATGTAAAAAATATTTCATATATTTTTTATATAGGAAGAGGAAATGCTCACTGCACACTGCAAAAAAGGCATCGGTCTAACCCGTAAAAGTCCAGGTTTATTGCAGCTCACATAGTATCAATATAAAGGTGCACGGGGAAAAAGAAAGAACGTTTCGGTCACTCAGACCTTCCTCTTCCTGTATTATCAGCTCTACGCACCTGTAGTACTATTTAGTCTCGTATGTTGACTGAGCACAACAACACTATCTTGCCTATATATTTTTAATATTCAATATTTTTTATTGTAACTTAGAGAATACATAAGAATATTAGTACAGTAAAGTCCGAATCGTGCCGACACTGAGCCGAGTCGGAATGCCAGATCTGGGCCAGACCTATTTGGCTACCTAATGTAATAACTACTAGTCCTGATTTAATTCTGGCAAAGACGGTCAAAAACAGGTGAAGTCATCAATAGAAATCCTATAAACGATCAAAGGCAGTTACTAGCCCTTATTTGATATGAGAGACAGCGATTAAACCCATCAACCACGGGAAATACAGTATGTGCTATATATTTAAAAAACAAAAGGAGTAAGCCATTTGGTGATGATTTCGACAGTACAGGAAGTCATCGTCATCATCAATATCTTGTATGACCAGGTAGATGTAGTGCTGCTCTAAAACGAACAGATGACAAACGGTAGAACTGCACATTGTAGCCGATATGGAGGTGTGCGCCATTTTACATGCCCCCGCTCTGTGAGCCAGGTGGCTGCTCTGACATGGGGTGGGTGAGGGCCAGGAAAGACACCCCCACAGGCCCTGTGTGGAAATCGGAGCTGGAGGTGGCGGCTAGAAGAGATGTTAAAGGAGACCTGGTGCCAGTGATTCTGGTGAACTGGAGAGCACGGTCTGACGGTGAGTTTAGTGTACACCTTAGACTGTATAGTGTACACTCAGACTGTTTAGTGTACACCTTAGACTGTATAGTGTACACTCAGACTGTTTAGTGTACACCTTAGACTGTTTAGTGTACACCTTAGACTGTATAGTGTACACTCAGACTGTTTAGTGTACACCTTAAACTGTGTAGTGTACACCTTAGACTGTATAGTGTACACTCAGACTGTTTAATGTACACCTTAGACTGTATAGTGTACACTCAGACTGTTTAGTGTACACTCAGACTGTTTAGTGTACACCTTAGACTGTATAGTGTACACCTTAGACTGTATAGTGTACACTCAGACTGTTTAGTGTACACCTTAGACTGTATAGTGTACACTCAGACTGTTTAGTGTACACCTTAGACTGTATAGTGTACACTCAGACTGTTTAGTGTACACTCAGACTGTGTAGTGTACACCTTAGACTGTATAGTGTACACTCAGACTGTTTAGTGTACACTCAGACTGTTTAGTGTACACCTTAGACTGTGTAGTGTACACTCAGACTGTATAGTGTACACCTTAGACTGTGTAGTGTACACTCAGACTGTTTAGTGTACACCTTAGACTGTATAGTGTACACCTTAGACTGTATAGTGTACACTCAGACTGTATAGTGTACACCTTAGACTGTGTAGTGTACACTCAGACTGTTTAGTGTACACCTTAAACTGTTTAGTGTACACCTTAAACTGTTTAGTGTACACCTTAGACTGTTTAGTGTACACTCAGACTGTGTAGTGTACACTCAGGCTGTTTAGTGTGCACTCGGAGATAGGAAAGCCAAACTATAGAGACCGCCGATGTATATCCTGTTTCATTAAGTCTAGCGATTAACAAGAACAACAAAACATATCGGGAACGTTTGTCAAAATACAAAACAAAGGAGGGCAATGTGTGTGAGACCCACATTATTCTGTTACAGACTCTGAAAAGCAACCTATAGTGCACTATATTGGTGTATCAAATGCAAGAAACAAATGTTTTTAGTTTTTTTTACATTACTAGCATTTAGCACAGGCGTAGGCAACCCTGGTCCTGGAGTGCCGGAGACGGTCCTGGTTTTTGCTCCATCCAAACCTATAACTACAGAACTGGATTTATTTGAATTGATCAGGTGTACTGAGTGATGTGATGACCATGTGCTGGAGACACTCGTTGTTTCACCATTCAGAATATTCAGGCTCAGACCTTTAATCAGCCATTAAACTCTTCAAGATAAATCAAGCAATCAAGATGGAACAAAAACCAGAAACGTCACCTGCACTCCAGGATCAGGGTTGCCTGCCCCTGATTTAACAATGCTCTTATCCAGAGCAACTTACACAACTTCTTTAGCATTTTTACATAGTATCCATTTTTATAGCTGGATTTACTGAAGCAATGCAGGTTAAGTACCTTACTCAGAGGTACAATAGCAGTGTCCTACCTGAGAATAAAACCTACAACCTATGGGTTACAGGCCCAGTTCCCGAACAATTATACTACACTGCCACCCAATGTCTTGAAGTACAGCAATATTTTTAATGATTTTATTCTTCCTTCACAGGAAGCATACGTTCCCTTAAAGGAACCAAGGTCCATGTACTAAAGGCGTCCAGTAACCAAAGCCTTTGCATCTATTATATTTTCCACAATGAAATAAAGAAAATGGTGAACCCAAGGATGGAAGCGGTAAGAAAAAAAAAATTTCTACTCATTTCACGAAGAAATTGCCGACCATTTTTACCATGCATCTTAACTGTTGTCATGGTAACAATTGACATTAAGTTGCACCTATACCTGTGTAGTTAAATTGTAACTATTTTGAACAAGAAGTTGAGTAACTCCCAACATAGGCAACATGGAACAACAGTTAGTGGTATTCTTAATTACGCATGTAATGTGAATTTGTTTTTGCTGAATCTATTAAAGGTGTGTGTTTTGTTTTCAGTGGTCATTTTCATTGGACAGAGTTGTAGTGGATCCTGGACAGACATACTTGCTTTCCATTTCTAATCTACCTGTACCAGATATTGGGCATAACAAGGTTGACAAAAGCATTACAATCCCAGGTAAGGGTCTAACAGAGTTTTCAAACATTCAGACAGGACACCAAGTGCATCAGGTACCAAATGCTAAATTCCAATCCTTGGGATGAACCATTCAGTCAAATCTTAAGATATTGTTAGGACCAAAATATATTTTGAAATAAATAAACATTATAAAATGTTTAACACTAACAAACTGTAGATTTAAATAACTTGACAAAACTTGAAACAATGTCAAAAGCAGATGACAAACTGAAAAAAATAAATACCAACAGAGCCTTGTATAATTAGAAGTGTGATGTTTTTTTAAATTCTCAATATATCTTTCATAGTGTGATATATATTCTGTAATTGAAACTCATATCAAGGTCATTTCCCACGTGTAGCAGCAGTACAGGGGGGTATTCCACAAAGCAGGATTACTGAGTTCGCTGGATAACTGCACTGAGTAAAAAAAGGAACAGCTCTTTTTACCTCAGTCCATGTTCCAGATTTTGGAGGGTTCCGGGTTTTACTCAGTGCAGTTATCCAGCTAACTCAGTAGTGTGGAATACACCCTGGTATCGTGTTTTCAATAGTTTGTCTCTTGTTTGGTTTCCATCAGGGTGCAGTGATCCTAAGTTACGGGAAACAAAAGTATGCCGGGAGAGTGGTAAGCCCCATCTTTCTGTGTCATACAACTCACTGGAAACATAAAATACAAGAGGCTAAGTGCATTGTGACACACTTAATTTAGGTATCTGACAGATGCGTGTAGAAAACATGTAATTTGACATGGTCAGCAAACCACCGCTAGAGAAAGAAAAGGAATCGAATCAGTGTCCTGTTTCAATAACACAGAGGCCGATTCCAAATGCACAGGTGTGCTCAGGTTATAACTCTTATTTCAGGAAGTCTATGGGAACCTAACATTACCTGGAATGTATCGACTGAGCCGGCAGCGATCGCTGTGAGTTTTAACAGCTGGGAGTTCTCGGAGAACTATACTGTGTCCATCCAGTGCCCTGACTTCAAAGACTCACAGACTGTCTGGAAGGTAACGCTCTCAGGGTATCGTGCAAATACTACAACAGGGATACTCAAGTCTGGCCCTCGAGGCCTGTCGTGCTGCTGGTTTTCTTTTCTACCTGATAGTTCATTGATCAATTGTAATAGTCATTGATTTTCCAGAAAAATTTAACTCAGCTGATGTCTCAGGTTTAAATCAGTCCTGAATAGAGGTGAAGAATGAAAACCAGCAGCACTACAGGCCTTGAGAGCCAGATTTGAGTATCCCTGTACTACATAATCAATATATCAGTGCGTATCCCTGTACTACATAATCAAAATATCACTGAGTATCCCTGTACTACATAATCAATATATCAGTGAGTATCCCTGTACTACATAATACATATATCAATGAGTATCCCTGTACTACACAATCAATATATCAATGAGTATCCCTGTACTACATAATCAATATATCAGTGAGTATCCCTGTACTACATAATCAATATATCAATGAGTATCCCTGTACTACATAATCAATATATCAATGAGTATCCCTGTACTACATAATCAATATATCAATGAGTATCCCTGTACTACATAATCAATATATCAGTGAGTATCCCTGTACTACATAATCAATATATCAGTGAGTATCCCTGTACTACATAATCAATATGTCAATGCCGTAGATTGACTTCTGAACAAAAAAAAAATAAAGCAGTTACAATCTTATGAACTTTTACATTTCAGATGTGGCAGGAAAATGAGACATCGCTGAATGTGAGGTTTGCAATGGATCAGTGGCCCTCCGCTTGCTGCGGTTATGACATTGTGGTAAGCCTGATTCAGCAGATTCGAGCACCATCAAGATGTGGATATTCCTGACCCCTCCCTTACTCCTTAGCTTTAAAATGAAATGCCCTCTGCCAACCTACCTGCCCCCCTTCCCTGGGGTAACGTCTGCTGTTGACATGTCTCCAAATTAACCAAATACTTTTTTTCTTTTTACAATAGTGTTCAATAAATAATAAATTATTTTATTTATTAAAGTATTTGTTTTTATTTATAGCGAATAAATTAGTGGTGTGAGGGTGACAGGTTTTGTCATCTTTTAACGCCTTTTTTCCCCCCAGATCCAGCCATTTTTTATCAGGTGTAATGATGGCTGTGCTCGCCTGGAGAGATTTAAGAACTGCATCTGTAAGTAGAAAAAATAATTCAGGCAAAAGTTGCTTTGTCATCCAAAATGCAGTGCAGAATTTTGCTTATGTAAAGCTCTTGCGGAATATGTGAGAATATTATGCGTTCATTTTTACGGTTCCATAAATGTTATATTTGTTTGCACTGCAGATGATCCTGGTTACAGTGTTGGGCGAGTTTTCATCATTTTATCCCTGGGACTGCTCCTCGTTTGTGGCTGTTTTGCACTGTTTAGAAAGACATTGTTAGGTAAGCAAAACATTTTGCATGTAGGCGAGGGTTTTTAAAATCTACAATAATGTAAAATAACAAGTGCAAATAAATGGCCTTTATCAATATGTGAAGCGGAATTAATGTGTCCTCCTGAATAAACTATTCATGTGGTTTTCTGGAGATAAGCAAAGCATTACATGTTAGTTGTTACATCAATAGCCTGATAAAAACTGTATACTTTTTAATGTTTTTAAAAATATTTCAGGTATGAGAAAACCCTACCCTCCAGGTAAATGGCTCTTCATTATGTAACAGTGTTGCAGTTCTTATAGTGCATAATTATTCAATTATTATAATTATGTTTAGCTTTAACACAGCCAGTAGGGTTGGGTTACAGCTAAACAATCTTCAGTGACATGGATACAAACAGAAAGCAGTTTTCTCACAAGTAAATGTTTTTAATATTTCAAGATCTTAAAATCAGAATGTGTAAGATTGTGTATTGTGAGTTTTCTTCGAAAAAACAGCCATAATCAAAGTTTTTTCTCATTAATATATATATAAATTTAAGGATAATAATGAAATGCCATGTTTTTGTTGTCTTTGTTGAGCTTAAAGCTGTTATAATGACCCAGTCTCTCTACTTCAGATTCCGTGCACGATCCACCTGCCACGCCCCTACCGGTCTCTCGACAAGAGATTCTTCAGATGAGCACTCCAAGGAAAGTGCTCCTGATCTACTCTCTGGACCATCCTCTGTACAGAGACATCGTGCTCAAGCTGTGCGCCTTTCTGAGGGCCAAGTGTGGCACCGAGGTGGTTCTGGACCTACTGGACTCCGCCTGGCTCGGCGCCGTGGGCCGCATGCAGTGGCTGGACTGGCAGAAGCAGCAGATCGAGAAATCCTCCGACAAGATCCTGATCCTCTGCTCGCGGGGGGTACGGGCCAAGTGGAGGGCCATGTGCGGAGAGGGCAGGGTGATGCTGAGAGAGGACCTCCGATCTCCCATGGGAGACATGCTCACCCCCGCACTCAACCTAATCGTCCCAGACTTTGTCCACTGCTCATCATTTCAGAAGTACATAGTGGCTTACTTTGAGGATGTAAGCTGTGAGGACGATATCCCGGCCCCTTTCAACATCACCATCAAGTACAAACTGATGAAGCACTTTGAGGAACTCTACTTCAGAATCCTGGACCAGGAAAAACACGAGCCAGGAAGGGTGAACCGCATCGAAGGAATAGCGCAAGATGAATATTTCAACTGCCCCTCGGGTAGAGCCTTGAGGGACGCCATTGAGACTTTGCAGGCCTACCAGCTGGAGGATCCAGACTGGTTTGAAAAAGAGTGTGTGAAGACCGAGGAAGAAGTGACAGAATCAGAGCTACAGCACCCTCTTCTCGCAGACGCACACAGAAACCCCATATTTCAGTGTGTGCCAAAGTTTAAGGAAGGGCCTCCCATCCTTGTCAATAAGGTGGAGGTCAATGAAGATGCCAGAAGCGTCCAGGCATTAATTCCTCTTGTGAACCATGGAGGGGAAAGACTTTCCACACACCAGATTCATCTCGGTGTTCATCCCAGTAATAACCAGCTCTGTTATTCACACCCAGTTGTCGAGGGTGATCCACGGATGTTGAAATGGAGCCTGCACCCTCCAGTGTGTGAAGTTCAGCCTTGCTTGAAGAATGACACAGCTCTGCAGGAGCCATCAAGGCCAATGAGGAATGCACTTCATCTTCTGGGGGAGGAGGTGGTGTCGTCAGCCGGAGAGAGCCTCCCTGTGGAGGACCAAGAGGAGGTGCCGACCCTCTCGCCCACCGTGCTGAGGCAGCTGCAGGCCCTCCAGCGGTCTTTCGGCCTTGTGGAGGACATCGCCTCCGTACCCTTGGGGGTCGTGGACCACAGAAAAAGGCCCCACAGCGGATCAGACCAGGGGTACATCTCCAGGTCCTCCCACCACAAGGACTCTACACATGGAGATACGACCCAAGACCCACTGGACACACTGTCCAGACTCCAGGAAGCATGTCTCCTGAACAGCTTCAACCCCCAGCCCCCCCCCCACAGGCCTGCCTTGGAGTGAAGAAGCTTTTAGACATGACCAGCAATAATCTATGAGCTTTTTTACATGGTAAAACACTCCTTATTATGAGTACAAATAGCCACATTACGGCAATGCACTTCACAGTTGACTTTGATCACCTGTTACGAGTAAACTTGCACTTAATTAAAAAATGACTTTGTTACAATATATTACAGAAATTTGACACCCCTCATTATATGAGATACTGACTGTGTTCTGAACCTGGGTATATATGACGTCATATGTGACATATATGACAATCCAATGGCCTTGCCCCTGGGCTTGAACGTGACGTAATCTAGGTACATTTGAAAGCTCATTGGCTTAACTCAGAGATACTGTACATTATGGTGTCTTTCTTCCCTTTCAGCTGTAACTAAAATTGAATTACACACCGTATTAACCATGAAATTATAATGCTATCTGATGTCACTGCTGGGAAGTAACATTAGATATTGAATCTTTACTTGGAACCATCCACGTGTTTAGTCTTGCCAAAAATATTATAGGAATAAGAATGTCACTTATCCATTTCCAAACGTGGAAGGTAATGTTATTTTCTGTGAATAATTGAAACATGAACACATCATCAACACTTTACAGCCCTCACAGTTGCTGTGGTTTTCTGACATTTCCCACTTTAACATACTTTTTCTGTTTACTATTTATTTGTTATGTGTTCACATACGTGTAGGACTGCTGTCTCCTCCCCTCTAACGAGCTATGAGAGACTGCCAGATCAGCCTTCAAACATTACTGTGATTTCTAACAGGGTGAGAGCTGGCTCGATCCATGATTGAAGGATTTCATTCGATGTGGTGGCAAATCATGGTCCCTGCTTGTCTGAAGAGATCACTGTACAATTATTTCGTAGGTAAATAAAATAACAAAATTAAAACTATATCTACATCGCTGTTAAAGTTTCTTGTGTCTTCTATCCTATCCAGCAACACCACATAAAAAGAAGAAAGCGTGAAAAATTGTATGCCACTTTATGATGAAGACAGGGTGTAACGTGTTTATACTGAAAGTACGTCTGAACCTTTTTCTGAAAACTATATTCAGGCAATTGGTCTAATCCTCAAACTTTTCTGTGTATGTGCCCAAAGACAGACTTTTATATCCAAGGGAAATAAATAGGCTATTCATGACGGTATGAAACAGTCAATATGGTAAACCCATTATGTTCCAGTTTTGTAAGCAAATATGCCAATATAATTCACCGTAACCAGCATCATGGCCAACTGTGTTACCAAAAGGCATGTGTGAGAGCATATTGCAACAGCAGTAAGACTGAAAAATACCTTATGATACGACATCACATTTAAAAAATATATCAGCAAGTCTTTTATTATACAGAAATGACTTCATTCCACATTTCTCCAAGAAAATTAGGTCATTTAAATTGAAATCTTTGTGGCCACAAATAGTCTGTTAAATGTGTGCTGTAGCTACATACCGTTCAGTGTAAGCCTTACTAATGATTATTACACCAATATAATATAGGCTATTAATGAAACAGACTGACATGCAGCTACATTTTACATATTGCGCACGCATTTTTAACAATTTTGTACGCACCATTACTTAAAACAACAAAAAAACTTGCTCAAGATATAGGCCAAGTGCATTCAATAATCATTCAATCACATTTTCAAACTGAATGAGCGTGTAATTGCATTATGTATTGGCGGATATCTTGTTGAAAACGAGTATATCTCTCCGTATATTAAATGATTTTAAAACCATTTTTAATACTAAAACGAACTCGTTTAAACGAGTTTGGGAAATGCATAGCCTATATGCACAATGTCTCCTACACGGGCGGTCTCAGTGCTTTGAACGCCTCCTTGTGCAAGACGGAAAAAAACGACATTTCCAGTAAAACGATGTTATCTCCGTGGCCTACAAACAGTAATACTGCATTTGCATAAACTGACGAGGAAGTTGGCCTCGAGACGCCTGTTAATCTTTAAACTTGACTCATATCGGAAAGTCCCAGCAAAGGCAGCCAAACATGAAAGTTATGAAACATTCAGGACAATTTTAGAACAACTGTATTTTCTAAAACCAGATTAGATTATTAGATAATAATCCTTAATAATTCATCGTTCGTTTTTCATAGACATTCTCGTGCTCGCTGGAGTTAAATGAAAGCGGAACTGCCTTAAGGAATTTCTCGATGGAGCAGCGCTTCGTCGAACAATAGGTTATGGATTGCGATTGAGTAGCTTTTACTGTCTTCAGAGGAGCAATGTGTTTATTTGTTTACAGTACTCTGTTGTTGTCCGTACATATAATTCTGACGTCAGGTCTTCGGATATTAGAAAGGCCACCTCTGAACTGTACACAAGAGGTAAGTGTGAATATCGCTACAACGCAGCTTCTCTTTTCCTTCGTTATATCTGGTTGTCTTGTATAAAATATTATTTTTACCCCAAGCTGCTGCTTAAAAACCTAACACCTGGCGAGATAAGTCCCTGTACTATTATTTATTGATGATTATTGTTTATATTTATATGATTATTATTTATCTCTTACATATCCAGTTTAATTAATTTACGAGAGAGTTACTGACCAAGAGGGCGGCATAAACATCCAATTCAAATAAGACAGTTTCACATAGCAGGTTTTTGCTTCAGCCCAGCACGACAATACCTGATTCAACTAATTAACTAATCATGGTCTTCAATCAAGATCTTTATAAGTAGAATCAGGTGTCTTATCCCTTATGAATAAGATTGGGCACCCCTGCCATAGACTGATTAAAAGCATGAGGTCCTCAATGGTTTTTCCCCAGTCTTTGTTTTTGAATTCATCAAAAGTGATAAAACGATTGAGCTTGAATTCCCTTGATAACTCAAAAGACCACAGTATGGAGCTGAATGTCTCCTGGCAATACAGTATCCAAGGAAACAAAGGTGTTAGCTATATACAGAAAGCCGCTAAACCCACAGGCTGGAACAACGTTCTGGGCCTCGTTTCCCAGAAGCATCTTAGAGTAAAGATCATCTTAAGAGTGTTTTGTGTTCGTGCTTTATTCATTTTATGATTAAAATTATTACAATTGACTGACATAACATAAAACAGATAATAAAAATAGAGGAAGACAGCCAAAAAACAAACAAGCAATGAAAGTTTTTATTTACTATTATTTACTTATTGTTTTGAACATTGTATATTTTAATATTTTAATTGACATAGCTCTTGAACTTAGATTTTTAACATATTTTTTTTATAACTGCTGTTCATTGTGGGGCGTTTTGCACATAAAGTTTTTCACTCTCTGTCTACACCTGTGTAAACTGTAAAGTGACAATAAAAGAACTTGAACTTGAACTTGAAAGTAACATAAAAACAAAATAGCCTAAGATGATCTTTATTTAAGATCCTTTTGGGAAATGGAACCCTGTTCAGTCAACAGTTGTTTGAATTAATACAAGTGTTATCTTTTTTTTTTTGGAACAAAAATAAAAACACAATTACAATTTGTTAACTGCAACAAACTGATTGCAATGAAGAAAAATAAGGTTTGAATTTATTTACAAGATAATACAAAATTGTTGATTGAATCAAGGCTTCTGTTTATATTGACAGTGGAGAGAGCCATAGCCTCACAGTGGTATAATCTGCATGCTATCCTACTGTGTAAGTCTTTTACAGTAATGCTTGTACCTCTCAGTGGTATAACCTGCATGCTATACCACTGTGTAAGTCTTTTACAGTAATGTTTGTACCTCTCAGTGGTATAACATGCATGCTATCCCACTGTGTAAGTCTTTTACAGTAATGTTTGTACCTCTCAGTGGTATAACCTGCATGCTATACCACTGTGTAAGTCTTTTACAGTAATGCTTGTACCTCTCAGTGGTATAATCTGCATGCTATCCCACTGTGTAAGTCTTTTACAGTAATGCTTGTACCTCTCAGTGGTATAACCTGCATGCTATCCCACTGTGTAAGTCTTTTACAGTAATGTTTGTACCTCTCAGTGGTATAATCTGCATGCTATCCCACTGTGTAAGTCTTTTACAGTAATGTTTGTACCTCTCAGTGGTATAACCTGCATGCTATCCCACTGTGTAAGTCTTTTACAGTAATGCTTGTACCTCTCAGTGGTATAACCTGCATGCTATCCCACTGTGTAAGTCTTTTACAGTAATGCTTGTACCTCTCAGTGGTATAACCTGCATGCTATCCCACTGTGTAAGTCTTTTACAGTAATGCTTGTACCTCTCAGTGGTATAACCTGCATGCTATCCCACTGTGTAAGTCTTTTACAGTAATGTTTGTTTGTCATTTCAGGGTCTGAGATGTACAGCAAATATAAGTAAGAAGCATATTCTATTCTATTCTATTCTATTCTATTCCCTCGCCTTACAAATTCACATGTTGGGGGTAGTATCGCAGTGAGCGTCGTTTTGTGGTGAAAAGTCGGTGAAACGCAGTCTGGGTGTTCAGGTGAAAACCCGGCTACATTTGGTTGAAAAAGTGAGTTTTCTCATTGGCTAGGATGTAGCCAGGCTATATTTGGGCAAAACCTGAGCTATATTGGAGATAATCTAGTCTGTTTATGTTTTTTCTCAAGATCTCCACCCATCCAGACGTCTAGATTCCGGGTTTTGCTCGCTGGGATATTATAATGGGTTTCTGTATTTTACCAGAGGTCAGAAATGCTGTAACCAAGTGGAAGTAAAATTCTCTTTGGTTGCGCTTTTGTGTGATCTGTGATGTATGTAACGAATGGAACTGGGCCCTGCCTGCATGCTGCCTATTGCTTTTAGCTGTTCAGCACCCTGGGACATCTTGACTAGGTTATAGGTGAAAATTAATTCTCAAAGCATTATGTTGTGTACTTCAGATCAGGTACCACCGAAATTAAGAAACATGAAACGGCGGGGTCAATCTATGATCAAAGGGTTTCATTTGATGAGTGGTTCCTGCTTGCCTCAACCAAACGAACAAACAAAAAAATGTATAAAAGTTTCTTTGTATAGCGCTTTTTACTGAGAACTGTCTCTTAGATGCTGTACAGAGAAACAGAGGGAAAATACGCTAAAACCAGGCCTGAACCTCCAAAAAGCAAACGAGGAAAAAACTCCCCAGTTGGGAGAAAAACCACGAAACAGTGGCGAGAAAAACAGTTGCGTTTTTTGTGGTTTCCTTGGAAACAAAGTTTTTAGCCAATCGGTGAGTGACAAAAGTGCTGAATCACACCAGAAAACCAGCAGGTACTGAAGCGTTCCAGGATCTAAGGTTGAGATCCACACTCTATTGCATTCGCCTTGCCTTCTGTCCTTATAACTGTAACCCTCATATTATATAGACATTTTATGAGGCCTTTTATGTTTGGGGTCAAATTGACCCCAAAAGTTTAAACTGACTCAAAACTATTGGAATTGAAAAATCTTGACACTTTCTGTGTCACCTTTTATGTGTCTCCCAATTGACTAGCCTTTTATCCCCAAATATTAAAAATCTGTTTTAGAGCCTGACATAATGAAAGTTTAAAAACCTGTATGGGAAAGTGCCACCAGAATTACCCACAAAAAATCTGAGATAAAAACCCCATAAGCCCCATAAATGACCCCACACAACACCTTTGTATACAAAGTTGGTCTTTTGAAAACATAGCATTATGTTTATTGTGTGTTTATTATTTAATCCCAACAAATGAGGTCAAGATGAAAAAATAAGGTGAACTGGTTCAAATTGACCCGGAATATAATATGACCGTTAAGTAACAAACAGAAGTAGTTGCTGGTACTTAGCTTGGCAAGTTAGCATACGGTGTAACCCAAGGAAGACCGTGATTTCAAAAGGGCACACCCTTTTCTCCTTTCCACAGATAACTGCTTGGATCGAGGCTGGCTAAAACCCAGGACTTTTACTCCAACCGGTCCGCAGAACCTGACGGTGAAGGTGACCGTGAGAAGAGACGAGAATGCTGACCTCGTGCCAGTTCTTGTGGTGAACTGGACAGCACAGATCGATGGTGGGTGTCTGACGAGCATAATCTGCTATAAAACAAAGGTCTATACTCCACAACATACACTCAGAAATAAAGGCACAGTGGAGGTACATTTTTCTTCTTTACGGAACAAATTTCCCTCATGTACCCTGAGAGTAATGTTCTATTTGAGTACTAATAAGTACCTTTTCAGGCAGATTAATAAGTACCTTTTTCCATATTTTGGCCACAATCAAGGATATATCAAATTGTTGTCGATTTTCTTTCTTTTTTATTGTGTGCATATGTGTTGTATTTATGTTTTGGTGTGGCTTACATTCTCCGACCTTGCTGCATTGTTTCCTTAAAACGCTTATATTCTCTACCTCAGGGAGCATTGAGTTCATGGAAGGCACAGAGGTCCATGTGCTGGACATGTCTATCAACCAGAACCTCTGTGTTCATTACGTCTTTCACAAGAACGCCTCCGTAAAGAAATCACCGGATCAGGCAGTAAGGACGCAGCGATCTTCGCGTTGATTCGTCAGCAGAAGCGGCTTGTGTAGCTACAGTGCCTCCAAGCCTCATTTAAATCTTGCACACAAAACAGTCACCTACACAGTCGTTACTTCCCGTTTTGCTGTTTGTGAAACGGCCCGTTTACACAGTTCATTGTTGGTTTTTGCGCCTTGTGCAAGGCCTAACAAAACACATGATGTCATTGGACTGTCTAAAACAGCGGTCCCCAACCCTGTTCCTGGAGGTCTACCATCCTGTAGGTTTTCATTTCAAACCTAATTTGGCGCACCGGATTCCACTAAGGAGCAGCTCAACGGGATCTCTAGCTATTGAATGAGGTGTGCTGTGTTCGGGTTGGAGTGAAAATCTACATGATGGTACTTCTTCAGGAACAGGGATGGGGACCACTGGTATAAAAGTATCATGCATAGATTGGAACTGAGAATGGCGTCCTGTCTATGAATATGGCTGACTTGTAACCATGTGTTTTCAGTGGTCATTTTCATTGGACAGAGTGGTGGTGGACCCTGGCAAGGAATATATGGTTTCTGTCAATAACCTGCCAAAGCCAAACATAGCACATGACACTTACAATGTCTTTAAAAGGATTAGCATCCCAGGTAAGACTTAAAAAGAAGAAAAGAAAACCTGTGCTTTATGCTTACATTCCCGAATTGTATGTCTCCAAGTACTTTAATGGCAAGAGTGGTATTTCAGTGAAAATAGCACAGATATTCAACAACAGTGATTCTGTATTTTAAATTGTAATGCAATGGTGGCATCTGAATGGAATTTAATTTCTATGGTTAGGGTGTGCAAATGCCAGCATGGAGAAAACAAAAAAGTGTGTGGAGAGCGGTAAGTGAACTTTCACATCTAAATAAATATACTTATTCATTATTATTCATTTATGTAATTATATTCTATAGTAAACAAAGTTCTGGTCAATTCAGTAAATTCATTAAAATATTTAATAGTTTTGAAAAAAATGTTTTCACTGAGCATTTTTAAATTTGCGACTTTAATTAATTCAAATAAATTAGAGTTAACTGATTTGAAATGTAAGCAGTCCCTAACCTGATTGCTGTCCACATGCTATAATATGCCTTGATGAAACAATTAAATGACTGCATGATTCAGGCTTATCTGGTGCATGTTCGTATTTGTGCTAGTTCCATCTTTTTGGTGGGATTGGTTAGAATCGTTAAAATACTTATTTCACTGTATGTTTGTGCCAACCCACACCCCCAAATGACGGATCCAGCCCCCTAATACCACTTAGCATAAGCACATGGGCTGCTTCCTGTTGGATGTTTCAGCGTGATATTGTTCCAACAAGCCTGTTGTGTTGTGGTTTAGGAAGTTTATGGAAGTCCAAAATTAGCTTGGAGACATCCAAAGGGCAAGATGGTAAAGCGGCGATCACTGTGGGCTTCAACGGCAACGAGTTCTCTGAGAAATACAATGTGGGCGTCCAGTGCCTTTCTGGGAACTGGGAGTACCAGGCTATAATGAAGGTATAGTCATCTCCGCTGGACTTCTTTACTTCCTTTAACAAGTTTGGTATCTCAGATAGACTTAAGTATCTTTCCAGACATGAGCACAGTGGCATAGTTTTGATATCTCGACCAGGAAGCTGCAGGGAGACAGTGTAAATGGTGAGGTGAGGTACAGGTGTACCTCAAATCGAGCCAAGGCATTTAATCCAAATGATTTTGGGATTAAATTATATAATACCTATTTTAACGGATTACACACAAACCATGCAAACTCAAGTGGTCCCCAAAGAAGGTCCCAAGTATGCAATTGAGTAAAATACTTATGTTGTATTTTCTTTATATGAAGTCATAAAAGTGGCTTATATTGTATTTTTACATACATTGGATAACATACTCAAATCTGGAACTTGTAGTACTAGTTAGCATCTTCCAATCAACCCACTGCTCAAAATAAGAAATGATTTGTTAATAATGTGCCCATTTAATATTTGCAGTATAACATTCGTATGCATCGTAGCATTATAGCAGTGGACATCTTAAAATAAACTTAAAACTACACCGTGATCGTTCATTTTATTTTATCCAGTCTCCCTGCAGCTTTCCTGCAAACATTTTAATAGTCACATGCTACTCAAGATCAATTCTGCCGTGCATGGGGTGTTTTATAGACAAAATATTTAAAAACAAGGCAACAAATTAATATCTTGCAAATTAATCATTCTGTTCTTTTGAAATGTTGCAGAGCAATCGGACAGCATTGGAAGCGACGTTTGCACTTGGGAAGTGGCCTCAAACTTGTTGCCAATTTATAGTGGAGGTATGTATTGTACTTGTGGACCATAATCTTAATTTACAACTTGGCTAAAGTCTACATTAGTACTTAATATCTGTAACTTGCAGTCACTAAAGTCAAATGTTTTTTCATCTTTTTTATATAAACACTGCTCAAAAACATTAAGGGAACACTTAATCATCACAGTATAACACCAAGTCAATTAAACCAAACCGGTCATGCTGGATGATGTTGCAGGCAGCATAACATTCGCCACGGCGTCTCCAGACTCTTTCACATGTGCTCAGTGTGAACCCGCTCTCATCTGTGAAGAGAACGGGGCGCCAATGGCAAACCTGCCAATTCTGGTGTTCTCTGGCAAATGCCAATCAAGTTGCACGGTGCTGGGCTGTGAGCACAGGTCCCACTACAGGACGTCGGGCCCTCATGCCACCCTCATGGAGTCTGTTTCTGACAGTTTGGTCAGAAACATGCACACGAGTAGCCCACTGGAGGTCATTTTGTAGGGCTCTGGCAGTGCTCCTCCTGTTCCTCCTCGCACAAAGGAGCAGATACCGGTCCTGCCGCTGGGTTGTTGCCCTTCTGTACAGCTCTCCTCGTGTAATGGCCCGTCTCCCGGTATCTCCTCCACGCTCTTGAGACTGTGCTGGGAGACACAGAAAACCTTCTTGTGATGGCACGTATGGATGTGCCATCCTGGAGGAGCTGGACTACCTGTGCAACCTGAATGGGCTGCAGGTACCACCTCATGCTACCAGTAGTGACAAGGGCACTAGCAAAACTAGAGAAAAATCAGTCAGGAAGGATAAGGAGAGAGAAAGGGTCTGTGGCCACCACCTGCAAAACCATTTACTTTTTGGGGGTTGTCTTACTGTTGCCTTTCCTGTCCATCTGTTGTCACTTTCATTTGCACCAAAGCAGGTGAAATTGATTCACAATCGTTTACGCTTCCTAACTGGACAAGTTTAATTGACTTGGTGTTATACTGTGTTGATTAAGTGTTCCCTTAATTTCTTTGAGCAGTGTATATATATATATATATGTATATATTTACACCGTATTTATTTCTCTCACAGATCCAGCCATTTTTCGTGCATTGCCAAAATGACTGTATTCGACGCTGGGAAAAATTTTACATCTGTAAGTATGCAAAATCAAACATCAAATTAGCACCCCAAATAAAAGAAGATATACGGTAATGTTTGCAAGAAATAAAAGCCTGATGAGTAATTTGAATGATGGATAATAATAATAATAATAATAATAATAATAATAACTTAAATGTAAACTATTTCAAAATGGAATTTATGATTAGCAGTTTTACCACCGTGGCTTAACATAGCACATAGGACCGTGCCGTTGCCCTGATGTTCTCTCTGTCCAGCTGGTGTTTGACAGGGTAACCAACCAAACAATTCCATGGCATTCAACAAGCGAGCTACCCAACGTCAACTGGCTACCTAACTAGCTTATTGGAAACTAATGTTATAACAAATTTAAGAAGTGAGAACGCGGCTTATCTGGTTGTAGAATTTCTACACTCTCAAATTCAGTGTCGGTAGGTTCGTACATATGGTTGTACAACCCCGATGCCGAGTGTCTTCTTGGACAGAAATCAAGCGTGCTCATTAGAATATTACGACCACGCCCGACCGTCCTAATACAGGTCTGATCAGCTAATTCAGCTGTTTTGAGCGTTTTATCATATTTATACTTTTTTTTCATTCAAACTTTTGTGGATAGTTAATAACACACTCTGATATCGTACATACATTTTATCGATTTTAGGCTTTGTTCCCTGGGGCTTTAAGGGTATCAGATTATTAAGCCGTTTTCACTTGAAATAAACAAAATGGTGCAAAATGAAGCAGAAGCTACAGTGTACTTCCTGAAGTGCTGTACAATGGTGAAAGGGAGGGTCAGATCGTTTTGCAGCTTGGTCCATTTAATCCCATGCAAAGTGATGGTCTATTATCAAAAAAAGTACTGCATATATAGACATCCCTTGACTTTCTATGTTGAGGCAGGTCATGAGACTGAAGCATACTGTATGTCTAATTTAAACGTGTCTGTTCAAAACTGTCCTTCACTTTTTCAGGTGCACGCAGCCCAACATTTGCACCGAGTGCTCCATTCAACTCAACACCTCTCGCAGTCGGCCTTATTGTTTCTTTCGGGGCTGTTCTGCTTTGTGCGGTAGCCTGTTGTGTCTATTTCCACTGTGGAAAATGGCCGAAAGGTTTGTGAAAGTGCACGCTTCTTTTTTAGGCCAGACTTCAAACAAACCACAGAAGAGTTCGCTTTGAACTTTTGATAAGAAGCCCTTTTGTTAGCAAAACCTTTTAACCTGATTTCAGAAACTGACAAACTGTTATGTACTTGTAAAAAAAAAATTATAATAATAATAATTTAAATAACAAACAAAAAAACACTATGAATGTAGGGCCACTTTCCACTCAGACTGTTTCAGGTCTTATGTCTCAGTTTTCATAAAGAGCGCAAACATTGTGCGTTGGTAATGTGAAGAGTGCATTTCTCTTGTACAAAACTACCATTCAGCCATGAACTGACAGCATTACTGTGTCATGCAAGTAAACTAATGACTTATGAATGGAAGTAGACATTTTGGAGAGAAATTATACTGCCATAAGATTCTGGAACTCATAAGGGCAGAGAAAGGTACAATGACGAAAGGTATAATGATCTTGCCTCTGATCGGAATTCTGTTTATTCTTTCAGATCACCGAGTCGGAAAAATATCCCAGAAAGGTAAACAACTAATTGTATTTTCGCTTTCCCTGCTCATTAACTGATACATAGTTTTGTAGTCCTGGCTAAAATATCAATACTCACTAGTTTGAGGTATGATATAAGCCCAGTTGCATCCTATTCAAAGGAGGAGGAGGAGTCTTTAATGACCTTAACATTGTCTAAGTTGCTTATTTTTGTCCCTCAGATCCAGATTTCTCTATGAATGACTCACAAGACAAACCCATCACCCCAAGGAAAGTGCTCCTGATCTACTCTCTGGACCATCCTCTGTACAGAGACATCGTGCTCAAGCTGTGCGCCTTTCTGAGGGCCAAGTGTGGCACCGAGGTGGTTCTGGACCTACTGGACTCCGCCTGGCTCGGCGCCGTGGGCCGCATGCAGTGGCTGGACTGGCAGAAGCAGCAGATCGAGAAATCCTCCGACAAGATCCTGATCCTCTGCTCGCGGGGGGTACGGGCCAAGTGGAGGGCCATGTGCGGAGAGGGCAGGGTGATGCTGAGAGAGGACCTCCGATCTCCCATGGGAGACATGCTCACCCCCGCCCTTACTCTGATAGCCCCAGACTTACAGCGAGCAGCAGCGCTGGAGAAGTACATGGTGGCTTACTTTGAGGATGTAAGCTGTGAGGACGACGTCCCGGCCCCGTTCAACATCACCATCAAGTACAAACTGATGAAGCACTTTGAGGAACTCTACTTCAGAATCCTGGACCAGGAAAAACACGAGCCAGGAAGGGTGAACCGCATCGAAGGAATAGCGCAAGATGAATATTTCAACTGCCCCTCGGGTAGAGCCTTGAGGGACGCCATTGTGACTTTGCAGGCCTACCAGCTGGAGGATCCAGACTGGTTTGAAAAAGAGTGTGTGAAGACCGAGGAAGAAGTGACAGAATCAGAGCTACAGCACCCTCTTCTCGCAGACGCACACAGAAACCCCATATTTCAGTGTGTGCCAGAGTTTAAGGAAGGGCCTCCCATCTTTGTTAATAAGGTGGAGGTCAATGAAGATGCCAGAAGCGTCCAGGCATTAATTCCTCTTGTGAACCATGGAGGGGAGAGGCTTTCCTCTTCTGAATCTCATCCAGGTATTAGCACGGAGCAGAACCAGGTGTGTCCATCACAGTCACTGGTGAGGGATTCTCCAGCTGTCCTGGATCCTGGCGACTCCCTCTTCACCTTTAAGGGACGACAGTCTGTGAATGCAGGGCCCCCCCTGCCTGAACCAGCTGCCCAGAGAGGGAACAGGCTGTGCTATCTAGGGGAGTCAGCTGGAGAGAGCTGCCCAGTAGAGGGGGAAGAGGGGCCACCTTCCCTGGAATCTCTGGAGCGCCTGCGGGCTCTCCAGGAGTCCCTGGCTCCCATGGATGGTCCTGTCCCGACGGGCGTAGAGGACAAGTACATGTTCAACATGGAGGCGAGAGGCGAATGGATCCGGGAGAAGAGTCCGTTGAGTGGATCGGACCAAGGGTATATCTCCAGGTCCCTCCAATGGGAATCCGCACCGAGAGAGGGCTCCCAAGATCCGCTGGACGCTCTGTCCAGACTCCAGGAAGCATGTCTCCTGAACAGTCTTAATCCCTCCGGAGGCTTCTCCAATATGCCGAGGTACTGAGAAGACTTTGGTTATAAAGGCTGTAAAGGAGACCCTACAGAAGTAACCTCGAGCTTGCGTTTCAGTTTGTCTTTTATCTCACAATATTTGTAAACCCATTTGCTTTAAACATGTTTTTGAATTTTTTTTTTATTGAACAATACAGATATATGTAAACATTATAGAACAAATACAATCTTCTGAGCCAGCATTGAGCCTATTTGAGCTGTAATATTTAATAGTTGATTACATATGACCCATTTACTCAATACATCTACAGTCTTCCAAAGGCTTAAGTGGATTAACAATAATGTAAACACTAAGGATTGTTTTAAAAGATCCTTTTTTAAATTTCCAATACAAATCAGCAGCCCTGTGCACACAATGTAAGCGATTTTGTTCAGAGGAGGCTTATTTCACATTGTATAGTCCTCACTCTTTTGACTCCCATTTCAAAAGATACACAGTAAAATGATCAGTGTTAAATCAACTCTTACAGTATACATATTGTCCCTATCGTACTCTTATGTACTCTGTTAGAGTTGAATTAACACTCGACATTTTACTGTGTAAAATAATAAAGCATTTGATCAATGTAACCTTGAGTTTAATCAAACTATATTTGTGCGGTTCCAAGTCCTTTAATTCAAAACCAAATCAAAAAATGCATTGACCTTCTATTGTTTGCATAATATCTTGTGCTGTCACTCATATACAGTAAGTTTAGCTGAAAACAGATCTTTGCTTTGGCAATGTCCAATGTCCATCAAACCTATTGCAGGTCAGTAAGCTTAATTTGTATCTCACCATTTAGAAGAACAGTTTTGATGCAAAAGACATTTTTCATAACTGATTTTGCAGTACGTTTAACTTAACTTGTGCTGGAAGTGGATTATTTTATTTGCATTCATTGAATTTTTTTCCAGTGAAATTTCTAAATAACCTGGTCACAAAATATACTGTTTGGAAGTGTTAAAATGCACGATTATATCTCTGCAATCTATTTTACGATCCCAATGTTATAGCAACAATAGTTTCTTATTTTTTAACATGACACAAAACAGGCTCAATCAAAATGACGACTCTGCACGTTCTATGCGTTCGTTCCACAGACCACAGGAATAACGGTAAAGGGTTACCTTTCAGAAGGGACCAGGGGCCACATGCATAAACAGTGCTGGGCAGAAAAATGTCATCAGAAAGCTGCGTAAGTGAGTTTCCACACACAAATTCAGATGTATAATATAACACGTGCTGTGAGAATCTGCGTACCTCTGCACACAATGGACACCATACGTACGCAATGTTTGGAATCAGTGTGATATGGACACCGTACGTACGCAATGTTTGGAATCAGTGTGATATGGACACCATACGTACGCAATGTTTGGAGACAGCGTGATATGGCGACACCGTGATAGAAAGGCAGAGGGAGAAAATGCAGAACTTTGCGTCAGCACATTTCCGCCTTTCTCCATGAGCATTTTTTTAACGCATTCTTTTACTCAAAGTTTTATACATGTGGCCCCAGGATTATGCCTGTGGTCAAAGTGGATCAAGAACAGTAACCATTTTATTTTCAGGCTTGTGTTAAAAAAAAAAGGTGGCGCTAGAGAAGGGTTTAAGAACAAATAAATGTAAGTACTTTGGCATGATGTCATTTGGCAGGACTCCACCAGGCAGGACAAACCAGTTCTAAAAGATGGCATTCAAAATTAAACATGAAAAAATGAAATATGCCTGGAAATACGCATTCATTAAGTAACAACAACACAGTTTACAACACCTCTGATTGGTTGACTTTATGAGGCTCACTCCCTAACGTGACAACTAGGAATATGTTTTTTGCTTAATACTTGACAAATATATTTTTTGTTTTCATATCTTTCATAGTACATGGGCAAGACTTACTGTACATTTAGAAGACTAAATTGGAAGTTAACACAACAGAATACTCAACTAGGTTAACATACTGTCAGAGAACAGCCTTACTATGCATACTGCAACGGGTCATGTGAAAGTGCTGCTGTGTTTACATCCATAATATCCATGAAGATGACACTTTTTTTAGGAAAGATTGCGAGGTCATTTTTTAAGTGAATGAATAGAATAAAAAATTTATTGGAATGCAGCCCTCCTGCATTGCAATGTAGTGAGAACTTTAGCAGGATTGTGGTCTGGGCAGTGACAGTGAAGGAGCTCTCAGATTTCTGCTAAGCAATGAATTACAATGATCTGTTTGGGCCTTATGGATTGTACCATTGTGTCAGACTGATGATAATTGTAAATTTCAGAACTGGGTTTATTTGTGATATTTTGAAGTTTCCTTTTAATTAAAAATTTAAAAAAATATTTTATGTATTTTATTCATTTTAAGTTTTTTTTTATTAATCCCACTCAACTAATTCTGTTTATCGATATTGTCATTTTCTTTTCAATGGATGTTTATTTCTGTCGTTCGTAGCTCACATCATCCGTCCTTTTATTCCTGTGTTACTGGCTTTCCCACTTGCCTGAAGTTTCCTAAAGGCACAAACATTAATAATAAAGATAATACTCTCACTCTCTCGTGTCAGATCTGGACCCATATTCATGAAGCATTTTTTCTAGTAGGAGTGCTGAGCCTGTGTCAGTTTGTCCTGTTCGCTCATAATGGATAAGATTAGGCCACGGACCATGGAGAACTGATCCCAGGTCAGGGATACTCGAAATCCGGACCTCCTGGACAGTGGTACTGCTGGTTTCCTTTTCTACCTGATAGTTATTTGATTGATTAATGCCACTGATTGGCCAGAGATTTAACTCACCCAGTGTTCCAGGTTTAAATCGGTCCTGAGGAGAGAAGAATGAAAGACAGCCGTGTCCAGATGTACTTTTTTCATTATTATGGCCATTGGCCAAGGTACAGATTGTGTTGGTCGTTTGGTCAAAATGATGACATTGAAATATTTGGAAACTTTAAAATGATTATTTGAATAGCGAAATTCTGTAGCAATTTATTGATTTTGGAGGGCCTACCATCAATACACATGGTGCAGTCTACGTATTTGGACAGTGACGTGACAATTTTTGTTGTTTTGGCTCTGCTCCAGCACATTGGATTGGAAATGGAATGATGGTGACTATGAGGGTAAAATGCAGACATTGAGCTTTAATGAGGGTTTTTACATCCATATTGGATGAACCGTGTAGCAACTGTAGCCCTTTTTTATATAGCCGACGGTTGATAAATAAAACCATTAATATTTACCCAAAACTGTGGCATGCAGTCTTCACGACGTTTTCCCCTTGTTGAATTCTTCACTGATCGCTTATCAAACTACTTTCATCTTTAGCAATATGAAACAGCTAATCTGATTAATGGTTATTTCAATTATTTTACTGCTATATAGTACAATTGTATTAATACGGTATGTATTTATCTAACACATCTTCTAAATCATACAAATTGATTTAGACAATAATTATGAATTCTACAGCTAAAATTATGGGCAAAGTGTGTTCTCTTGTATAATGAGACGCTTCGTGGTGTATTGCTGCCCTCTAGAGGAGGACCATTGCAACAACTGCACACTGGTGCGGACACACAACTGCATACAAGTGTGATAAGTGCATATTTACAAGTTTTTAAGAATTCCCCAATGCATCTGATTAATGTATGTGGTGGTTTTGGCAAAAATAATACACAATGAAAAGAATACATAATTAATATTTTAGTGGTTTCACTAAAAGTGGGCTATAGCTACTTAGCTGCACAATAGCTATATTACAGGAGACGTCGCCTAGTAACGCGTCTTGCTCAGTGGGGTAGCATATTAATGAGAACTACATTTTTTTTTTTTAAAGTTTTTTTAAAATTGTATTGTGCTTCGGCTAAAAGTGGGCTATACGTATTACGTAGCCGTACAGATCATGGGAGCTACAGGAGCTAAAACCATAGATGAAACGTTGAAATGACATCTATTGCTCAGTGGGTAGCCCAATTATTGTACAAAAAAATGCGTTTATTGTACACAGAACACGCACATACCAGTGTGGCACAAAGTATTCTTCCCATTGCGGAGAATGTATCTTTTAAAAATAAATAAATACAAATTTGGAAAATGCAACACGTCTTTATAGACATTATGATTATAGCTACTATACAATATTTCACACTGAACCGAAACACTGTAGTATTCAGTCACGTCACTTTGAGACATTGCACTCACAACCTTCACGCTAGATCAATGACACACCTGTTAAATTCCATTAAAGTGCAACAGACTGTACAAGTGCAAATGAGGAGTTCAATCAAACCACATAACGCACAAAAATCCCATTATATCACAAAATACCCAGTGGAGGCAACTGAAGTCCATTTCCGTGGTCACTGGCAGATACTAAACGGTAATAACAGTAAGTGGCTAATATCGTGTTTGATTGTAGCACCTGTTGAAACTATTTTTGCAGGTAGACACCGTCTGTAAGGCTTAATCGACTATTAAAATGGTCCCGCTTAATTGACCTTTAAAGCAATACCTTATCATCCCCTCCCTCCTCCTCCTATCTCTAGGATATATTTAGGATTGGGTGGTAACCGCCAATGTGTTGACATAGCCGTGTGGACACATGTCGTTCTCAGAGACGCAATGGGACACTTGAGTCTGGTTACTGGCGTACCTCCGAGCTCCCTTTACCGTTAGACATTGCTCAACCAACTCCAGGCACTTACAAGCCAAGAAGAATATGTTCTTAAACATCAGCACCGAGACGGGCATTTTGTAAACATAAACCAGAAAACAACGGACGACAAGCAGCGGAGCATTAATCATGACGCCGGAGAGAAACCTTCCCCAGATCCAGCGACAGTGCATCCGGGAGGCTGTCAGCTCGTACAACCAGAGCACTGGGACGCCCAGCGCGATAAAATAGACGGATATGACCGTGTACTTAAGGTACACCGTAGGAATCTCGTTCATTAGGGCCATCTCGATCAAAGTGAAGCTGTCCAGCATGTCCATGCAGGTGCTAAGGAAGCAACTTTGGGAATGGTAACGCGTTGCCCCGTTAAAGTCCTCGATGACCGAATTGATTAAGCAGTAGAGCAGTGGTGCTGATAGCGTAATGATGATCTTAAAGCCAGTGATTCCGAGCGGGACTTTGAGTGTAATCAGGTCTAAGAT
Organism: Ilyophis sp. 1 JC-2022; assembly: GCA_022702515.1. Lineage (NCBI taxonomy): Eukaryota > Metazoa > Chordata > Actinopteri > Anguilliformes > Synaphobranchidae > Ilyophis > Ilyophis sp. 1 JC-2022. The sequence goes on along the minus strand of CM040403.1, from coordinate 6,769,336 downwards.
CGACGTCTCCAAAATGAGCACCACTTTCGGGGTGCAGGCAATAACGTAAATAAGCCACGCGAGGTACGCGTAGGTGAACTCCCCTAGGTTGCAGCCGAATATCGAACTCTTCTGGTGGAAACCACAGGCTCGCTCCCGTTTGCTCCTTGCGTTTTTCAGAAAGAAAATCCCCCAGCCCGTCATCACCACCAGATCAGTGGCTATCCATGAGCACCAGTAGAGATCAGTGAACACTATAAGGTAGAAATCTAGAATGCCGCCCTGGAAGAGGAGGATGAGGAAGCATAGGATTTTGTAGAGGTTGTTTCTCCTGGATCTACGCACGAACAAGGGAGTGGTGTGCATGAACTCCCCCGATGTCATGATGTAGGCAGCGGCAAGAGATGCAGACGAAACCAGGCGTTCGGTGCTGCTTTCCTGCTGGTTTGCGCTACCGGTGGAAGTCTGCGTTTCCCGCCTGGATGAAGCGTTTCTAATGAACCGCCCAGGGTTTTCCGGCGACAGGGAAACGGGAGACTCGGAGCAGATCACCGCTTTGGATTGGGGAAAGTCGGCTTCCGAATTTTCTTTTCCAGATGCTGCGATCATTGTATATATGTCGTCTCTCCTTCTCCTCTGCTCGTGGTGAGAGACGCTTAGATGGAGGGGGTGCAAGGTTGCGTAAAATACTGGTGTGGAATTTTCCTCAGTGTTGGAATGGAGTGTCTTCGGTCGAATATTTTAGATTAATATTTATCTATTGTGTTGACTACATTGCAGTCGTTTCGTTTTTTATTTGAGGATTTCCCCGGCGGCTCGTTGGCAACATAAAACCTAAGCGACACAGAGTAGCTACGAAACCGTTTCATTGGTATTTTTACGATGGCTGAAATGCATTAATCTCAATGTACCCGTTTATGTCGAAAAAAGCATTCCCTGACAGCAATGCAAGTGATTTTGGTTGTGATCGTCTCATCCTATACTCTTTTATTTATGCCACGCGTAACCAACCAAATAAATGAAACCCCTCTCGGATCAGGTCAAATACTCGAACCTTGTTGTGAATATATAAAGGACTGATGAGGACTGAAATTAATCTCACCTGGAATGAACCAAACGTATTGCAAGAAAGAAAAAAAAAGCCCTCATATGCAACATCCAAACACCACATAGACACATTTGGTTGTAATAATCACGCATTGTTGCCTGCATGATTGACCAAATAATTTTTTATAACGTTTGATTGCTATAGTTACACACCTGTTTATATGCAGTATTCTAAAGATGAGGTCATTACTGACCCCTGGAAAATAATATAAAAATGGAAACCAGGTTGATGAATAAGGTCCCCTGTGTCACTTGAATACTCTTCCAGGAAAGGTAGACAGCGAATAAGGCACAAGTCTAATTGCTTGTTGGTAGCGTAAGAAAAAAGCACCTTTAGAAAAATAAAAAGGTCAACTAAGGAGAAGCTAACCTAATTACATAGGGAAAGGTTTTTCATGGTAAGCACAATTCTCAATTGTAATGAACCAATTGAGAAATTCAGCCGTCTTGTGACTTAGTAATTCGCAAATGACTGCAGATTGGTTGCGCCTTCCTCTTATTTGAAGATACTCTACTGTGCTTAGCAAAAACATAAATAAGATTTGATTAAAATGATAGTTTACCAAGAATTGCTCAACCGAAAGGACATCTACAGTGGTGCTTGAAAGTATTCATGCCCCTTCACTTTTTGCACACTTTATTGTGTTGTAGATTTAATTTTAAATTGATAAAATTGCCATTTTTGCCCCTCAATCTACACTCAATAACCTATAATGACAAAGTGAAAACGTTTTTCGAAATGTTTGCAAATGTATTAAAAATCTAAAGCTGAAATCTCTCATGCGCATACGTATTCATACCCTTTGCTTTAATGTATTTTTAAAGTATCTTATTTTATATTTGGTCGCATATCCTTTGCATGCTGTTACTTCCTGAAGTCTGTGACCCATCAACATCAAAAGACTCTCGATATCTTATTTCCAGGTACTGTTACAAGCGATACTATAAGCTCTCTGCATTTGAATGGATCTCTATGGGAATTGGGGGGTGAGACTAGATTCAGCTGTAAATTACACTGGTACAGTATGGAACACATGGCTGGCTAAATGGCTGTAAGTCATCAAGGGTCTGAGCTATCGAACGAGCCCCAAACCATCACTCTGCGGCCAGATATGGAGTAGATGTGGATGGATCCCTTTAAGGGTTGTTTCTGCTGACTTTTTCCCCCATAGAGTTCTATAGGAAAATGAGTCAGGAGAAATAACCCTTGCAGTGATCCATCCACATCTACTCCATATCTGGCAACAGAGTGATGGTTTGTGGCTCGTTCGATAGCTCAGACCCTTGATGACTTATAGCCATTTAGCCAGCCATGTGTTCCATACTGTACCAGTGTAATTTACAGCTGAATCTAGTCTCACCCCCCAATTCCCATAGAGATCCATTCAAATGCAGAGAGGTTATAGCATCGCTTGTAACAGTACCTGAAAATAAAATATCGAGTCTTTTGATGTTGATGGGTCACAGACTTCAGGAAGTAACAGCATGCAAAGGAAATGCGACCAAATATGAAATAAGATACTTTAAAAAGACATTAAAGCAAAGGGTATGAATACTTATGCGCATGAGAGATTTCAGTTTTAGATTTTTAATACATTTGCAAACATTTTTAAAAACATGTTTTCACTTTGTCATTATGGGTTATTGAATGTAGATTGATGGGCAAAAATGTCAATTTTATCCATTTAAAATTAAATCTACAACACAATAAAGTGTACAAAAAGTGAAGGGGTATGAATACTTTCAAGCACCACTGTATATGGGTTGTATGAAAAGGAAAGGAGACAATACAAATTCAAATGTTCAAATGATCAGAAATGCACTTTGTACTTGACAAATGAAAGCTAATTTTACTTCTAAAAAAGAGCTTGCACAGCAATCCAAATATTATTTGACTGGAGTGCAGATTGGTGACGGAGCAGCTGTAGTATTTGACTGGAGTGCAGATTGGTGACGGAGCAGCTGTAGTATTTGACTGGAGTGCAGATTGGTGACGGAGCAGCTGTAGTATTTGACTGGAGTGCAGATTGGTGACGGAGCAGCTGTAGTATTTGACTGGAGTGCAGATTGGTGACGGAGCAGCTGTAGTATTTGACTGGAGTGCAGATTGGTGACGGAGCAGCTGTAGTATTTGACTGGAGTGCAGATTGGTGACGGAGCAGCTGTAGTATTTGACTGGAGTGCAGATTGGTGACGGAGCAGCTGTAGTATTTGACTGGAGTGCAGATTGGTGACGGAGCAGCTGTAGTATTTGACTGGAGTGCAGATTGGTGACGGAGCAGCTGTAGTATTTGACTGGAGTGCAGATTGGTGACGGAGCAGCTGTAGTATTTGACTGGAGTGCAGATTGGTGACGGAGCAGCTGTAGTATTTGACTGGAGTGCAGATTGGTGACGGAGCAGCTGTAGTATTTGACTGGAGTGCAGATTGGTGACGGAGCAGCTGCCCACGCTTCCATTTTGAGCAGCAAAGCAGAATGAGCAGACGTAGGCTGACCTTCAACAAAGGGTTATTTACAGGTTAAATAAACTTTATTTTATTTATTCTTCTTTAACACCAACTGAAAAGAACAGCAGGGCAAAGTCTGGAAATATACTAAGGCCTGACTTGTGAAAGACCAACGATAGAATTTAAAACCCTTTGCCCAGTGCAAAAAAAAAAAGGTTCCAACACGCAGCGCGTCTTCTGACCGCTGAGTAAATGTGCAGAAAAGACGGCATTTGCATGCTTGATTCGTTTACAAAACAAAGCTTTCCCATGGAAAATGGTCAATAGTGGCCAGTGCTGTAAGCACTGCCTTCAATGTGGTAAAACTGAGAGACTGGCAACCAAACAGAGTCCCACAGCACGTTCACCAATGCACCAAGGTCCTTTAGATTAAGCCAAGTCATCTTTTAATGGGCACCATCACTGGTGATGTCAGGGGCATCTATCTAGGGTTTCCCTGCACCATAGGCAGTGAAATAAGAATGACAAGCACACTCTAGCACAACACTCTTCAAACTAAAAGGTGTTTTTGTTTTAAACCAAAAAAAGGTTAACATAATGACCGTTTGGAAGAGAGGTTTGGGCTTGACCTTCACAGACACCAAGGTTATGCTAAATACAGGTGAAGAGACTGACAGAGCAGAAGGAAGGTTAGGGCTTGACCTTCACAGACACCAAGGTTATGCTAAATAAAGGTTAAGATTATTACAGTTTGGAAGGAATGCTAAGGCATGACCTTCAAAGACAACAAAGTTATTCCAAATAAAGGTGAAGACAAGGACCATTTGGAAGGGAGGTTAGGGGCACTATCTTCAGATACCCCAAGGGCATCGCTGGTATTTGGAATCCTGCTTGGGCAGGAAATTCAAACGCTAATTAAGTCCGTAAAGAAAACGCACTGCATAAGCCTCAAATTCATTTGTTAATAAACTTTAATGTCCAAATAATGTGGAACGGGTTCTGGATCATAGAAAACAAAACATTTCAATATAAATATACTCATTTCATAGCAGTGGATACAGATGGGGGAAAACAATCAAGGTTTTTTGGCTTGGTCTTTTCCCAGAGAGCATTAAAATGCATCGGTCACTGAAAACAAATAAGACTTTCTATAAAAAATGTATTAAAAAAAAAGAAAAGTCAAACAGTAATTATCTCAATAGACAAGTCATCTGAGTAATGCGTTCTGGGGGTCCAAATCACGGGGTTCAGGTGATCTGGTTACGAGGAGGGACTTGCTATAAGGTACCACAGGTGTTAACGGACAGGTGCGACTGAGAGGCTAAAATGTGCTCTTGGACCCATTTAAAATTGAAATAATATTGGAAAAAAAGAGCTCATTCACATTTCATACCTTGGGACAGGAAATGAGTTGTATGTATGAACTTTATAGAGTGCATTTGTGCATATGTACCCCCCCCCCCCCCACACACCTCCCCAAATTCAGTGCATTAAAACAAGAGGCTTTAAAAGCACCCGTCTTCTCCAGCTGTAAACTGAGATTCCACATCCTCTGAAGTGAGCTTCCACCTGGGTAGATGATACACAAGTCAAGCCCACACCCAAGAGTAAAGTCAAGATGGTTTATTAGTGATATTGTTCCAATGGATTTTTTTATTTATTTATATTTTTTATTATTATTATTATTTATATATAGTCTTTTTTAAAGTTTTTTTTCTTTCCCCTCACATTTTCTTTGCTCGTTTTTAAATAAACCGGGACACTGACAGACTCACAGAACGGACGGGGGGGACGGGGGGGGTTCCTAGAAAACGTTTTTTTTAGCACGAGTGCACCGACCTGTTTGTCTGTTTTTGTTTTTTTATCCTTTTATTAATTTAAATTCATTTACTCATAATGGCCTGCTTAAAGGCACTGCCACAACATAGGGAAGGAAGCTACTGCCAACACTCACACATGACAGTCCATACTAGGCCTAGTGAGGGGAAAGGGGTGGTAGGGAGGCAGCGGAGGTGTGCTATAGGTAAACCTCGTAGTAATCGTCCAGTTCCTCGTGAAATAAGTCCCACTCGTCCTCCGAGTCAGTGACATCATCGTCAGTGCCGGCCGCCAGGAGCATCAGCAGCATCTCGCTCAGCTCGAACGTCACCATCTCCTCGTCCTCGTTGTCGAAGGAGTCGCTGCTCTCCCTCTCGTCGAAGAGGTCCCACAGGGGCGTCCGTCTGGAGTTCTGGAAAAGCAGCCGCGACGGGGAGGGAAAAGAAACAAAAAAAGACATTTCCTCTGAGACCGTTTCACCGCAGCGGCCACAAGGGGCAAGTCTGGAGAAACTTGGCCGATAGCGCGTGGTCACATGGTAATGATCTAATTCATATAATAATAATAAATATGCATCCTAGGACAAGAATGCATTAAGCATTTAACAGTGGTTACGCAAAGCAGGTGAAATTACACACAGAGCAGGTTATATTACACACAGACGTCACTGTCCCTTCTGCCTGCCCACATTCCAGAACGCAACGCGGAAAATATATTAAAATGTCTTTTAAATAAGTCGCTGGCAAAAATAAGCAGGAAGCCGTCTAATCTCGAATAGGTCAGGAAGTGTACGCAGCGCAACAGTAAGTCGCTTTGTTTGTAGTTTCACACAGTTTTGCGCAGTAAGTTCAGTTCAGAGGGCCCGAGTGCTATGGGTAGGTCTCACGGCGTATAGCTGGCTAATGTGTGATGGACATTTTAGTACAAAATGGCTGCCCCATTGCGAAGAGCTGGAAAGTCTCAGTTGTTACAGTTATAAACGTGTGGTGCACTGTAAAAATAACGGTGAAAAGACTGGCAGCAATGTGGAAAAACCCTTTCATGAAGGGGGAAAATGGGGTGGGTGCATTGGGTGCCCGTTAGTTAGTTATTGCCATTATTCTACATGACTCTGACAGTGTTTTTGGGGAAAAAGTGAAGTGAAATCCGGCGGCTCTTACCCGGTGTCGTCCGGCTGACCCTGTTAGGCGTCTCTGAGGTTGCGGCTCCTCCAGGCGCCCGTCGGGATAGGCGTGCTTGTAGAAACAGTTTGCCCCAAACGGACAGGTGCCGCGCCCCTCGTCAAAGTAGCGGCAAGATTTGGTGCTGCAGTGAAACGGAAGGAACCATTTCTGTTACATATTTTTTCTGTTTTTTGTCCACAAAGCTTCCAGTGGTAGTCTGCTGTGGAATTCTCAAAGCTTCCAGTGGTAGTCTGCTGTGGAATTCTCACTGTCAGTGTAGTGACTGGCACTGCCAGGACTCCAAGGTTTCTGGCACTGAACGCAGGATGTGTGTGTGTGTGTGTGTGTGCGTGCGTGCGTGCGTGCGTGCGTGCGTGCGTGCGTGCGTGCGTGTGTGTGCGCATGTGTGTGTGTGTGTGTGTGTATGTATGCGCGTGTGTGTGTGTGTGTGTGTGTGTGTACAGGGCATACGGAATGTTTTCAGACCCTTTCAAGTTTTCCACATTTTGTTATGTTTCAGACTCATCTTAAAATGGATACAATTTTTGTTTTCTCATCAATCTACACTCAATAACCCATAAGGACAAAGTGAAAACATGTTTTTAGACATTTTTGCAAATGTATTAGAAATCTAAAACTGAAATCTCTCATTTACATAAGTATTCACACCCTTTGCTTTAATGTATTTTTAAAGTATCATATTTCATATTTGGTTGCATATCCTCTGCATGCTGTCCTGAAGTCTGTGACCCAACAACATCAAAAGACTCTCGATATTTTATTGTCAGGTACTGTTACAAGCGATACTATAAGCTCTCTGCATTTCAATGGATCTCTATGGGAATTGGGGGGTGAGACAAGATTCAGCTGTAAATTACGCTGGTACAGTATGTAACACATGACTGGCGAAATGGGTCAAGGGTCTAAGGTATCAAACGAGCCCCAAACCATCACTCTGTTGCCAGATATGGAGTAGATGTGGATGGATCCCTTTACGGGTTGTTTCTCCTGACTTTTTTCCCCATAGAGTTCTATAGGAAAATGAGTCAAGAGAAACAACCCTTAAAGAGTAACTACACCCAATGTCTCAGCCTGTCTCCGATTACTACACAATTTTGAGAAAACTCGGATCAAACTGTCAAACTAGACATTGCACATTAAATATGAATCAAGATTCAGCAAATGCATGGCCTATTTCTCACCTCAAATATTTTCAGAAACATATTTTAGACTATTTAGGTGGAATAAGAAAATTGAACAGGACGCCGCGTTGTTCCGGCGAAAAAAAAGTAACGTAGCGGGTCTAACCAATCAGGTGCCAGCTGTTTCCGTTGTGGGTGACAACAATTATCCGTATGACGTAGAGGTACCTCCAAAGAGGTACTCTGACATCACGATTGGGGCGGGGGCAGTGTGGGGAGCAGAAAAGAAATTTCAATCATTAGGGGCAGCACAAAGACGCTTTTCTACCAGTTTCTTACGATATACAATATTATTTCAGAATTGTTGAAATAACAGAATGCATGAATAAGTTTCATTATAAGGTAGGCATACAAACATGTTTACAGCGGGGGGAAAAAGTGATCTAGAGTGTAATTACCCTTTAAAGTGATCCATCCATATCTACTGCATATCTGGCAGAAGAGTGATGATTTGAGGCTTGTTTGATACCTCAGACCCTTGGTGACTCACAGCCATTTAGCCAACCATGTGTTCCATACTATTCCTGTGTAATTTACAGCTTAATCTAGTCCCACCCCCCAATTCTCATAGAGATCCATTCAAATGCAGAGAGGTTGTAGTATCGCTTGTAAGAGTACCTGGAAATAAGATATCAAGAGTCTTGTGAGAGTCTATGACCGAAGACATCAGGAAGTCATGGCATGCAAAGGATATGCTACCAAATATTAAATATAATGACTTTATTTAAATTTATGTTAACTACTTTTGGTGCCCTAAAATGGGGGGGACTATGTGTAAAAAGGGCTATAATTGCTAAAGTAGAAATATAATGAAATAGAAATAGTAGTTTATAACATTACCAATGTCTGGACTGTATTTGATCAATTTAATGCTACCTTGGTAAATAAAAGTATCAATTTCTTTCAAAAACAAGGACATTTCTAAGTGACCCCTAACTTTTCAACAGTAGTGTAAGTGTGTGTGCATGTGTGTATGTATGCATGTGTGCGTGTGTGTATGTAAGTGTGTGTAAGTGTGTGTGTGTATGTGTAAGAATGTGTGTGTCTGTGTGTGTATGTAAGTGTGTGTGTATGTATGTGTGTGTATGTAAATGTGTGTGTGTATGCAAGTGTGTGTGTATGTAAGTGTGTGTGTATGTAAGTGTGTGTGTAAGTGTGTGTGTGTGTATGTAAGTGTGTGTGTGTGTGTGTAAGTGTGTGTGTATGTAAGTGTGTGTGTGTGTGTGTGTGTAAATGTGTGTGTGTATGTAAATGTGTGTGTGTGTAAGTGTGTGTGTATGTAAATGTGTGTGTGTGTGTAAGTGTAAGTGTGTGTGTAAGTGTGTGTGTGTGTATGTAAGTGTGTGTGTGTGTGTATGTAAGTGTGTGTGTAAGTGTGTAAGTGTGTATGTATGTAAGTGTGTATGTATGTGTGTGTATGTAAGTGTGTGTGTGTGTGTGTGTGTGTATGTAAGTGTGTGTGTAAGTGTGTGTGTAAGTGTGTGTGTATGTGCGTGTATGTAAGTGTGCGTGTATGTAAGTGTGTATGTGTATGTATGTAAGTGTATGAAAGTGTGCGTGTATGTGTGTATATGTAAGTGTGCGTGTATGTAAGCGTGTGTATGTAAGTGTATGTAAGTGTATGTAAGTGTGCGTGTATGTGTGCGTGTATGTATGTAAGTGTATGTAAGTGTGCGTGTATGTAAGCGTGTGTTAAATGGGTTTACTCATCAGTACCACATGCCATCCTTGTACTTCTGGATGAGCTTCTGTTTCTCTTCTTTGTCCTCTACCCAGTATTCACTCGGGATGACAAAATTGGATGTGATTCGACACTCTGGGCAGGACCTGGTGTGGGGAGGGAGAGGTGAAAGCGTAAAGCACAGCACAGCACCACTGCTGCTGCAGGCCACATAAGACATACAAAATGGCCTCCATCTCCCGGAAAAAACAAACACGCGCTTCTACACCAAATTATAAATTACAAATTCAAGGTGACGGATATCGGCGATGAAATTAAATTGTGTTCATTTAGCAGAGGGCCTTATCCACTGCAACTTATCATATAGAAACTATAGGAAATAGGTCTAATAAGAAAAAATGTGTCAGAAGAATCCCCCATAAAAAATGTGTTTTAAAGTCAGAGTAGCAGCACAAAAACACTGCAATGAAATCGATAGCAATAATACCGCTGATAAGAATCCCACAAACAAGTATTCAGCCAGGGCTATCCCACAATGCCCGGTTTTACAGCCCAGGCCCTGCGCAGCATGGACATGCAGATTCAGACAGAAAGCATGCCCTCAGCCAACCTAAGCCGTACTGCGCATGGACTCGGCGCGAAACATTGGAGCTCCCATTAAAATTAATGGGGAATATCTGAAGGCGAAAGTAAACTTCCCCGATGATATTTTGTAAACTCGATTAACGATCATCACGTTTCACAAGCAGATCGTGATAATGTGTAAATTTTTTAGTAAAATGTCGTTTTAATAAATATTTTCCCCAAAACCACTGGACCAAAACAATCACTGTTTCACAAACCGCGACACATAATGGAATTTATGACTACAAAAAAATTGACCGATTAGGATTTCTTTGGTTGTCAAATCAGCTTGGTTTTCTCCATTGATGGGCAGAAAGCTCTTTTGCGCTCAGCAAGCGCACTTCCGGGTGCTTCACTGCCTGGCCCCTCCCACCCTCTCCACTTCCTATATAAACTCTATGGTGCGGGGTCTCACTTGATGATCTTGCTTTCAAACTGCTTGGCGCTCCTCCACTTGCGGATGCACTTGAGGCAGTAGCAGTGGCAGCAGTTGGAGAGGATGCCGAAGCGCCGCTCGCCGGGGTTGGCCTTCTCGAACACCACCTCCATGCACACGCCGCACATCATGTCTTTGCTGCGCTGGACGGCGAAGGAGATCTCCATGTCCTTCTCATGGGCCTCGATGCAGGCCTGGGGAGGAGAGGCAGCGGTTAGACACCCTGTGGCAGGACTATACAACATACTGGGGACCCCTCCAGGGTGTTCATATATATATATATAGTATATATATATTTTTTTTTTTTTATTGTATTTTTTTATTTTAAAAGGGTGTCTTGACGTGCACGGTTTAATTATTGGGATGTTGCACACACGCATACGCATGCATACATTGGCGTAATAGGATCGGACACACATAAGACACAGGGTGCAATTTTTTTAAGTTATATTTTTAGGGCTTTTTTTAGCTTTATTGGACAGCACAGTGCAGACAGACAGGAAGAATGGGGAGCGAGACAAAGGTCACGGGGCTGGATTCAAACCGCAGACGTCGATAATACCACAAAAAAAAACTGTATCCCCTTTATTTTAATTTCTCACAATTTTTCACTTCCTAAAAGTCATTCATCACACATTCATGCTGCAGCACCCTCTGTCTGGGAGGTATTTCACAAAGCGGCATTAAGGAGTTTGCCGGCTAACTTTTGTAAATATTTTGAATTTGATTACGTCCGATTGGATGAGAACCTGGGTTACATCAAAATATTTACAAAAGTTAGCCGGCTAACTCCACGCCCAGCAGGCTCACCTTGATGTGTTGCGAGCGCTGGCCGGAATCGGTGGGGTGGAGAACCTGCAGCCCGCACATGTCGCAGACGTCGCCGTGGAGATAGGCGCAGTTCAGCCCGTAGCGACACTCCCCGACCGCCGCGTATGGGCACAGCTGCTTCTTCAGCTCCTTATCAGCCTGCTCCTTCTCGTACTCCTCCTCGATAACCAGGCCCGGCCCCTCCGCTGGAACTGGGTCAGCCGCTGTCAAAGGTCAAAGGTAAGAGGGGGTGCATAGGGGTCATAGGGGTCCCTCTACACAAGTGCCACGGCCTAGGGGGTACGCCACTTGGCAGGACCTGATAACCATCGTCACCGTTTTGTTTAAGTCAACTTGCTTTCCCTGGAGGGCAAGCAGGACTGGCGAAGATCTGATTGAGAAAGCTCAGCGCGCCAAAGTGACCTTCACAATGTCCGTCAGCCTGGTGTGGCCGTGGTGGAGGAGAAGGTGGCAGACGATGGAGAACCTCCAATGAATCTGCTGCCCTCGTGGTTATCAGTTCAGCAGCTTTCAGTACAACCCCCCCCCCCCCCCCCCCTATGTGTGTCTCTTTCTCTCGGTCAGGGCCAACGGATGTTATGACTTTCAAAATGTTTTCGCAACATCCTGACCGTTGAGAAACTAAAGTTGCCGACTCCAGATTTAAGGTGTAAGATCACGAATATGTGATTAGAATGTTGTCATCTGAACATTCTCATGCTGGAGTAACAATCACTGCTGGTGTTGTACTGGAGTTCTAGAACACTGACTTATATAACATTCCAAAAAAACTGCTCTTCAAAGGGGTTAAATAGGAAGACAGGGTCACCTCGTCCGCAGTAGGGCTGTCCTGGCACAAACTCGGCGGCGTTGACCCAGTCTACGGCCCCCGAACCGTGTGGGTGCTCCGGGGTGGGCTCTGCACTGCCCCCGGGTTTGGGCTGGGGCGTGACAGCAGAGGGGAGGGGGGCAGGGGGCAGCGGCATTGTTGGTTTGGGACTGCCAGACTCCTCCGGCTTGGCTGCTTTTGTGTGTTCATACCTGCATGGGGGAAATACCACATTTTTGTACCATTTCAATTCATTTTGCTGTGTTTGTGTGTGTGTGTGTGTGTGTGTGTGTTATTGTAAGTATACACCCTGAGTTTATGATGTCCCATTTTTGTTTAATTATAAATTCTGTTAAATTACAAATGATGTACACATACATAATTAAGTTAAGGGCATAACCTTGGTGTAGAGAGTGGGGGCGACACCTTCCTGTACAGAATTAAATCAGCTCAGCTTTTACACTCTTTTTACACTAAAGAACTGGTGACTGAAGAAGAACCATGAGATCAACAGCTGCTTTCTGACTTAAATGACAGTACGGTTTGCAAGCGATGTGAAGATGTCCCACTCAAAGGTCGAGTCGCCAACTTGCCGTTACCCAGCTGTAATACGCTCTGGATTTTCAATCACTTGGCTTTTCATGAACAGACTATGATATGAATACATTAACACATTTTTTTCTTTTCATTTTTAATCAATTATATTTAATCAAATTTCATCAGTGAGAAAAACGGACTGAACATTCAATGCTTTTGACCAATAAATCATTTTTGATCAAACAGGAATACTAGTTTATAATTGGTCCCGCTCTGTGTTGGGGCATACACTAGACTTAATGCTTTGCCTTTAGACTACAAAGTTCCAGTTTTATAACCCATTGGCACATGTCTGCAGAATCTTTTTAAAGTTTCGATGCAAATTCAGGTTTTTATTTTTCATTTTTATGATCGAGCTTCTCTCATCCCAGTGAACTTCAGGGGACAGCTGAAAAACTGCCCTCCAAAACTGCATCGTTGCCTCTGTGGACATCTTCCACCGCCAGCTCAACCATGTCACACTGACTATGTCAGAGCCTCCTGTAGCTTTACAGGGTTTTCCATAACCAGTTCCTCTTTTGCCTGCATGTTCTGTTTTCTAGGGACAGCCTGACCTAGGAAACATTCAGGGAGGCTCGACACACATTCCACTTCTTAATGATTGACTAGACAGTGCTCAACTGGACAAATGCACTAAATTCCCTTTAAAGGCCCACGCGCGGCCGCCGCGGTGGTACAACGGTAAGAGCGCTGACTTTCAGTCAGCGCAGTTGTACTCCGAGGATCGGGGTTCGCGCCCCGGTCCTGCCATATCCGAGCGTGGCCGGTGCCCTGTGGAAGCGGCAATTGGCGGCCGCTTCCGGGTGGGGGGAGGGGCTCGGAGAGAATCGCTGCGCACGGACGACCCAGGGCGAGTTGGGGTCACGGTCAGGAGCTCGAGGAGTCGCGCCCTGTAGAGGACGTGGCGCCCTCCTTCCTACTACTACTACCGGTTGACGGGGTTGTGTAGCGGTGGTTCTCAAGCGGTTGCTACATGGGGGGAATTGAATTAGATTAGGGGTTCAATTGGCTACTAAATTGGGAGAAAAATGGAAAAATCAGAAACAAATTATAATTATTATTTTTTTTTTTTAAAAGGCCCACGCACATCAGCGCTCTCTTCCTGGTTTTAGTATCTGAAACGCCCACAAAACGTCAGCAAAGAGCAGGGACTTAGCTTTTGTGAAAAGTCCCAAACCCCCCGTCTGTACACATTCGGATTGCGACTCCTCAAATTATGCAAAAACATGCGTCATATCACTCGGAAAAATCGCATTGAAACCGTTAAATATGCAGACTTGGACCAAGATGGCTTTTTTTTTTTTTACTGGAACCACTATGGAACACAATTGAAAAGCTCCAGGATGATATGAAAAGCTCAAGAAAATATGCGTGTGGGCCTTTAAGCAGCCAATTGGTGAACTGAAACATCAGTTTAGACTTTAATCTTGCATGAGTCCTTTACATTGGTAAATTTAAACCAGAGCCTCTTGAATTAAGTGTCTGCTAAGACCCATAATCATTATTCTTGCGCATTACTTGTTAATGCAGTTCATTCTGCACAGATGAAGTGGTGGGACATCACACAGCGCTGTTCTACTGCCAGAACTGCCCCCACAATCACACAAAGCCAGAGCTCTAACAATCTACAGCAAAAACCACACAAATTCAGCCCTGTTTATTCGCCACTGCAAGGCTCAAAATCAGTCTCATTATGAATCAACCCTAGACAGATACATGCGCTAAGCAGATTAGCATCCTTATCCGTTAGCACGATGACCGCGTTTCTGTGCTAGAAAATGAAAGCTCACATCGTCATATTCGTGTTTTTGTATACATGTGTGTGCGTGTGCGTGTGTGAGAGCGTTTGTTTGAAAACGGGCTGTTCTGCATTTCAACTGCTCACAATGCATGGAGCGTAGACTGACCCAATTTCTAACCGTGTGCAGCGGAAGGAAACATCCCCCTACCATAAATTCAAAATAATTCATAAAAAAAAATGTATAACAATAATAATAATAATAACAACAATAATAGTAATAATAACAATAATCATAATTTTAATTGTCCAGGCACTATGTGATTTCTGCAGAATGCAGTAAGACCTGACCAATGCTTTCACTTGACAGGATTATTTACGCAGACGATGACAAGCATTTTGACACTTGAATGAAACTGGCCTCGGTGCTCTAAATGCATTTCCAGCCCCGCATAGGGGCTCCAAGCAGACAAAAAGGAAATCGGTGTTTCTAATTACCCTGGGATGGGAACTCGCAAGACTGCCAACTTATTCATAGCAATCCTTCATGTAAAAATCCCCATGCCAAGAGGAAAATATGAGCTATGAGATCCAACAATCCAATGTGTTACTTAATAATGCAAATAATTGCAGCCAAACCGTGTTTAGTGCATCTAAGATACAGCCACAAGCAGCGTACACATTTTTCCAGATGGCTGATAACTCAAAAATAACTTGGGCTCATGGCATACAATATCAGCGTACAAATACTATTACTCCCAGCATTGAGCATTCCCTGTTCATAATCATTTTCGGTTTGCCCTGCCACTTCTTTGCCCTGTTTTAAAAATACCACCCCCCCCCCCCCCCCCCCATTCTTACAAAATATATTTTATGAAATATTTATCAATAGTATTATTAGTAGTAGTAGTAGTCGTAGTAGTAGTAGTATTAGTCATAGTAGTAGCAGTAGTAGTAGTCATAGTAGTAGCAGTAGTAGTAGTAGTCATAGTAGTAGTAGTAGTCATAGTAGTAGTAGTAGTAGTCATAGTAGTAGTAGTAGTAGTAGTCATAGTAGTAGTAGTCATAGTAGTAGTCGTCATAGTCGTAGTAGTAGTCATAGTAGTAGTAGTAGTAGTAGTAGTAGCAGTGGTAATAGTTTTAGTCTTCTTACTATTATTATTATTATTATTCAGTTATTCTGAAAGATTTTGGTTCAGATCTGTGCTCACACTGTCTGGGGCAAAAAAGGACAAGCACAACAGACATCCCCCAAGTGCTCTCCTGACGCACTGCACACCCATTTAAAACACCTCCACAGCCACCACACCCATCCCATAATGCAGTATGACGCAATAAACCCTAAAGGCCCCTCTGACAGCAGGGCTGGGGATGTGAATAAACGACACGGGAATTCCCGGCTGTGGAACAGCGCTATGAACCCAGCGAAGGGCCCTGGAAAGGGAACGGCAAGCGTGACACAACCGCCATGCATGCTGCAGTTTGCACACACTCAACCGCTGCTGCAGTGTGCACCAACTCAACCGCTACTACAGTGCGCACCAACTCAACCGCTACTACAGTGTGCACCAACTCAACCGCTACTGCAGTGTGCACCAACTCAACCGCTACTGCAGTGCGCACCAACTCAACCGCTACTACAGTGTGCACTAACTCAACCGCTACTGCAGTGTGCACCAACTCAACCGCTACTACAGTGTGCACCAACTCAACCGCTACTGCAGTGCGCACCAACTCAACCGCTACTACAGTGTGCACCAACTCAACCGCTACTACAGTGTGCACCAACTCAACCGCTACTGCAGTGTGCACCAACTCAACCGCTACTGCAGTGCGCACCAACTCAACCGCTACTGCAGTGCGCACCAACTCAACCGCTACTACAGTGTGCACTAACTCAACCGCTACTGCAGTGTGCACCAACTCAACCGCTACTGCAGTGTGCACCAACTCAACCGCTACTACAGTGTGCACCAACTCAACCGCTACTACAGTGCGCACCAACTCAACCGCTACTAGTGTGCACCAACTCAACCGCTACTACAGTGCGCACCAACTCAACCGCTACTGCAGTGCGGGCCAACTCAACCGCTACTACAGTGTGCACCAACTCAACTGCTACTGCAGTGTGCACCAACTCAACCGCTACTACAGTGTGCGCTAACTCAACCGCTACTACAGTGTGCGCTAACTCAACCGCTACTACAGTGTGCACCAACTCAACCGCTACTGCAGTGCGCACCAACTCAACCGCTACTGCAGTGCGCACCAACTCAACCGCTACTGCAGTGCGGGCCAACTCAACCGCTACTACAGTGTGCACCAACTCAACTGCTACTGCAGTGCGCGCCAACTCAACCGCTACTACAGTGCGCACTAACTGAACCGCTACTGCAGTGCGCACCAACTCAACCGCTACTACAGTGCGCACCAACTCAACCGCTACTGCAGTGCGCACCAACTCAACCGCTACTGCAGTGTGCACCAACTCAACCGCTACTACAGTGCGCACCAACTCAACCGCTACTGCAGTGCGCACCAACTCAACCGCTACTACAGTGTGCGCTAACTCAACCGCTACTACAGTGTGCGCTAACTCAACCGCTACTACAGTGTGCGCTAACTCAACCGCTACTACAGTGTGCGCTAACTCAACCGCTACTACAGTGTGCGCTAACTCAACCGCTACTACAGTGTGCGCTAACTCAACTGCTACTACAGTGTGCGCTAACTCAACTGCTACTACAGTGTGCGCTAACTCAACCGCTACTACAGTGTGTGCTAACTCAACCGCTACTACAGTGTGTGCTAACTCAACCGCTACTACAGTGTGCGCTAACTCAACCTCTACTACAGTGTGTGCTAACTCAACCGCTACTACAGTGTGTGCTAACTCAACCGCTACTACAGTGTGTGCTAACTCAACCGCTACTACAGTGTGCGCTAACTCAACCTCTACTACAGTGTGTGCTAACTCAACCGCTACTACAGTGTGCGCTAACTCAACCGCTACTACAGTGTGCGCTAACTCAACTGCTACTACAGTGTGCGCTAACTCAACCGCTACTGCAGTGCGCACCAACTCAACCGCTACTACAGTGCGCACCAACTCAACCGCTACTACAGTGTGCGCTAACTCAACCGCTACTACAGTGTGCGCTAACTCAACTGCTACTACAGTGTGCGCTAACTCAACCGCTACTACAGTGTGCGCTAACCAGTGGCGGCTGCTGAGCTGAAAATTGAGGAGGCAGAAAACTTCCCTTTAAACTGATTATTGGTCTCAATCATTTTCCAATCATTTCCCTTGATTAACAAGTGTGCCAACAATCTGAACAATAATTTGCAGGTGAGGACACAGCGTCTTTCTTCACATCATGACAGGGAGATTAAACGGAAAAGTACACGTTAATAGAAATGCACAACCTGCAATAAAAATAATCTAACAAAAGCTGAGTTTTAAGATTGTTTAATATCCATGAATATTCTCAGAATTTGAGTTCGGAGAAAAAAAGAGCAGATGCATCCACTAATATAATGTTGATTAAAATGTACACAATTTTGCGACACAAATGAAAAAATGTATTACTTGCCTAATAGCCTAATTGAAGAGAACTGGTTACATCTGATGGCATTGAGTAATTAGTTAATGAAACGCTGTAGCCTATTGTTAATCAAGGGAAATGATTGAGACCAATAATCGGTTTAAGGGGAAGTTTTCAACCTCCTCAATTTTCAGGTCAGCAGCCGCCACTGGCGCTAACTCAACCGCTACTACAGTGTGCGCTAACTCAACCGCTACTACAGTGTGCGCTAACTCAACCGCTACTACAGTGTGCGCTAACTCAACCGCTACTACAGTGTGCGCTAACTCAACCGCTACTGCAGTGTGCGCTAACTCAACCGCTACTACAGTGTGCGCTAACTCAACCGCTACTACAGTGTGCGCTAACTCAACCGCTACTACAGTGTGCGCTAACTCAACCACTACTACAGGGACGCTTCAACTTCCAAATAACTGCACAGCGAGACAATGGCAGTGGCATGTGGAGGGGAAGTCAAACATAACGCTGGCCCTTACACACACACATAACGCTGGCCCTTACACACACATATGCAAGCACACGCGCACATGCACGCACACACACGCACATTCCCTGGGTGCACTGTAAACAGTGGGGCGTCATTTGAGGTTTCCATTAGCTGCTATTGATTTTTGTAATCAATGGAAATTTAGACCCCTCTACCAGTGACCTGCCAGTTAATACAATAGACTGGAAGCTTTCAGATGCTAAATAACACCTCTATTATCCTAATGAAATTAATAATTTCAATAGATGATGCTGGCGCTATAAATGAAGCTTGTGCCTCATTACATGAAAGTTTATTGCATTACCTTACCTCTATCATTATACTGTAAGCAGACCATTTCAAAACCTGCTTTTCTAAATTATATAAAAGGAGACAGCATCATAAACCACAGGTTGTCCGAGGTAGCATTAAAAAAAAAAAAAATGTTTTTACACATATTGATTTTATGGGATACAGTAATTTACAGGTGTGTATTAGTTAGTTAGGAGCAATGTAATACATAAAATATCACCAAGAGAATCCAATTGAACAAAATGACACAAATATAAGGTCTTGATATATCCAAACACACTAAATTAATGTATATTTTCTTTTTTGTTTGGCACTTTTATTTTATTATACTTATATTTGAATTTTTATCCAGCAGAAATTCTAAATATTCGCTCGTGACTTCCAATAATTGGGGTAAAATGTAGTTTTGATACAAATTATATCTAGATATTGTTAAGACCGGTGTATGATTCAGGGTCTATTAAAAATAAAATTGTTTAAATCATTCAATCATAGAAACAAATGCAAAATACATGATTTGGTATGGCAATGCAAATTGTTTAGCAAACTGTTTATACAAGAAAGAAGGCAGTTCCCAAATGCTTACCTGCACCTGTCGCCATACGCACAGCATCCCCTTTGAAAGTACTTGCAAATCATGGCTGGTTTGCTGCTCGTTAGGTCGTGCGAATATCGACAGTTGCTGCCTTCTTTGCAAACCCCATGCATGAAGTACCTTAAAACGAACAAGACAATGGTTAAAAATAAATAAATAAATAGAATTGCGTGAGAACACTGCAAATACGTAATAGTTCACTTTGCTTCCTCAAACCAAAATCGCAATCAAAACAGCGATACGTAATGAAGTCCGAGTGCTGAACCATGTATTATAAATGACTGTTGGCGAGGAGGTTAGACGGACCTCACTAACTGCTGTCTATGGAATGTATGCCATCGAAATTCCTTGTTTGCCAGCAAGATATATAGCACGCTAGTAGTTTCAGACTATGCAGCAGAGATAGGTATCGTTATTAGTTAATACAAGGTAACACTTTGAAAAACACAACTTAAGGGAGCCGTCTTGTGTGACAACTCTAACGTTATGTACAAAACAGCTGGAGCGTGTCAACCTTACAGCTCTTTGTTGATAAACCACATATAGTGACAAAATGATCTTGCTGGCTATCATCCAGATTATCGCTGCTTCCACACAGCTAAAGTATCGCAATCTGATCTGTAACATGCGTTTATCTTATAATAATTATCTTTATTAACCACATACTGAAATGACCCATTTAATAAGCCTTTTTCAGATTGCAAAATAGTTTTTAACCCGTTGGTGAATCTGAAAAAAATCTACCTTAATGCTAGCTACAGCAAAACTGGCCAGGTTTTTGTGTGTGATTATGACAGCAACGTTAACGTAACCATCGATAAATATGATAATTCAGCTGACCATTAAAAAATAAAACAACGTTAATTACCCAAATTGTTCTACCAGCATCACTATTATTAACTGGTTAGCCGCTGCTTTTTAGAAAGATCTTCTGGACATCAGCAGCAAAACCTTTTGTTTTTCTCCATCACTGCAAAAGCTTCTCGTCTCGCCAACGTAGCGTAGCTATGCTACAGCCTGCTGGTGGGCTAATAGCAGAGCCGACCCGAGCCCGTGTTTACAAAGAAGTGAAAGCGAATAACGCCGCACATTCAGCGGACGAAAACAACAAAAATAGCCATGTTAGCCAGTGCTAGCGGTCAGCTGGTTACAACACAAAGACACAACGCTGTCAGTAACTAGTTAGCCATCTATCTTTCGATCGTGGCAACGAACAGTCATTTATGGCTCACTGGAGTCGCAACTAATAATCTGCAACAAAAGGGAAACATTGTGTCTCACCTGCAGGTTACGTGTTTGGTCCAGCCTCCTCCAGTTACTGTTGGAGCCGCTGTGGTCGCTGCCGCTGCCTCCGCCATTACTGTTTATCTTGAAGCTCAGCGCCCGGATCTTCCGGCCAACCGCGTTCATGTGTTCGGCATCGAATCGGCAATTTCCGGAGACTGGGTCCTGAATTGCTACCTCAAGGAGGCGCCCTAGATCTCTATACCCTTCAACAGGAGGCCAAGCGCTTAGGATCCCTGCTCAGAACTCATATGCAATGACTATTTAGGGGACATTTTTCAAAATACAAATGATCTGTTATTAAATATAGTCCATTCTTAACTTGTGATGTGGGGGTCCTATTGATGCCTTTGGGCCTGGATGCAGGGGTCCCTGGATCAGAAATGGCTGAAAATGCCTGCTCTATTTCGGACACAACATTGATTAATATAACATTGATTTGTTTTAAATATGTGTTGCTTTGTCAGGGTTTCCTAATATACAAATGTTTAAATTATGTAGAAGTAGCAAGAAGAAGATTATTATTATCTTCATCGTTTATTGTAGTAGCCTAGTCGTAGAAGATACATCACTAAATTGGTTTCGAACCTATATAACTGGTAGAACATTTTTCGTTAGTCTGAGCGACCACGTATCTGCAAAGCATGAGTTACCCTTTGGCGTAGCTCAGGGAAGTTGTCTTGGTCCCCTGCTATTTTCACTGTATGCTTCCATGAGGTCACATCATCAACCAGTACAATGTCAACTTTCATAGTTATGCAGATGACACCCAATTATACATCTCTGTTGAGCCAACGGAGCCTGACCCAGAAGGTCTATGCTTACTGAGCCAACAGAGCCTGACCCAGAAGGTCTATGCTTGCTGAGCCAACAGAGCCTGACCCAGAAGGCCTATGCTTGCTGACTGCCTGTTTGACTGCGATAAACAAATGGATGAGTGACAATTTCCTAAAACTAAATGAGGATAAAACAGAGATACTTTTGCTAGGACCGAAATCTGAGCGAGAAACCCTTCTCAGTAAGCTCGGAGACCTCGCTCCCCAAACCAAACCAGAAGTTAGAAGCCTAGGTGTCATCTTAGATTCCGACTTAAACTTTAAAGCCCATATTAGCAGGGTGACCAGGACAGCGTTCTTCCATCTTAAAAATGTTGCCAAAGTACAGCAGTTTTTAACACAAGAGGACGCAGAGAAATTAGTCCACGCTTTTATTACTAGCAGACTAGACTACTGCAATGCCCTCTTTACCGGGCTGCCCAAAAAGTCAATAGAGAAACTTCCGCTCATTCAGAATTCGGCTGCTAGACTGTTAACGAAGACCAAAAAGAGAGAGCATATCACTCCTGTCTTAACCACCCTGCACTGGCTCCCTGTTTCCTTTAGAATTGATTTCAAGGTACTTTTATTCATCTATCAAAGCTCTAAATGGCACAGCACCCATATACATTTCTGACTTTCTAACTTCGTATATCAGCCAACAAGAGCCCTCCGGTGCTCAGGTGCTGACCTTTTAACCGTTCCCAAAGTACTGCACAAAATGAGCGGGGAAGCCGCTTTTTAGCTATTATGCCCCAAAACTGTGGAACACCCTACCCAGACACATCAGAGATGCAAGCTCTGTGAACAGTTTAAAAAAAAAACTGTTTGAGCAGGCTTTTAATTCAATACTGGTTGAAATACAACCTCTGTTTGAAGGTGTGTCTATAAGACTATATTAACTGTTTAAAAACTGCTAGGAGCGCTCGTTTAGGCCAAACATGTAGACCACGGTATTTTGGGACAGAGAGCCCACGTTCAGAGCAGCGTGTAGACCGTGATGATCAGTTGTTGCTTGTTGTCTGTTGAGCACTTTAGCAGTTTAACCTCTTTGGCATAGCCAAAGGAGAAGGCCTCTATTAAGAGGCAATATACCTGCAGCAGTTGCTGGCAGAAGTAAAATACCTCATGGGAAGGCCTCTATTAAGAGGCAATATACCTGCAGCAGTTGCTGGCAGAAGACACCCGTAGAGAGGATACTGTGTACAGCAGATCGCAGGTAGCAAACCGATTGTGTGTTGAACCCTACAGGTCTGACGAAAACACATTTTCAAACATATCCATTTAGGCCATTAACACTGTGTGTATTGTTCCACGGTTCTGGGCCATCTCTGTGACTTTTGAATGTATTTTATCTACTTTTAGTGTATTTTCTTTTCATGCACATTAAAAGCTTTTATCTATGCACTTTTACCATCTGAATTGATCTTATTTAAATTTTAAATGTATTTTTTCCCCCCACACACCTTAAATGCCTTTATCTATGCATTTATTTCTCTCTACTTTTTATTTCGATCTGCTACAATGTGCATTGCATGTATGAAAGGTGCTATACAAATAAGGTTTATTATTATTAAGTGCAGTATAATGGTTAAGGAAGTGGCCTTGTGAAGGTTGCAGGTTCGATTCCCAGGTAGGACACTGCCGTTGTATCCTTGAGCAAGGTACTTAACCTGAATTGCTTCAGTATATATAAATGGATAATATGTCAAAATAAAATTTAAAAATGCTGAAAAGTTTTGTAAGTCGCTCTGGATAAGAGCGTCTGCTAAATGCCTGTAATTAGTAGCTAAATTACTAGATTAGTTAACAATCTACTCAAGAAGGAAGCGAAGCTGGAGACAGAAAGAAAGAGAGAATGAACAAACAAGTGGGGTTTACTATTGGTTGCAAGCTTGTCGTGCTGCAAGGGAGTTTATCTTGTTATAAACCGAGTTTAGAACTATCGTTCATATTTTTATTTATTTTTTAAAATAATATTTTTTTTTAACTAGCTTTGGCCTATATTTAGGGTTTATTGTTTCACTCGTATTCTACTTTCAACAGGTTAGCAAATCCAAACCAGCTTTTTCACCAATCGTTCTTGAAAAACAAGCAATGTTCGACAAAAGCAAACACAGACCACTGCAAACGAAATGCACGGGTCAAAGTTTATTTCTTTCGACACGCAGAAAAGAAGGTAAGAGAAAGAAGAAAATATAACTTTGTCAAATTGTTTACTTGAAAGGGCGTTACGAACTGTATTAAAGGACAACGCTTCGGCTAATGTAAATTGTGGTTAGAACGTGTTGCACATTCTGAAGAGCTATTCTAAATTGAAGGGTTGTTCTCCGTCCTCGTGTTACTTGCTGTTAAATTGTTCTTGTGCAGTCATGTCGCAATTGAACCGAATCATTACCCTTCATAATGCACAAAACATTATAATGTTTAGCATATCTACTATGTTTATTAAAAATAGGTTAAGTTATCCGATGGATAGGTAATGACTGAGACATTGTGTTGACTTTAAAGGGAAGGGAAGCATGTTCATCATATAGGCCAATTTATTAAAAAATGAGTCAGGGCATAAACTGTTGCTTCATCTCATCTAAAATCAAGTGATTGCTTCTTTTAAGCAATGTAGCATATTGGATGCCTTGGATTGGCATCGGTAGAAAACGAGTGACGTTTATTGTTTGTCGCTGGTTCAACGAGTGAACGTTTGCTGCTCATCCTCATTTTTTTTAATGCAAAGTTGCTTTGGACATACAGCCTACAGGTAATACAGCAGCATTTATATGCTAATGCGGATCCCTGAGTAATTACTAACACGGAGTGTTAGCAACAACCAACTGGAGCATTACAAATTCATTGGCTCGTTATCAGCAGACAAATTCACTCTTATTATTGGAATAATACTCTGGGATCATTGACAGTATATAATTATGGCCTTTTCTTTTTTTACTCTCACTTGTGTCATTGGG
>CM040403.1:6531912-6744364 GCA_022702515.1 Ilyophis sp. 1 JC-2022 | reverse complement strand
CTCCTGCTCAGTGAATCTTCCCAGCTGTATGACCAGGAGGACAACGTAGGGTTTGCGGTCACACAGAGTTACAGCTCTCTGCATCTCCTCTCTCAGCTTCTCCCTTGTGAGCTTAGTGTTGCACAGGCCTGGAGTGTCCACCACAGTGACTCTTCTCCCACACACTTCTCCTGTTCCTCTCTTGCTAGTCAGGGTCAGAGATGAGGGGCTGGCCTCTGATTTAAACTCCTCTCTCCCCAGGATGGTGTTTCCTGCTGCACTCTTCCCTACTCCACTCATCCCCACTAATATCACACTCAGGGGAGGGAGAACATTGGCTTCTGAAAGAAAACCGGGAAAAATTTATTACTGTGATCACTATACTTACATCAGTAGGAAGTTTATTTAATTTGACATTGTTTTGTCCCGGACTATCAAACTGACATTTCAAATACCACTAAATTTTATTGGCCCTCAATGAATACGGACATGCTTGTGCGTGTTTAGTGCGATCAAGGAATAGGCTAAATGGATCAATAGTATGATCAATATTATTCGGACTAACCATTAGCCTATGAGTTCCCGGTAATTACCGACATGGCTGTTATTTTACAAAATATATGCGGTTAAATTTCACTAAAAGGACCTGCAACAGCTGAAAGTGTCAAACATCAATTCCATGAGGCTGTTCTTTTGCCTTAATGATGACACTAAATACAATAAAGCTGTCAGGTTTGCAACCCATATGTTCACGCATATTTCCCCTTGTTTTATAATGTCCTGCTTATGGAAATGTGACCAACCTGTTTTACTCGTAGCGTAATGCTTTAAAACAATCCACCTTCCCAGGAAGACCGCAGAGAATGGCATAAAAATTAATTGTGTAAGGAAAGCCATTTTTAATGGATAGCCATTGTCCCGTAACAAAAGATTGTCCCCTCAGAATATTACAGGAATTATTAACAAATATAGGCTAAGTCATAGCTTGATCCAGGATAATTGTGACCTTACAAGTACCATCGCACATCGCCTGGATGCTGATGGAGTGGCTGAAAGCAATTAATTCGGCATTCTCCTTCGCTGAGGGACAGGTAGCTATGTGGTCTTTGACCTATGGACCCTTTTATTATTATTATGCATTTTTTTATATAGCCTACACAATAATAATATTTCACATTGTAA
Source organism: Ilyophis sp. 1 JC-2022 (assembly GCA_022702515.1). Taxonomy (NCBI): domain Eukaryota; kingdom Metazoa; phylum Chordata; class Actinopteri; order Anguilliformes; family Synaphobranchidae; genus Ilyophis; species Ilyophis sp. 1 JC-2022. The sequence continues at coordinate 6,743,203 of CM040403.1, read as the reverse complement.
TCTTGATATTTTTAGTCATGCTTGTGCGTGCCCCTGTGTGTAACAGGGTGTACGCGTGTTGTGCGCACGCCCGTAGACGCACTTATACGTGCCGTTAAAATAACATGTAAACAACTGCGACATGACTTTAGACCAGGTTTTTGGTGGTTTTAGCACAAGCGCTTTCTGCTGGCTCAAGATAGCAATACACCAAAAAATTATCCTGGCCACACCTCATTTTAAGACCAACCCGCCCAGTTCAGTTGCAATGGGCACAACATTACTTGGTATTTAACCGATGTAAGCGCTAGGGGCTATAATGAACCCTGCGCTGGGTGTAAGATAGCAAAGACACTTGCGTTCGGGTTAGCGGCGTTCCAAAGTGGCCAAATAGTTGATGCCCGAATTGCAGGTGCGTCGGTCACAAAAACGGCAAAATTATTTAAGGTGGCAAGGGGAACGGTGTCAAAAATTATGACAACATATTCAGCAATATGTTGACCAAAAATCAGCAAAAACTGTGGCTGCAAGTCAAAGCTCTCCGACAGGGACAGACGGACAAGTTAAAGCTCTCAGACAGGGACAGACGGACACTTGGTGAGATAGTTGCTAATAACCACAGGACTACTGCTCTAGAAATCACCACAGAATTGAATCAATCCATATCTGAACCATTATGAAACTTGGTAGGTCTATTATTAATCAGTCACATCAAGACTTTAGCCTTCAGCCCTACAGTGTTACCCCAATCGAGCCACATGGTGGTGCTGTTGAGATCCAAGTATAAACAAATATGTAAAACAAAATGCTACTCTTCGTGTGCACTCAGCTCATGGGCCTTCCATAATTCATTACTTTTCTAAGGCTTTTGTCAAGAAAGGTCCAAATGACAAGCCAATAAATGTTTCAGTGGGCGTGGCTCATCACAAAAATGCTAATAATTCCAAAATCATTTGACAAAAAGTTATTAAACTTGGTTGGTCTTATAACAGTACCATCAGGACTTGACCACTGTAATTTTAACCCAATCGGGCCACGTGGTGGCGCTATAGAAATCCAAATATAAGAAAATATTTAAAAATTCACTATAAATCACTGACACGCCCATTGCCGACGCTCCATTTGATCGAGAGTCACAAAATTTAGTGTACAAGTCCCGCTGCTCATGCCCAACAAATTTGCCTCAAGGAACCATGAAGTCTGACATCTTTGATTTTCCGCTAATTAGTATTTTTTGTAAAACACATACCATGGTACTCCTCCTACAGAATTTGACCAATTTGCACGAAACCTGTTCGGGAGTCTCAGCCCACATCCCTTCATTCATGCATTACTTTTCTGAGGCCTATGTCAAAGACTGGCTGATGAGAAGCCAATGAATTTTGCATTGGGGGTGGCTTATCACAGAAATACTAATAATTCTAAAACCGTTCTGAGACTGGGTGGGTTGATTGAAAGTTAGATCAAGATTTGAGCCCTGTAGTTTTAACCCAATCAATTCACGTGGTGGCACTATAGAAACACAAATGTTGGGATGGCAGGTATGCCATCCGCCAAGTACACTATCTATGCTTAACAGGCTGTCTACCAACCATGCCAACTTTAAAAATTCCTGTAGCTTAGTGGTTAAGGCATTGTACTTCCGTGTAGTAGGCTGGTGGTTCAATCCCCACCTGTTCCTAACACTTTTTTTGAGGCAAGAATGTTCTTTTAACATAAAACAAGTTATTTTTATTGCAAAGGCTAAGAAATTTCACAATATTAACTAACTGTTTCAATTATGAAGTCAGTGAGCCAACACAATCTCATACCGCAACACAAAAGTCTTATTTGGCCGCCCGCTTTCTGTTAACCTGCTTTGGCCTAGTGGTTACAATCTTGGCTTTCCATGCATGAGGTCAGTGGTTTAATTCCCGCTTGGTAAAAATGGTTAAGTTAATGTTTGGCAAATGCTCTGTTTCTTTTAATGTTGTTTTCACATGAAGTAACTAACACCTTTTCATTGCAATGGTTGGGAAATGTAACAGTATTAACTGTTCACTGTTTCACTTGTACAAAAGACATAAAAGGCTACAGACATGGTACAGTAGCTTACGGTACTACCGACTAACGAAAGATTTACCGCAGGTCACGTTTACGCAGTTTGCTATGGGAACAAGTATCCATTTTTCAGACACAGAAAATTTTGCGTTTTCACGCAAAATATGATCTGGTACAGAGCATGTTGTTGCAGTAATGTAAAACATAAATTCATAACTGTGCCATTGGCTGCATATTTTGAAGTAACATTTATTTTCAAACATCATCACTAGTCTCAATCTCACACAAAAGCAGACAGAAACATCCGTCTATGTGTGGGCCTACCTATTTTGTCCTGTTGCGGTTTAGTGGGCAAGATTTTTTTATTAATTTGCAACAAAAAGGATATGCATTTAAGCTCTTTTCGGGTTACGGTTATCACACAACACAATGTCACCATAAAAATGAAGTAGGCTACTAGAAAAATGAAGAATTTACGACAATACGCAAGCCCTTACGGGATCAGGTTTCCATACCATCAACAATGGCAAAAGCCCAGATTACAAACAAATATTTGCTTTTTGGGTCAACCCTGTCTAGAGTTGTCTACCATTTAGCATTTTCTGTGTTTGACAAATGCTGCTGATGCTGCTCGGTCCCCGGGAATTGCTGCTTTCAGCTATATTTATTATTATTATTATTATTATTCATGAAAAAAGGTTACACTCAGTACTACTGTTGTTACTGATTTTGACATTGAGAACTAAGATTCCCCCTTTATGACTAGCTTCACACACAGCTCTGGTATACAGCTGATCATCTGCTTTCCACGGATGATCAGTTCTAACAGGTACAATTTTTAAAAAGGTCAAACCTACCCCGTTTCACCAAGAGTCACAATACTTGGCGTGCAGGTCCCTCTGCTCATGAGGAACAAATTTGCTTCAAGGAGTCATAAAGTTTGCTATATTGGATTTTCTGCAAATATTTTGTAACACTTAAATTGCTACTCCTAGAAAATTCGACCAAATTTGCAAGAAACTGGATATGTTGACTCATCTCACATGCCTTTATACTGGCATTTTCTGTCAAAAAATTGCCCAATTACGAGCCAATGAATTATCAGTTTATCACAAAAATGCTAATAATTCCAAAAGTGTTTGACAGAAAGTTATGAAACTTGGTAAATCTATTAAGAGTTACATCGAGACTTTCAGCCAAAAGTTAACCCAATCAAGCCACGTGGTGGGGCTATAGAGATCCAATTATAAAACATATTTAGAAATTCGCTAAAAATCACTGTTATGCACGTATTAGTTCGCTAAGTACATCATTTTATTTTAATAATAGGATGATATTAAACATCTCAGACTAGTATGAGGGGACTCAATCAGCATCATGAGTTTAAAACTAATTAAAACTAATTTCTCAAAATTATAAACACAGTTAGTCAGTACAGGTGTGTTTTTAAAAAGGTCAAACTTACCGCTCATGTTTGCGTGCTGGTTAGTCAGTACAGGTGTGTAAAAGGTCAAACTTAGCGCTCATGTTTGGGTGCTGGTTAGTCAGTACAGGTGTGTAAAAGGTCAAACTTACCGCTCATGTTTGCGTGCTGGTTAGTCAGTACAGGTGTGTAAAAGGTCAAACTTACCGCTCATGTTTGGGTGCTGGTTAGTCAGTACAGGTGTGTAAAAGGTCAAACTTACCGCTCATGTTTGGGTGCTGGTTAGTCAGTACAGGTGTGTAAAAGGTCAAACTTACCGCTCATGTTTGGGTGCTGGTTAGTCAGTACAGGTGTGTAAAAGGTCAAACTTACCGCTCATGTTTGCGTGCTGGTTAGTCAGTACAGGTGTGTAAAAGGTCAAACTTACCGCTCATGTTTGCGTGCTGGTTAGTCAGTACAGGTGTGTAAAAGGTCAAACTTACCGCTCATGTTTGCGTGCTGGTTAGTCAGTACAGGTGTGTAAAAGGTCAAACTTACCGCTCATGTTTGGGTGCTGGTTAGTCAGTACAGGTGTGTAAAAGGTCAAACTTACCGCTCATGTTTGGGTGCTGGTTAGTCAGTACAGGTGTGTAAAAGGTCAAACTTACCGCTCATGTTTGGGTGCTGGTTAGTCAGTACAGGTGTGTAAAAGGTCAAACTTACCGCTCATGTTTGGGTGCTGGTTAGTCAGTACAGGTGTGTAAAAGGTCAAACTTACCGCTCATGTTTGCGTGCTGGTTAGTCAGTACAGGTGTGTAAAAGGTCAAACTTAGCGCTCATGTTTGGGTGCTGGTTAGTCAGTACAGGTGTGTAAAAGGTCAAGCTTACCGCTCATGTTTGGGTGCTGGTTAGTCAGTACAGGTGTGTAAAAGGTCAAACTTACCGCTCATGTTTGCGTGCTGGTTAGTCAGTACAGGTGTGTAAAAGGTCAAACTTACCGCTCATGTTTGGGTGCTGGTTAGTCAGTACAGGTGTGTAAAAGGTCAAACTTACCGCTCATGTTTGCGTGCTGGTTAGTCAGTACAGGTGTGTAAAAGGTCAAACTTACCGCTCATGTTTGGGTGCTGGTTAGTCAGTACAGGTGTGTAAAAGGTCAAGCTTACCGCTCATGTTTGCGTGCTGGTTAGTCAGTACAGGTGTGTAAAAGGTCAAGCTTACCGCTCATGTTTGGGTGCTGGTTAGTCAGTACAGGTGTGTAAAAGGTCAAACTTACCGCTCATGTTTGCGTGCTGGTTAGTCAGTACAGGTGTGTAAAAGGTCAAACTTACCGCTCATGTTTGGGTGCTGGTTAGTCAGTACAGGTGTGTAAAAGGTCAAACTTACCGCTCATGTTTGCGTGCTGGTTAGTCAGTACAGGTGTGTAAAAGGTCAAACTTACCGCTCATGTTTGGGTGCTGGTTAGTCAGTACAGGTGTGTAAAAGGTCAAACTTACCGCTCATGTTTGGGTGCTGGTTAGTCAGTACAGGTGTGTAAAAGGTCAAGCTTACCGCTCATGTTTGCGTGCTGGTTAGTCAGTACAGGTGTGTAAAAGGTCAAGCTTACCGCTCATGTTTGGGTGCTGGTTAGTCAGTACAGGTGTGTAAAAGGTCAAACTTACCGCTCATGTTTGCGTGCTGGTTAGTCAGTACAGGTGTGTAAAAGGTCAAACTTACCGCTCATGTTTGGGTGCTGGTTAGTCAGTACAGGTGTGTAAAAGGTCAAACTTACCGCTCATGTTTGCGTGCTGGTTAGTCAGTACAGGTGTGTAAAAGGTCAAACTTACCGCTCATGTTTGGGTGCTGGTTAGTCAGTACAGGTGTGTAAAAGGTCAAACTTACCGCTCATGTTTGGGTGCTGGTTAGTCAGTACAGGTGTGTAAAAGGTCAAGCTTACCGCTCATGTTTGCGTGCTGGTTAGTCAGTACAGGTGTGTAAAAGGTCAAACTTACCGCTCATGTTTGTGTGCTGGTTAGTCAGTACAGGTGTGTAAAAGGTCAAGCTTACCGCTCATGTTTGCGTGCTGGTTAGTCAGTACAGGTGTGTAAAAGGTCAAACTTACCGCTCATGTTTGGGTGCTGGTTAGTCAGTACAGGTGTGTAAAAGGTCAAACTTACCGCTCATGTTTGGGTGCTGGTTAGTCAGTACAGGTGTGTAAAAGGTCAAACTTACCGCTCATGTTTGGGTGCTGGTTAGTCAGTACAGGTGTGTAAAAGGTCAAACTTACCGCTCATGTTTTTGTGCTGGTTAGTCAGTACAGGTGTGTAAAAGGTCAAACTTACCGCTCATGTTTGGGTGCTGGTTAGTCAGTACAGGTGTGTAAAAGGTGAAGCTTACCGCTCATGTTTGCGTGCTGGTTAGTCAGTACAGGTGTGTAAAAGGTCAAACTTACCGCTCATGTTTGGGTGCTGGTTAGTCAGTACAGGTGTGTAAAAGGTGAAGCTTACCGCTCATGTTTGCGTGCTGGTTAGTCAGTACAGGTGTGTAAAAGGTGAAGCTTACCGCTCATGTTTGGGTGCTGGTTAGTCAGTACAGGTGTGTAAAAGGTGAAGCTTACCGCTCATGTTTGGGTGCTGGTTAGTCAGTACAGGTGTGTAAAAGGTCAAACTTACCGCTCATGTTTGGGTGCTGGTTAGTCAGTACAGGTGTGTAAAAGGTGAAGCTTACCGCTCATGTTTGCGTGCTGGTTAGTCAGTACAGGTGTGTAAAAGGTCAAACTTACCGCTCATGTTTGGGTGCTGGTTAGTCAGTACAGGTGTGTAAAAGGTGAAGCTTACCGCTCATGTTTGCGTGCTGGTTAGTCAGTACAGGTGTGTAAAAGGTGAAGCTTACCGCTCATGTTTGGGTGCTGGTTAGTCAGTACAGGTGTGTAAAAGGTCAAACTTACCGCTCATGTTTGGGTGCTGGTTAGTCAGTACAGGTGTGTAAAAGGTGAAGCTTAGCGCTCATGTTTGGGTGCTGGTTAGTCAGTACAGGTGTGTAAAAGGTCAAACTTACCGCTCATGTTTGCGTGCTGGTTAGTCAGTACAGGTGTGTAAAAGGTGAAGCTTAGCGCTCATGTTTGGGTGCTGGTTAGTCAGTACAGGTGTGTAAAAGGTCAAACTTACCGCTCATGTTTGGGTGCTGGTTAGTCAGTACAGGTGTGTAAAAGGTGAAGCTTAGCGCTCATGTTTGGGTGCTGGTTAGTCAGTACAGGTGTGTAAAAGGTCAAACTTACCGCTCATGTTTGCGTGCTGGTTAGTCAGTACAGGTGTGTAAAAGGTGAAGCTTACCGCTCATGTTTGGGTGCTGGTTAGTCAGTACAGGTGTGTAAAAGGTCAAACTTACCGCTCATGTTTGGGTGCTGGTTTGTCAGTACAGGTGTGTGCTGATCAGTCTGCTGCAGCAGTGTTGCCGTCTCTGTTAATTACAGTGCAGTAAATGCTGTGTTACAAATGCACCTGCTTTTATACACAACTACCTTCCTGGAAACGCTCAGTGATAAGACCTGTGTCAAGTACATATTTTACTGTAACACTTAAACTCTTTAGTCATGTTAACTCTTTAGATGTTAACATTTAAAAACACTCAGGAGTGTTTTATCAATTGTATTTTATTAATAGTTTTTCTTGAACACACCTGTTTTTTTTTTTGTTTTTTTTTTTGTTTTTGTTTTTTTAAAATTTGTTTTCTGATTTTTTCCCTTTTTCTCCCAATTTAGTAGCCAATTGAACCCCTATTCTAATTCAATTCCCCCCCGTGTAGCAACCGCTAGAGAACCACCGCTGCACAACCCCGTCAATCGGCACTATTTTTCAGGGAGGACGCTACGTCCTCTACAGGGCGCAGCTCCTGACCGTGACACGCCCTGGGTCCCCCTGTGCGCCGCGGTTCTCTCCGAGCCCCTCCCCCGACCCGGAAGCGACCGCCAATTGCCGCTTCCACAGGGCGCCGGCCACGCTCGGATATGGCAGGACCGGGGCGCGAACCCCGATCCTCGGGCTTTTACCGTTGAGCTAACGCGGCGGCCTAAACACACCTGTTTTTAAAGTATTTTTTTATCCCCATTCATGATTGTACTCACATTTACTTCAGGCTGAGGATTTATTTATTTATTTTAGCTCTAGTGCTGTTTTCTCACCATAGTAACATATTGATCTTGTAAATTATTGCCACAGGTCTATAGTTAGGGGACCAAGCAGCGCATCTGCTGGTATATTGTTTTTGTTTTGATTATCGTTTCTTTCTCCCCTTTCACCTAGAATTCCTGTGAGCTGGTTTGGCCTAAAATCACCAAACTTGGATCCTTTAAATTATGACACAGATTGAAGACCTGGTGGTGCTGTAGTGCACGTGATAACATGTTGACATTGACACGCCCACTGCCGAAGCCCCGTTTCACCAAGAGTCACAATACTTGGCGTGCAGGTCCCTCTGCTCATGAGGAACAAATTTGCTTCAAGGAGTCATAAAGTTTGCTATATTGGATTTTCTGCAAATATTTTGTAACACTTAAATTGCTACTCCTAGAAAATTCGACCAAATTTGCAAGAAACTGGATATGTTGACTCATCTCACATGCCTTTATACTGGCATTTTCTGTCAAAAAATTGCCCAATTACGAGCCAATGAATTATCAGTTTATCACAAAAATGCTAATAATTCCAAAAGTGTTTGACAGAAAGTTATGAAACTTGGTAAATCTATTAAGAGTTACATCGAGACTTTCAGCCAAAAGTTAACCCAATCAAGCCACGTGGTGGGGCTATAGAGATCCAATTATAAAACATATTTAGAAATTCGCTAAAAATCACTGTTATGCACGTATTAGTTCGCTAAGTACATCATTTTATTTTAATAATAGGATGATATTAAACATCTCAGACTAGTATGAGGGGACTCAATCAGCATCATGAGTTTAAAACTAATTAAAACTAATTTCTCAAAATTATAAACACAAAACTGACATTGTCAACTCTTTCTGCAAAACTTCATATATCTTTTGTCAAAATCAAGCACTTTTTTCAAAACCATACACTCTCATCTCATCCTAAATCCTAAAAAAGAATTCACAAAAAATTCACAATTACTGGCACTTGTAACAGTACCAAAAAGCAGCAGCTGTATGCAAACATACTGCGCATGATTAACAAGCCTGAGTCACGATCTGCAAGAGTGCATTGTAATTTCTAAATTACAACACAATTTGCATATAAACACCGCTAGCAAATATGTCACAATCATACTTGATAAACTACCTAACTGGCCAACGAACGTTGCAGAGCAGAGCGACCTTTTAGCAGCGTCAGCTGTCAAACTAGGTGAGCCTAGACCATGTCACTTTAGAAAAAGTACTCACCAGTGCTGATTCATAAAATAGAAGTGTATTCACCCTGGAGTTGCCCTGCAGAAAGAAGTCTGAAATCTTGAGCAGGGGCTTTGCATGCTGTGGTTGTGGGAGGAGCTGTTTGTGCTTGAGAAGAGAGGAGGGGGGGGGCGGGGGCACACACATATTCCTGTAAATCATGTGATTTCCCTGAAAGTCTTGTAATGTTTTAGTGCAGGGGTCGGCAAGTAAATTTGGCCTCGGGCCAATTTTTTTCTGAGCCACTAGGTGGCGGGCTAGAACATAATAAAAGGCTAATTTAAGTAATTGATCGTTAAAAATGTGACACGTTCTAATGCTTTGGTCCTCATATCGGGATCTGGTGTAATGATCTGACTTTTCTTTCGAAAAATGTGAATACATTTCTTAACTAGGTAGCAGTGGGGATTACTCACCGAATCCATTGCACTGCAGTATTTTGGCTTGACGAGCGAGTTTGTGTTGTGATTCTCAACAACGTTGAAACATAGTTCCGTGTTTCAAAAGAAAAGTCCGATATGAGTACCAAAGCAAGTTCAAGTTCAAGTTCTTTTATTGTCACTTCACAGTTTACACAGGTGTAATCAGAGAGTGAAAAACTTTACGTGCAAAACTCCCGACAGTGGACAGCAGTTGTATCAATTAAATATCAGTGTCACAAAGACGCACGAGAGGAATCATTACATTCGATTGACGCATAAAAACCTTGAAAACTGCCTGCGGATTAAAGTGACGTCCATATCACCAGATATCCAACGAATAGTGACTGATGGGAGATGCCAGTTTTCACATTAAGTGAGTACTAAGCCTGTCGTTATTGCATTTAATAGCCTAACTGTATTTTTTATATTTTTAATGAATGGCTCATTTAATTATTATCCCTAATGTAGCATGTTTGCTCTGTCGTTTCAGGAGCATAGGCCTATGCACCACCACCCCTCGCACTGCATGATCAAGCGGATCAAGCTTTTTTTTGCGCCGATTTTGTTGTTTTTGATGTTTTTCATAAAATTAAACTGAATTTGCTTTGTTACTGTTTACATGTGTGGTGCAGTCACATATAAGTAAACATTAAGTTTGAATGATTTACTGAGCTGGTGTTATTTTTTTCAAAGCACACACCGCTATTGGCTATTTCAGCACCACGCGTTGTCCACCTACTTATTTTGATTCACTACTAGGGGTTCAGCGTCAGTGCAGCCCGCTGCCTGATTGTCTGTGCGTGTCATTCACTCTCAAAATGGATAAAAGTACAATAAGCATTCTTCAGGTGTGGGTAGATTCTCTATTCGGACATTATAGCCTATACGTGGGACTGTCGGTTCGATATTGTATAAAAAATAAAAAATAAATTTTTCAAATCTCAAAATTATCTGGCGGGCCAAATATTATTGCTGGCGGGCCAACAATGGCCTGCGGGACGCCTGTTGCCGACCCCTGTTTTAGTGGATGTAGGAGGTACAATGAAAAGTCTTAAAAACAAATTTGTTTGTAGAGTGATTGGCGAATCAGGCCCAATCTTATTATCTTTGCACAATTTACAGGAGGTTAGATTACATTAGAGCTTTATTTGTCCTCAACAGGAGATTCATTTTATTCCTATAGACAGAGGTGGAAAGTATTAAAGTATAATGGTCTGTGGATTAAACAGTAGGCTATGCATTAAGCAGTATGGTAGTAGGCTACATAGGATTCAGTAGATAGGGCTCTGAGTCCAAATCATAGCTCTTTCTACTGCATCCTGTGTGCTAAATGACTTTTATTTTATTATTATTTTTAAAAGCAAAGGCACAGATAGAATCATTGGGGCTCATTCATGAAACATTCATACATTTACGAGTGGGTTAATGTACGTGCTTGTTTTCTAACATTTAAGCAGGATTCATCAAACTGCTGATTTTTTCATATTCACATGCATTGTTCATCCATCCTGATTCTGTGATGATGTATAAAGACGTATAACCTAAAAAAGGCGGTTTCGAAGCCAGACATAAAATAAAACTCCCGAAGGAGAGCACGGTACAGAGCGTTAGGCAGTTCGTAGTAAGTTCAATGCAATGGTCAAAAACATTTGTTTGTGGTTTAAGTCCAGGCAAGGGTCGAGATCCAGGATATCTGTCGGCGGAGGCACGGTACTGAAAACGGGACGCAGGCTTGTAGTCAGTAGTAGAACAGAGATCATAACAGTACAGAAATACAATAGGCAATACAATAGGTAACCGGGAAAACAATATCAGAGCCCTGTCCAAATCAGAGCCCTATCTACAGCGCCCTGTGTCCTGTGTACAGTGCACTGGCAGAAGTGTGCTGTTTAATGTGCATTGTTTAGCAGTCCGCGAAAAATTTAATGTGCCTGGTCACCACAGAATCAGGATGTATGAACAATGCATGTGAATACGAAAAAATCAGCAGTTTGATGAATCCTGCTTAAATGGCGTAAAAAAAGCACGTACATAAATCTACTCATAAATTTATGAATGTTGCATGAATGAGCCCCAATGATTCTATCTGTGCCTTTGCTTTAAAAAAATAAATAAATAAAAGTAATTTAGCACACAGGATGCAGTAGAAAGAGCTATGATTTGGACTCAGAGCCCTATCTACTGAATCCTATGTAGCCTACTACCATACTGCTTAATGCATAGCCTACTGTTTAGTGACATGCAGTTTGTAAAAAATATCAGCGAAAACCCGGAAATAAGTATATCATCCAGGGATATTAAAAACACTCAATGTTCATAATTGTCACGTACTTATCAGCTTTTTAAAAAGTATACTCAACTAACATACTCAATAGGTAAGTGCACTGAGTTGAACAGAGCCACAGTCTCTGTGATGGAAAAGGCTAATGACAGCCCCAGTGACCAATAAAAAGGAAGTCTTGGTGACGTTATCACTCCGCAACTTTCAAAAGACAAACGGTAAATCAGAAAATTGGAGAAACGAGTTTGAATTCTCAATATTATTTCAAGGATAAACATTTTTTATAATCCACAGACCATTATACTTCAATACTTTCCACCTCTGTCTATAAGAATAAAATGAATCTCCTGTTGAGGACAAATAAAGCTCGAATGTAATCTAACCTTGTTACGTTTATGTCATGTTTATGCCATGTTTCATGTTTAGTGTTTGTCACAGTTTATTTTCTGTTTATGTTACGATGCAGTTCATGGTTTGCATACATATTTCCATGTTTTTCCGCAGCCTTGTGTTCATGTTGTTTCTTCTCTTGCTGTCACTCACGCTTCCCTAATTGTTTCATTCTCCCTTGTCTAGTTACTAATATACTAACATTAGATCAGGATTGGGTAATACTAACTATCTAACCATGTGTTCATGTTTACCTTACGTTTCTCGTGCATGTTGATTACTAATTTACTAACGCTAGGTCAGGATAGGTTGACTACTAACGATTTACTAATTGCCTCGTTACGTGTCTCATTTTCTCAAGCTGTTGTGAATTTCCTGCTGCTCTCAAGCTAAGTGTCTGCACCTGTCTACACCTGCATATAAGATCAGTGTTCATGTCATGTCCTTGTGAAATTGTTGCCTGTTAGCTTGCTACTGTCATTTTTGAGCGGTTTTCATTGTCTGATTACTGTTATTGACCCAAGCCTGTTTATTGACCCAAGCCTGTTTATTGACCCAAGCCTGTTTATTGACCATCGTTACTGCCAGCCTATCATATCTACTGCCTGTTTTTTGACCACGAGTTTTGCCTGCTGTTTTTGGATAAGTTAGAAAATTCTGCATATTTGTAAAATAAAAACTATACTTAGAAAATTATGTTTGAACACTTTCATTCAAAGTTAGATGCTAATAAAGGTGTCCACCATAATGCCTGTCAATATTGATTTGAAATGTGAGGTGTAACCAGTTACGCCATTTGACATCCATTGTAAAGACCCCTCATATCTTTTAAACCATCATAATCTCATGATGCTGATTGAGTCCCCTCATACTAGTCTGAGATGTTTAATATCATCTTATTATTAAAATAAAATGATTTACTTAGAGAACTAATAGGTGCATAACAGTGATTTTTAGCGAATTTCTAAATATGTTTTATAATTGGATCTCTATAGCACCACCACGTGGCTTGATTGGGTTAAAACTTTTGGCTGAAAGTCTCGATGTGACTCTTAATAGATTTACCAAGTTTCATAACTTTCATCACTTTTGGAATTATTAGCATTTTTGCATACAGCTGCTGCTTTTTGGTACTGTTAAAAGTGCCAATAATTGTGAATTTTTTGTGAATTATTTTTTTGGGATTTCCAGGTTGTAATGAATATACAGTGCCCTTCACTATTATTGGCACCCCTGGTAAAGATGAGTACAAAGGGTTATAAAAAAAATTACCGTTTGGTGAATTAGCTTAATCTCACACTGAAGAAAAATCCAACTTTAAATTGAAGTAAATTTATTATGAGAAAAAAATAATCCTCATCAAGAAATAATTATTTTTACCTTTGCATCCTTTGCATGCCATGACTTCCTGAAGTCTGTGACCCAACAACATCAAAAGACTCTAGATATCTTATTTTCGGGTACTCTTACAAGCGATATTATAACTTCTCTGCATCTGAATGGATCTCTATGGGAATTGGGGGGTGGGACTAGATTTAGCTGTAAATTACACTGGAACAGTATGGGACACATGGTTGGCTAAATGGCTCCAAGTCATCAAGGGTCTGACATATCAAACAAGCATTAAACAATCACTCTGCTACCAAAAATACAGTAGATATGGATGGAAAACTTGAAAAATGTCCTCTCCTGACTTATTTTTCCATATAGTTCAATAGGAAAATTTGTCAGAAGAAACGATCCTTCAAGGAGCTATATGTAAAACTGACAGAGCGTTTAAAATGGGTACTGAGGACACTGAACGAACACGAGCGCATGACGAGCCGACCGCAACATTATATTTTGAGACTAACTTATTCTATATATTGTAACGTGGGGCGCTGGTAGGCTACACTACGTGGAGCTCATTTGCGCTTCTTAATAATTTTGGAGAAGCTGAGCTGACACTTCTTCTTCTTTCGTGTGTCATCATCAGATGTCCAGATCAGTAGCGTACAGCCACTCCCTCGTCTCAGGACCCACATCGAAGAGGCCGGCCTCCGAGGGTGGTTTATACAGGGGACAGGTGGTGATTATGTGGTCAGCGGTCTGCTCCGGCTCCCCACACTCACACGCTGCTCCATCCGCCAGGCCCCACTTTCGCATGGATGCTTTGAAGCGTCTGACCCCAGTTCGCAGGCAGTTCAGCAGTGTCCATTGCCGGCGTGGCAGTTCCTCTCCTTTGATGCCGCCTCCTGGGTCCTGGATGTAACGGTGGACGCGTGTTGGCCCGGCCGACTCCCACTCCTGCTTCCAGGCTGCCGCCAGCCATGCCTCTGTAGACAGGTCCTCAGGAATGGACCTGAGCAGGTCTTGTGCCGCCTTGCTGTACGGGTGGCGGGACTTGAGTCTATTTGGAGGCAGCACTGTTGAGGTTGTACTGTGCAGGATGTGCCAATGATGTCTCTGGGCTTTCCTTGCTAGGGCGAGGGTAGCAGCCTCTCGCCGGAGGCCGGCCGGGGCAATTCCCACTAGTACTGGCAGGTGGAAAATGGGGGTGGGCTTCAGGCAGCCAGTTATGGTCCAAAGAGCGTTGTTTATGGCAACGTCGACTTTCCTGGCATGTGGGCTTCTGCACCAGACTGGGGCACAGTATTCAGCTGTGGAGAAGACCAGGGCTTGTGTGGCGATTCGAAGCACATTGGCGGATGCTCCCCAGCTAGTACCGGCGAGACGTCGGATTAGTGAGACCCTTGATGATACTTTGGCCGTCACTTCTTCAAGATGTTGTTTGAAGGAGAGTGTCCTATCCAGACGTACGCCAAGGTACTGTGGGGCTTGCTGGAACTCCAGTCGGTTGTTGTTGACGAGTACATCAAGTTCCCTTCTTGCTTCCCTGTTGTTGAGGTGGTAAGCTGCTGACACCGTCTTGCCAATGCTGAGCTGTAGGCGCCACTTGCACAGGTAGGGATTCCCATATCCTGGTTTAGGCCGGCTTCCATCGCCTCACATGTTGGTCGTCGCATCATGATGGCCAGGTCATCAGCGTAGCCATATTTCCGGGATGTTGTCTCCGGTGTGTCGTAGATGTATATGTTAAACAACATTGGTGCGAGGACAGACCCCTGTGGGACGCCATTCCTCAGCCTCCTGAGCCTGCTGCATTGTCCATCACTGGTCTTTAAGGTGAAGCTGCGGTTGGTAAGCATCTCCATGATGAACTTCACCATATGCCGATCAGGGATGGTCTTTAGGAGCTTTAGGTGGAGTCCACGGTGCCAGACGGTGTCATAGGCAGCTGTTAGATCAAGCAACACTACTCCAGCCTTCTCTTTTTACTGAAAGCTGTCCTCAATGTCTTGTGTGAGTAGTGTCACCTGGTCGACCGTTGACCGTCCCCGACGGAAACCGGCCTGTTCCCGTGGGAGTTGTGGGTCCACTACTGGCTCGATGCGGCTATGGATCATTCTCTCCAAGATCTTGAATGGGACGCAGAGCAGTGATATGGGTCTATAGGGCTTAGGGTCCTCAGCAGGTTTGTTTGGCTTTGGAAGGGCTATGACAGCAGCACGGCGCCAGATCTTTGGGAGCTTGGATCTCCGGAAGCATGCGGAGTAGAACAGGCAGAGCCATGCAGATGTATTTGCGCTCTGGTGAGTCACAAACTCAGGGTGGATGTAATCATGGCCTGGTGCCTTCCCTTGTTTGACTTTCCTTATGGCTGCCTGGAGCTCAGCTGTTGTGAAGTCTCCTGACAGGTTAGCATCCACACTGGCTGCTCTACACAGGGAGGATACCTCGTAGGATGTTGTGCGGGCAAAGTTTTTATCTGCGTCTGGGAAGCAGCCGTTCTTAAGGAGCTGGGACGCGATGGCATTTGCTGTTACTGGGCACTTGGGGGCCGATGGTGTTCTGCCTGTCAGCTGATTGATTGTCCGCCACGCCTTGCTGCTAGAGTGGGTGAAATCGATTGACTCCACGACTTCGGTCCACCTTGACCTTCGGGTGGCGTCCAGCTTTTGCAGGAGTGTGGTTGCAGACTCATCGACTTCTTCCCTGGAGCTTGCCTGCTGGTGGACATGCAGGAGGTGGCTACACTCTTCATCCCAGCCCGGGATGTAGTTTGCGTTAAAGCCACGGGGGATGGTTTTCCTTGCTGCCCCAAGGAGTACTTCGCAGTAGGCTGCATACCCGGCGTCCACATCAGCAGAATCTGGGTCTGGGAGGCAGGCTGATTTTCTTTCTGTCTCCTCTGTGAATGACTGCCAGTTTGCCTTTCAGAAGTTCCATCTCTTGACGGGTTTCCCTGCTACTGGCTGCACCAGAGACGGAACCTTGATGATGGACGGCCGATGGTGTGAGCGGGGGAACCTTTCCAGGACTCGTCTCTCCGGCTTTTGGGCTGTGTGGCACACAGCGAAGGCCAGGTCTGGGTTGGTGTGGGTATTCCACCGTGCAGAAAAGAAACTTGGGGGTTCTTTCGGGTCAAACAGCAGCAAGGCATTGGCGCTGGAGGCCCATTGGCTTAATGTCTCTCCGTTTGGTGTTGTATGGCTGTAACCCCAATCTGTGTGTTGGCAGTTGAAATCCCCTGCATAGATGGCTGGTGCAGGTGCCAGTGGGAGTGATGCCATGGTCAGCGTTGATGGTGGGGGCTTGTAAACATTGACAACCGATGTGGCCTGCACTTTAGTAGACAGCCACTCGATGCTCAAGCCTGGTGGAGATTGGCCAGTGGCTGTCCAGCTAAGGTCATTCCTGACAAAGGTTGCAAGTCCATGCTGTTTGCTGTGGGTGGATCCAGCAAGTTGGAATCCGGGCAGTTTCAGGATGTTATCACTGTCACAGTGTGTCTCCTGAAGGAGGACGGCTGCTACTTTGTGGGAGTCAGCGAGGTGGTGGGTGACTTCCAGTTTGGCAGTGGTGAGGCCCTCTACATTAATCTGGAGCACTGACAGAACCTGGTGCTCGATGGCCGCCCGTCCTGGCGTGGACGTACGGTGTCCCCTCAGCCTCTTGCATCTCGGTCTGCCAGCTGGGTGATGACTGGTTAGCGACATTAGTTTCACAAGCTGGTCTTGCACCATTTCTTGCTACTCACGAAGGAGGCCACGGGAAGGCTGTCGTCATCTCCTCCTCCTGAGCTGACACAAATATCTCTGTCTCTTTGTCAAAGCGAATATGATCCAGACACTGTCTATCAATTAATAAGTCTAATATTTGTCTGGAACATATAGATGATCAATCGCACTTTTACATATTAATTTTTTTATGAAAGCACTTTGATAATCGCAAGTAGGCTAGGAAAAGAAAAATAAGACCAATATAATGTTCAAATAACATGCACTCATTCTAATATCCATTTATTGAAAAGATACTGTATTTTTTATAATCTATCGGCGGCACTAGACAAACTAATTTTTTTCCCCCGAACAAAGTTGGGCGGAAAAAATTATAAAGTGGAAACTGAATCTGCGTATCTTGCATACACGCCTCATTTTCATCAAATCTCCACCTGTGCGCGTATATAGCTATAGGAGAGATGCTTAAAACAGCGGACAAGTCAAATGTCTAAATCAGAAATAGCTTAAACTAAACTGAACTTCGGGAGTAACCTAAGTCCCATTTGCATGTGATTATCTGAATCCAGCCCATCCAGACTTCGTCAATACATACATTAATAGCCATAAATAACATGGTTATAACCATATTACGGATTTTCCTTGACTGTCACTTTTAGGCATTCCCCAGGCCTGGAGCTGTCCAGTGCCATAGCTTTTAATTTAGTGTCCATAGTTCCGGCAGCACAGCAAATCTCCACTGCCGAAAGTTAAGGTGAGGTCTTTTTCCCTAAGTATGCGGCACCTCGTGCCCTCATCTTGTTACACCAAGGACAAGTTTGTCCCTTATGAGCTGGTCTCGTATGTTTCCATACTCACATGAGGCTGCTTTCTCTCTCAGTCTCGTCTCCCCCTCTTTTTGTTTAAGATTGCCAAAGACGTACCTATCAAATATGACATTGTGAAATATCCTTTGAGCGCCGCCAATATAGCCACTACGTCACCTCGGTCAAGCTATCCGCTCTTTAAAAATGTTCGGTCAAACTATCCGTTCGTCAAATTTGTGTGCGCAGCTACATTATGTATCGTGGTAGAACGGGAACCACGACGTCTTTAGGTAACGCCCTTGTGCGAAAAAAACGGAAAGAGCGACTTCTCGCCAAGACGCCTGATAAAAATGTGTAATGCCGTCTTTTTAACTACCATTTCGAAAATGTAATAATATAGTAGGAAAGTAATTTAATATATGTTGGCTACTGTACTGCTGAAACGTACGTGTGATTGAAATATTGACCAATAATTGTAAATAATAATAATAATAATAAACTCCTAGGCTAAACCAGACACAAACTGTGAACACCCAACATGAAAATGAAAATTTGGAGATCTGGAGAAATGACCAACAAATGTCGTTATAATTGTCTAAAGGAAAAAACGTAGATCATGCGATTTACCAATAATACGTCTCTGCTTTTGTGCTGACAAAGAACCAGACGATGCATACTAAAGAAGAAAATATTGATTATAAAGGTGATTATAACGGTAGATAGGAATATATGACAGTACTATCTTTGGGAGCCCATTACCCTGTGGTTTTTCATAATTACTCCAAACATTCAACTGATTGTTGATAGATAAAGGCTAGACTATATGTGTGGCAAGTAAAAAGACGTTTAACTGTGAACATTCTGAGATATGGCTATTAAGGTCATTATCACTGTGTGCAAGCAAATATGGAAACATTACATTTGAAAGAGCATTACACAGGATTTTCCCGTAGTAAGTGAATAATTTCAACTTCGGAATGACTAACACGGCCCAGTCTATATGGCCACCAGGTATGAAGAGATTCTACGATGTACATTTTGAAATATGCCCACTTATGTTCATTATTGTTGTATATGGGTGTATATGGCAACACGATTATTGACAGACCATTACAAAAAAATCTTCCATTAATTACTCTTGAACATCAACTGGCTGGCAATGAACAACTTCCATTCTCTATGCCTGCCAAGTATGAAATAATTCTACTGTGGAAAGTGTGAGATATGACCATTTATGTTCTTCATTGCTGTATATGGGTATATATGGCACCACTATCATTGACAGACCATTACACAAAATTTACCCATAATTACTCTTGAACATCAACTGGCTGGCAATGAACAAGGTCCATTCTATATGCCTGCTAAGTATGAAGAATTCCTACTGTGGAAATTGTGAGATATGACCATTTATGTTCTTCATTGCTGTATATGGATATATTTGACACCACTATCATTGACAAACCATTACACAAAATTTCCCCATAAGTACTTTTGAACATCAACTGGCTGGCAATGAACAAGGTCCATTCTATATGCCTGCTAAGTATGAAGATATTCTACTGTGGAAATTGTGAGATATGACCATTTATGTTCTTCATTGCTGTATGAGGGTATATATGACACCACTATCATTGACAAAACATTACACAAAATTTTCCCATAAGTACTTTTGAACATCAACTGGCTGGCAATGAACAAGGTCCATTCAATATGCCTGCTAAGTATGAAGATATTTTACTGTGGAAATTTTGAGATATGACCATTTATGTTCTTCATTGCTGTATATGGGTATATATGACACCACTATCATTGACAAAACATTACACAAAATTGTCCCATAATTACTCTTGAACATCAACTGGCTGGGCATGAACAAATTCCATTCTATATGCCTGCCAAGTATGAAGAAATTCTACTGTGGAAATTATGAGATATGACAATGTATGTTCTTTATTGCTCTACATGGCACCACTATCATTGACAGACCATTACACAGGATTTCCCCATAAGTACTCACAAAGCTCAACTGAATGACAATTATCAACGCTAATTCTATATGACTGCCAAGTATGAAATCATTCTACAGTGGAAAGTTTGAGATATGTCAATTTCCGTTTATTTCTGCTATAATATGGATGTATATGGCAACGAGAGACCATTGCACAGCATAATTAGTTCAAAATGTGAAAGCATTCTTGATTTCCAATGCCCACCCAAAATACCTACCATGTACGAAGTAGTTTTACTGTGTAAATCCTGAGATATGACCATTTAAGATAATGTTAAGTGTATATAGGGGTATGTGGCAATACTAACTTTGAGAAACCATTATAAAGGATTTTCCAATAATTATTTACAAATGTCTACTCACTGGTGATGTGTAAGGCACAGTCTATATGTATGCCAAGTATGAAGCAGTTGTACTGTGTAAATACTGAGATGTGACCAATTATGGCCATGATACCTGTATATGGGTGTATATGGCAAAACTGTCATTGAGAAACCTTTACACAGGATTGTCCCAAACATATTTCCAAATGTTAACAGAATGCTGATTATCAAGGCCAGAATGGTGATGAACAAATACAACCCTATATGCCTCCCTAAAAGTCTTAAGCAGTTTTACTGTAGACATTTTGAGATTTGAAGATGTATCTTTATTATAGCTGCATATGGTGAATTTAGCAACACTAACTTTAAGAATCCATTAAACAGGATTCTCAAAAAATAACTTGACAATTTGAAATCATTTAACATCATTATGTTTGCATATATGTGTACATGACAGCACTTTCCATTGACTGCTTCCCCGTATCTTTTATACATTTTTTTTAAATCTTTGGTAACACTTCATGACATTCACAGTGTCATTACCATGACATAATACCTTTCATGAAGTGTCATGATCATTCATAACTATGACATAGTGTTGTTATGACACAATCTGCAATTTGTGTTATAACACAACTGACATAACAACCTGCATAGAAGGCTCACTTTGACAGGGTTGTCATAACACTGATTCACCATGACATTTGAAAATGACTATGTCCATTATTTGTTGAAAGCAATGTGACTATGTGTCAGTTTGCAAAATAGTGATACTTCATGCAAAAACACATTAATTTAAATTATTTTAGTTGGGATTAGTTCATCTCGATAGATATGTAATGTAATTGCAGATTGTGTTATAACAACACTATGTCATAGTTATGAATGAACATGACACTTTATGACAGGTATTATGTCATGGTAATGACAGTGTCTTTCCCATGTCATGACGATCACTGTCAAATAAAGTGTTACCAAATATTTTAAAAATAAATAAAAGATACAGGGAAGCATTCGATGGAAAGTGCTGTCATGTACACATATATGCACACATAATGACGTTAAATTACTTGAAATTGCCAAGTTATTTATTGGAAATCCTGTTGCCAAATTCAACATATGCAGCTATAATGAAAATAAATCTTCATATGTCAAAATTTCTACAGTAAAACTGCTTAAGACTTGGCAGGCATATATGGTTGGTTTTGTTCGTCACCAATCATGAAAATTTGAACTAATTATGGGAAAATCCTGTGTAATGGTCTGTCAATGATAGTGTTGCCATATACACCCATATAAAGAACAGAAATGGTCATATCTCACAATTTCCACAGTAAAATGTTTTCACACTTGGCAGGCTTCAAGAATGGACCTTGTAATTGTCAAACAGTTGAGCTTCTTGAGTAATTATTGGAAGATTCTGTGTAATGGTCTGTAAATGATAGTATATACCCATATACAGCAATAAAGAACATAAATGGTAATATCTCAAAGTTTCCACTGTAGAATTTGTTTTTACTTGGCAGGCATATAGAATAGACATTGCTCATTGTCAGTCATTTGAGCTTCATGAGTAATTATGCAGAAATCCTGTGTAATGGTCTGTCAATGGTAGTGTTGCCATATACCCATAAACAGAAATAAATGACAGAAACGGGCATATCTCACAATTTCCACAGTAGAATTTCTTCATACTTGGGAGGCATATAGAATGGACTTTGTTCATTCCCAGCCAGTTGATGTTCAAGAGTAATTATGGGATAATTTTGTGTAATGGTCTGTCAATGATAGTGTTGCCATATACCCATAAATAGAAATAAAGAACAAAAATGGCCATATGTCAAAATTTCCACAGTAGAATATCTTCATACTTAGCAGGCATATAGAATGGACCTTGTTCATTGCCAGCCAGTTGATGTTCAAACGTACTTATGGGAAAATTTTGTGTAATGGTTTGTCAATGATAGTGATGTCATATACACCCATATACAGCAATGAAGAACATAAATGGTCATATCTCACAATTTCCACAGTAGAATATCTTCATACTTAGCAGGCATATAGAATGGACCTTGTTCATTGCCAGCCAGTTGATGTTCAAGAGTAATTATGGGAAAATGTTGTGTAATGGTTTGTCAATGATTGTGGTGTCATATATACCCATATACAGCAATGATGAACATAAATGGTCATATCTCAAAATTTCCACAGTAGAATATCTTCATACTTGGCAGGCATATAGAATGGACCTTGTTTATTGCCAGCCAGTTGATGTTCGAGAGTAATTATGGGAAGATTCTGTGTAATGGTCTGTCAATGGTAGTGTTGCCATATACCCATATACAGCAATAAAAAAACATACATGGTCATATCTCACAATTTCTACTGTATAATTTTTTCATGCTTGGCAGGCATATAGACTGGACTGTGTTCATTGTCAGTCAGTTGACCTTCATGAGTAATTATCAGAAAATCCAGTGAATTGGTGTGTCAATGATAGTGTTGCCATATACACTCATATACCGTACACCAATAATGAACATAATCTTTCAAATGTAATGTTTCCATATTTGCTTGCACACAGTGATAATGACCTTAATAGTCATATCTCAGAATGTTCACAGTTAAACGTCTTTTTACTTGCCACACATATAGTCTAGCCTTTATCTATCAACAATCAGTTGAATGTTTGGAGTAATTATGAAAAACCACAGGGTAATGGGCTCCCAAAGATAGTACTGTCATATATATTCCTATCTACCGTTATAATCACCTTTATAATCAATATTTTCTTATTTAGTATGCATCGTCTGGTTCTTTGTCAGCACAAAAGCAGAGACGTATTATTGGTTATTAAATCGCATGATCTACGTTTTTTCCTTTAGACAATTATAACGACATTTGTTGGTCATTTCTCCAGATCTCCAAATTGCTGCTGTGGAACATTTTCATGTTGGGTGTGCACAGTTTGTGTCTGGTTTAGCCTAGGAGTTTATTATTATTATTATTATTATTATTATTTACAATTATTGGTCAATATTTCAATCACACGTACGTTTCAGCAGTACAGTAGCCAACATATATTAAATTACTTTCCTACTATATTATTACATTTTCGAAATGGTAGTTAAAAAGACGGCATTACACATTTTTATCAGGCGTCTCGGCGAGAAGTCGCTCTTTCCGGTTTTTTTCGCACAAGGGCGTTACCTAAGGACGTCGTGGTTCCAGTTCTACCACTATACATAATGTAGCTGCGCACACAAATTTGACGAACGGATAGTTTGACCGAACATTTTTAAAGAGCGGATAGCTTGACCGAGGTAACAAAGCGGGGGATTCGTTTATATACTCATATAAAGATTCGGTTACGGTGACCTCAAAAATGCTTATCCCAAGAAACTCTTGTGCGTGGTGTGTCAAAAATTGATGAAATGTAGTGAAAAAGTAATGCTTGAAGGCGCAAGAATTCGGAAATTATTTTGACAAAACAGTGTAATCGTAACGGCAAATTGCAGCAAGCAACCAATGCGATGTAAACAACATACTGTGCCAAGAGATGGCGGGGTCCGCGTCGCGAAAAGATGTTGGATTATTTTGCATTATGCACATTGTTTTGACCACAAAATCCAAATTTATTCCACTGACAGAGGAGTCTTGGAGAAATTTTGTTGACTACACTACTAAATAGCAACAATTTAACTGCAAATAACGCGATATTGCAGTTGAAAATTATATACAGTACAACATGTAATGACTTTTTAGTTCTATTTTTATTTGGATATGTGCCTTCTCAGTGAGAGTACAAGACACACATTTGGATGCAGATGTTCATTTTCAGTGTAATCAGTCATAATAAAATAGAATTCCCACTCTTAAGCACCACGCAAAAGGAGGGGAAAACTAAAATGAACAAATGACTGGTATTCTTGCTCTTTAAACACATACATGAGCATGTACAAAACGTAGGTTCATTAAGCCTATCCTGCATAAAAAGTTTTAAAATTAAAGTATGAAATAATACAAATTGGTGTGAAAACAGCTTGAATAAAATGCACGGACACAATGAAACACTCTTCAAGTTGAACTTAAACTGGTTAACAGTCCCATAAATTCAGTTTATTTTGTATTACATGCTGCAGTTAAAATGTTGTTTAATATCAAATACTGAAGTTACATATGTACAGTACATTGTGTAGTGACCTACATACAGGGACATTCACCTAAGACTGTGGCTCCTTTAAGAGCACGGGGTTATAGTGCAAGCGAGAGTATGACGTGTGTGTTTTCAGCCTCACGCGAGGGTTGGGGGATATAAGGAAGCGTAGCGTTGTTAAGTGGTCTTTGGTGTTTTGAGCCCTCACCGTTGACTTCAAGGCAGCGACTTAGCAGTAAAGTAGCTTGGTTAAAATAACGTTAGCTTAGTTATGTTATTCTATGTTCTCAGGTCCAATTAACGTTAGCTGACGTTAGCTAGCGTATGGGTAAGGCAGCTAGCTTAGTTGTCTGGTACGTTAAACTTCAAGGCAGCGACTTTGCAGTAAAGTAGCTTGGTTAAAATAACGTTAGCTAGTTATGTTATTCTATGTTCTCAGGTCCAATTAACGTTAGCTGACGTTAGCTAGCGTATGGGTAAGGCAGCTAGCTTAGTTGTCTGGTACGTTAATTGGACCTGAGAACATAGAATAACATAACTAGCTAACGTTATTTTAACCAAGCTACTTTACTGCTAAGTCGCTGCCTTGAAGTCAACGGTGAGGGCTCAAAACACCAGCGAGCTTGTTAAGTGGTCAGTTGGTTTCGGTTTATGTGAAGTAAAGGAGTCTCAACTCGCCTTCGTTTCTCCGACTCGTCGTTTCTCCGCACTTCTACAATGTATGATTTAAACAAATGCAGTATTTGTGATGCATAAAAATGTTTGTATGTACCACACACACAATTCAAGTAGTATTTACATGTGTATCATCAACTAAATGGTATAAAATAGTGAGCAGTGCTCATGTCTGGGAACATTAAAATTTCTGATCAGAAACTCATTTGGAATTGATCTATCAGTTTTAGGTTATCCCTACTCTTGTTGCATGAAAATGTATGTACCATGCACATAATTCATGTGCTATTTACAGTGCCCTCCACTATTATTGGCACCCCTGGTAAAGATGAGTAAAAAGGGTTATAAAAAATTCACCGTTTTGTGAATTACCTTAACCTCACACTGAAAAAATGAGAAAAAATCCAACCTTTAATTAAAGTACATTTATTATGAGAAAAAAAAAATCTCATCAAGAAATAATTATTTTTAACAGAACCACATGTGCCCCACTTATTGGCACCCCTGCATTTCTATATAGAATAAAGTAATATTTTTCATATTTTGTCGCATATCTTTTGCATGCCATGACTTCCTGATGTCTGTGACCCAACATCATCAAAAGACTCTAGATATCTTATTTTCTGGTACCCTTACAAGCAATATTATAATGTCTCTGCATTTGAATGGATTTCTATGGGAATTGGGGGGTGGGACTAGATTTAGCTGTAAATTGAATACATGGTTGGTAAAATGGCTGTAAGTCATCTGAGGGTCTGAGGTATCAAACGAGCCTCAAACCATCACTTTGCTACCAGATATGCAGTAGATATGGAGGGATCACTTTAAGGGTTGTTTCTCTTGACAAATGTTTCTATTGAACTCTATGGAAAAATAAATCAGGAGAAGAAATCCTTCAATGATTAGGCTAAATATTTAGGTGTGATATCAATGTTTTCATCTTAAACCATTAAGGGGAAATGTATATACTTTATAATGGACAAAACACATTGTATTCATTTTATGTACTGGATAGGGTTTTGGACCCATAGATATCTACCCGCCTATACTGATGAAAAGATTCCCTGAAGGACTCCCTAGTACACCCTAGATCCCTTTGTTCCTGCTGTAAACATGTTTGTATGCCTACCTTATAATGAAACTTATTCATGCATTCTGTTATTTCAACAATTCTGACATAATATGAATTAATAATATCATAAGAAACTGGTAGAAAAGTGTTTTTGTGCTGCCCCTAACAGTTGAAATTTCCTTTCTGCTCCCCACACTGCCCGCGCCCCAATCGTGATCTCAGAGTACCTTTTTGGAAGTACCTCTATGTCCTATGGATAATTGTTGTCGCCCACTACGGAAACAGCCAGCACTTGATTGGTTCGACCCACTACGTTACTATTTCGGCTCTACGTTTTAAACCGGAACAATGTGGCGTCCTGTTCAACTCTCTTTCTCCACCTGTTTTTGAAAATATTTGAGGTGAGAAATAGGCCATGCAGTTGCTGAATCTTGATTTATATTTGATGTGCAACATCTAGTTTGACAGTTTTATCCGAGTTATACAAAATCATTTGTATGCAATTCATTTGCATTCATTTATGCAAATAAATCGTCGCTCTCCCTCGCTCACCCCACAAAGTATTTTTCAAAATTGTTTAGTAGGTGGCTATAGCCCAATAGCCAGGGCCGAGGCACGCTGCTGGTCTTCACAGTGAAAGTCAGACACACTAACCACAAGAATACAAAATAAATACACAGAGACGGACGTTTTTTGTCGGCATTTGTGTGAGATTGAGACTAGTTACCATGTCTGAACCAAACGTTTGTTGAAAACAGATAGTCAATGGCACAGTTATTTATAGATTTTTTACACTAATGCAACAAAGCGATCTTAACCAGATTATATTTTGCATTAGAGCTGTATTGGCTGTGCCAGAGAAATGGGATATTTGTTCCTGTACTGCGTACTGTGTAATGGGGTTTTGTTGGTATGTCGGGTGACTTTCACCTCTTTTTAAGTACAAGGGAAATAGTGAACAGTTAATACTGTTCAATTTCTTAGCCTTTGCAAAATGTGAAAATCACATTCTTGTATGAAATAACCCTAACATGTGCACACTGTTTTAGTCAAAAATGAAATTACCCTTTGGTACCTGGCTTCTTGGATACTGGTATGCGACATAGGGCATTTGTAACTGTATCCTGCGATACAGTGACTTGTCAGAATAGTATCGAGAAGTCTTGTCATTGGCGGATGAGATGTCATTATCCAATGGGGAGAATTATTGTTAGAGGATATGGATCAAATTAAGCAGGAAAAAGAAGAAGAGGAAGGAGAAAAACCAACAAAATAACCCAAGTTTGGGGCTTTATTGTGTGGATGTGTGAAATTGTATCTCAATTCTGTGTGGTTACATGAGACAAGAATGTAGTTACAAGTTAACGTACAAGTTCATTTAATGTTTTTAAGGGCTGAGAGTCTGTGGTCATTATGGTTATTTCTGTAGGAAACCCTGAAAAGTGCCAAACTCTGTGTTGTATAAGTATGGTGCATGCCCCACCAAGCCGTAACTTGACAGATGGCTATCTCAATAACAATAACAAAAACCTTAAACCCCACTTAAAGGGCGTATATCATGCACAGTTCTTTGATATCACATGGCTTAAAGTCAGAAGAGATATTCAAACAGGAGTCAAAGTCTATTTGGTATTTTTATTCATGAAAAATTGATGTATGATGTATGTATGAGATACAGGTCTTATCACTGGGCGTTTCTAGGAAGGTAGTTGTGTATAAAAGCAGGTTCATTTGTAACACAGCATTTCCTGTAATTCAGAGACAGACGGCAACACTGCTGCAGCAGACTGATCAGCACACACCTGTACTGACTAACCAGCACCCAAACATGAGCGGTAAGTTTGACCTTTTACACACCTGTACTGACTAACCAGCACCCAAACATGAGCGGTAAGTTTGACCTTTTACACACCTGTACTGACTAACCAGCACCCAAACATGAGCGGTAAGTTTGATCATTTACACACCTGTACTGACTAACCAGCACCCAAACATGAGCGGTAAGTTTGACCTTTTACACACCTGTACTGACAAACCAGCACCCAAACATGAGCGGTAAGTTTGACCTTTTACACACCTGTACTGACTAACCAGCACCCAAACATGAGCGGTAAGTTTGACCATTTACACACCTGTACTGACTAACCAGCACCCAAACATGAGCGGTAAGTTTGACCTTTTACACACCTGTACTGACTAACCAGCACCCAAACATGAGCGGTAAGTTTGACCTTTTACACACCTGTACTGACTAACCAGCACCCAAACATGAGCGGTAAGTTTGACCATTTACACACCTGTACTGACTAACCAGCACCCAAACATGAGCGGTAAGTTTGACCTTTTACACACCTGTACTGACAAACCAGCACCCAAACATGAGCGGTAAGTTTGACCTTTTACACACCTGTACTGACTAACCAGCACCCAAACATGAGCGGTAAGTTTGACCTTTTACACACCTGTACTGACTAACCAGCACCCAAACATGAGCGGTAAGTTTGACCTTTTACACACCTGTACTGACTAACCAGCACCCAAACATGAGCGGTAAGCTTCACCTTTTACACACCTGTACTGACTAACCAGCACCCAAACATGAGCGGTAAGCTTCACCTTTTACACACCTGTACTGACTAACCAGCACCCAAACATGAGCGGTAAGCTTCACCTTTTACACACCTGTACTGACTAACCAGCACGCAAACATGAGCGGTAAGTTTGACCTTTTACACACCTGTACTGACTAACCAGCACCCAAACATGAGCGGTAAGTTTGACCTTTTACACACCTGTACTGACTAACCAGCACGCAAACATGAGCGGTAAGTTTGACCTTTTACACACCTGTACTGACTAACCAGCACCCAAACATGAGCGGTAAGCTTCACCTTTTACACACCTGTACTGACTAACCAGCACCCAAACATGAGCGGTAAGTTTGACCTTTTACACACCTGTACTGACTAACCAGCACGCAAACATGAGCGGTAAGTTTGACCTTTTACACACCTGTACTGACTAACCAGCACGCAAACATGAGCGCTAAGTTTGACCTTTTACACACCTGTACTGACTAACCAGCACGCAAACATGAGCGCTAAGTTTGACCTTTTACACACCTGTACTGACTAACCAGCACGCAAACATGAGCGCTAAGTTTGACCTTTTACACACCTGTACTGACTAACCAGCACGCAAACATGAGCGCTAAGTTTGACCTTTTACACACCTGTACTGACTAACCAGCACGCAAACATGAGCGCTAAGTTTGACCTTTTACACACCTGTACTGACTAACCAGCACGCAAACATGAGCGCTAAGTTTGACCTTTTACACACCTGTACTGACTAACCAGCACGCAAACATGAGCGCTAAGTTTGACCTTTTACACACCTGTACTGACTAACCAGCACGCAAACATGAGCGCTAAGTTTGACCTTTTACACACCTGTACTGACTAACCAGCACGCA
This sequence comes from Ilyophis sp. 1 JC-2022, assembly GCA_022702515.1. Classification (NCBI taxonomy): domain Eukaryota; kingdom Metazoa; phylum Chordata; class Actinopteri; order Anguilliformes; family Synaphobranchidae; genus Ilyophis; species Ilyophis sp. 1 JC-2022. The sequence goes on along the minus strand of CM040403.1, from coordinate 6,713,731 downwards.
AACATGAGCGCTAAGTTTGACCTTTTACACACCTGTACTGACTAACCAGCACGCAAACATGAGCGCTAAGTTTGACCTTTTACACACCTGTACTGACTAACCAGCACCCAAACATGAGCGGTAAGTTTGACCTTTTTAAAAATTGTATCTGTTAGAACTGATCATCCATGGAAAGCAGATGATCAGCTGTATACCAGAGCTGTGTGTGAAGCTAGTCATAAAGGGAAAATCTCAGAGCTGTGTGTGAAGTTAGTCATAAAGGGGGAATCTCAGTTCTCAATGTCAAAATCAGTTTGGCACAGATGACCTTTCTCAAGCAATAACAGCAGTACTGAGTGTAACCTTTTTTCATGAATAATAATAATAATAATAAATATAGCTGAAAGCAGCGATTCCTGGGGACCGAGCAGCGTGAGCAGCATTTGTCAAACACAGAAAATGCTAAATGGTAGACAACTCTAGACAGGGTTGACCCAAAAAGCTAATATTTGTTTCTAATCAGGGCTTTTGCCATTGTTAATGGTATGTAAACCCGATCCCGTAAGGGCTTGCGTATTATCATAAATTCTTCATTTTTCTAGTAGCCTACTTCATTTTTATGGTGACATTGTGTTGTGTGAGAACCGTAACCCGAAGAGAGCTTAAATGCACATCCTTTTTGTTGCAAATTAATCAAGAAATCTTGCCCGCTAAACCGCAACAGGACAAAATCGGTAGGCCTACACATAGACGGATGTTTCTTTCGGCTTTTGTGTGAGATTGAGACTAGTGATGATGTTTGAAAATAAATGTTAGTTCAAAATATGCAGCCAATGGCACAGTTATGAATTGATTTTTTACATTACTGCAACAACGTGCTCTGTACCAGATCATATTTTGCGTGAAAACGCAAAATTTTCTGTGTCTGAAAAATGGATACTTGTTCCCATAGCAAACTGCGTAAACGTGACCTGCGGTAAATCTTTCGTTAGTCGGTAGTACAGTAAGCTACTGTACCATGTCTGTAGCCTTTTATGTCTTAAGTACAAGTGAAACAGTGAACATGAGACGAAGTGCATGGAGGGTTGGACCCGAGAAGCACGACTCAGAACAATGGATGTAATAAATACCCGCAAGGGCTTTATTAAGGAAAGTCCAGTAATCGTTGTCTTAGCACAAGCAAAGGTCATACACAAAAAATCCAGCCAATAAACAAAAGTACCGAGGGAGAAGGCAGTCTCGTCGTCGGTAATCCAGGCAGTAGTTCGGAACCAGGAAGGCAATCAGCGTGGCAGAGGTACAAAAGGGAGAAGGCAAAAGAATAGTCGAAAAAACAAGCAGGGTCAGACCGGAGTCCTCGCCGCGTGGCAAAAGTACAAAATCAGCAAGCAGGAATCGTGGTCAGGACAGGCAGTGAAAACAAAAGGCTGGCAGAAAACAGTGGTCAAAAAACAGGCTTGGATCAAAACAGGAAATCAGAATACGTAAACTTGACAAATGCTTAAGAGTGCTAGTGAGGCAACAATTTCGCAAGGACATGACATGAACACTGATCTTATATGCAGGTGTAGACAGGTGCAGACACTTAGCTTGAGAGCAGCAGGAAATTCACAACAGCTTGAGAAAATGAGACACGTAACGAGGCAATTAGTAAATCATTAGTAGTTAACCTATCCTGACCTAGCGTTAGTAAATTAGTAATTAACATGTACGAGAAACGTAAGGTAAACATGAACACATGGTTAGATAGTTAGTATTACCCAATCCTGATCTAATGTTAGTATATTAGTAATTAGACAAGGGAGAATGAAACAATTAGGGAAGCGTGAGTGACAGCAAGAGAAGAAACAGCATGAACGCAAGGCTGCGGAAAAACATGGAAAGAACGTGAATACAAATAAGGGCGTGACATAACAATAAACATAAAACATGGCGTGGAACGGTTAGAACCGTAACAGAACAGCTAATACTGTTACATTTCCCAACCATTGCAATGAAAAGGTGTTACTTAATGTGAAAACAACATTAAAAGAAACAGAGCATTTGCCAAACATTAACTTTTTACCAAGTGGGAATTAAACCACTGACCTCATGCATGGAAAGCCAAGATTGTAACCACTAGGCCAAAGCAGGTTAACAGAAAGCAGGCGGCCAAATAAGACTTTTGTGTAGCGGTATGAGATTGTGTTGACTTACTGACTTCATAATTGAAACAGTTAGTTAATATTGTGAAATTTCTTAGCCTTTGCAATAAAAATAACTTGTTTTATGTTAAAAGAACATTCTTAGCATGACATGCCTCAAAAAAAATGTTAGGAACAGGTGGGGTAGTACAATGCCTTAACCACTAAGCTACAGGAATTTTCACAGTTGGCATGGTAGGTAGACAGCCTGTTAAGCATAGATAGTGTACTTGGGGGATGGCATACCTGCCATCCCAACATTTGTATTTCTATAGTGTATTCAACTACAGGGCTTAAGTCCTGATCTAACTCTCAATCAACCCACCCAGTCTCAGAACTTTATGTCAAATGGTTTTAGAGTTACTAGCATTTCTGTGATAAGCCACACCCAATGCAAAATTCATTGGCTTCTCATTCGGCCAGTCTTTGACATAGGCCTCAGAAAAGTAATGCATGAATGAAGGGATGAGTCTCTCAAACAGGTTTCGTGCAAATTGATCAAATTCGGTAGGAGTACCCTGGTAAGTGTTTTACAAAAAATACTAATTAGCGGAAAATCAAAGATGTCAGACTTCATAGTTCCTTGAGGCAAATTTGTTGGGCATGAGCAGCGGGACTTGTACACTAAATTTTGTGACTCTCGATCAAATGGAGCGTCGGCAGTGTCAGTGATTTTTAGTGAATTTTAAAATATTTTCTTATCTTTGGATTTCTATAGCGCCACCACGTGGCTCGATTGGGTTAAAATTACAGTGGTCAAGTCCTGATGGTACTGTTAAAAGACCAACCAAGTTTAATAACTTTTTGTCAAATGATTTTGGAATTATTAGCATTTATGTGATAGGCCACGCCCACTGAAAAATGTATTGACTTGTCATTTGGCCATTTCTTGACAAAAGCTTTAGAAAAGTAATGAATTATGGAAGGCCCGTGAGCTGAGTGCACACGAAGAGGAATAGCATTTTGTTTTACATATTTGTTTATACTTGGATCTCAACAGCACCACTATGTGGCTCGATTGGGGTAAAACTGTAGGGCTGAAGTCTTGATGTGACTGATAATAGACCTACCAAGTTTCATAATAGTTCAGATATGGATTGATTCAATTCTGTGGGGATTTTTAGAGCAGTAGTTCTGTGGTTATTAGCAACTATCCTACCAAGTGTCCGTCTGTCCGTCTGAGCTTTAACTTGCGGCCATAGTTTTTGCTGATTTTTGGTGAACATATTGCTGAATATGTTGTCATAATTTTTGACACTGTTCCCCTTGCCACCTTAAATAATTTTGCCGTTTTTGTGACCGACGCACCTGCAATTCGGGCATCAACTATTTGGCCCCTTTGGAACTCTGTTAGTATCCTCATCTTGCTTTGGACACTTACCTGTGCTGCTGGTTAGACCTATTTTAAGCAGACACATGCTGCTAATTAGCATTCAAATTACAGTTTTTCTCAATTGTTTAGACACATTTTCCCCATAGAGTTCTATTTTAAAATGAGTCAGGAGAAATAACCCTTGCAGTGATCCATCCACATCTACTCCATATCTGTCAAGAGTGATGGTTTGGGGCTCGTTCGATAGCTCAGACCCTTGATGACTTGCAGCCATTTAGCCAGCCATGTGTTCCATACTGTACAAGTGTAATTTACAGCTGAATCTAGTCTCACCCCCCTATTCCCATAGAGATCCATTCAAATGCAGAGAGCTTATAGTATCGCTTATAACAGTACCTGGAAATAAGATATCGAGAGTCTTTTGATGTTGATGGGTCACAGACTTCAGGAAGTAACAGCATGCAAAGGATATGCGACAAAATATTAAATATGATACATTAAAAATATGTTAAAGCAAAGGGTATGAATACTTATGTAAATGAAAGATTTAAGTTTTCGATTTTTAATACATTTGCAAAAATTTCTAAAAACATGTTTTCACTTTATCATTATGGGCTATTTTGTGTAGAATTTTGAGACAAAAAACTAACCCAATCTATTGTAGAATATGTCTGTAATGTACTAAAATGTGGAGACGGTGAAAGGGGTATTCAGACTTTCTGGCTTGACTGTATCCTGGATCAAGCTATGACTTAGCCTATATTTGTCAATCATTCCTGTAATCTTCTGAGGGGACAATCTTTTGTTACGGGACAATGGCTATCCATTAAAAATGGCTTTCCATTTGCTGATAACACCTTTATCAAGTCTAATGCGCAAATTGTCATTTACACCAAATGCCTGAATTGTCATTCAATGGAAAACTCGTGCACTGCAATAGACAGACAGTTGAGTTCTGAAAATGCGCTTCAGGTGTCATTACAATACAGCTCTGTTCATCTAGGCCTACAGCCTGTAAGTAAATAAAATGGTTTTGACTGAAAAAAGTTCAAAACCTTGTCCAGTGAATATTGCATTTATTGTTTTTCAAATAGCCTAAGCTACAGCGGATTTGCTGTGCATAAGGTCTTTTTTCATAGCCTACAGTTAAACAACGGCGATAAATGTCACCATGTTAACTGAATTTGAACCTTTGTATTCTTCGTCCTTCATATTTTTAAAATTACAGTGGTTTCCATACTCTCAGCTTATTAAAACCCAGCTAATTTCACCTGTTATTCCATAACTGAACAAAACGATTTTAAAAAGAACTAAGCATCTAATTAGAAACGAAAACAAATTTGCAGCACCTTACACAATTCATTTTAATGCCATTCTCTGCATGTGCGCTGCATGTTCTCTGTTTCCCCTGCTGTAAGTGGCACGTTTCACGGTCTTCCTGGGCAAGTGGATTGTTTTAAAGCGTTACGCTATGAGTAAAACAGGTTGGTCACGTTTCCATAAGCAGGACATTATAAAACAAGGGGAAATATACGTGAACATATGGGTTGCCAACCTGACAGCTTTATTGTATTTAGTGTCATCATTAAGGCAAAATAACTGTCACGAATCTACTGTCATGTCACGTTTTATTTTATTTTCTTGTCTTTGTTAGATTTCTTGTTTATGTCACGTATTGTGTTTAGTCTAGTCACGCCACGTTTTATGTTTTATTCTTGTTACGTTTCATTTTTATGTCATGTCACGTTTCATGTTCGATTATTGTTACGAGTTATTTTCTAGTCTTGTCATGTCACGTTTTATGTTTGATCCATGTTACGTTTCCCGTTCATTGTTTAAGCATACACATTTCCGTGTTTTTCCGCAGCCTTGCGTTCATGCTGTTTCTTTCTCTTGCTGTCGCTCACGCTTCCCTAATTGTTTAATTCTCCCATGTCTATTTACTAATCTACTGACGTTAGATCAGGATTGGGTAATACTAACTCTCTAACCATGTGTTCATGTTTACCTTACGTTCCTCGTGCATGTCATTTACTAATTTACTTACGATAGGTTTATTACTAACGAGTACGGGTGCTTGTTACCTTGTCAGTCTTCCACACCTGATTTCCATTCGCATGCTGCTCTCAAGCTAAGTGTCTGCACCTGTCTACAACTGCATTTAAGCTCAGTGTTCATGTCTTGTCTTTGCGAAATTGTTGCCCCCCCTGTTTATCAGTGCACTATTGAGTGTTTGTTCAAGCCTGTCTTTTGTTATGATCCAAGCCTGTTTTTGACCATTGTTATTGACCTCTGTTTTGTTACCACTGCCTACCTGTACCACGAGTTTTTGCCTGCTGTCTTTTTGTACTTTTGCCCCGCGGAGCGGACTTCGGTCTTGACTCTTGCTTTGCCTTTGACCCTGAGCCTGCCTACCGTCTGCCTGTACTTCTGCCCCGCTGACAGCTACTCTGGTTACTGGACTTTTGCATGGTGTACCGATTCTGAGACTGCCTTCTCCTTCGGTACTGTACATTGGTTTTGGCTAGATTTCTGTGTATGAACTTGTTTTTTGACCACGCTCTTTGGACATTCCTGAAATAAAGCCCTGACGGGACTTTATTTTACCACTGTTTCTGAGTCGTGCATTTAGGGTCCAACCCTCACGCACCCGTCTCAATAACGGTATTTATGTTATTAATAAATATTACTATGCAGGCAGCCTAATGAACTTCAAGAACTCCATGAGAACAGCCTCATGGAATTGATGTTTGACACTTTCATTGCATAATCAAACGAAATTCGTTGAACAAGCAGGCTAATTTGGCGTTTTCTAAGGTGAGACTGAAGCCATTGATAGCTTATTCTCAGCTGTTGCAGGTCCTTTTAGTGATATTTAACCGCATATATTTTGTAAAATAACAGCCATGTCGGGAATTACCGGGAACTCATAGGCTAATGGTTAGTCTGAATAATATTGATCATACTATTGATCCATTTATTCCTTGATCGCACTAAACACACACAAGCATGTCTGTATTCATTGAGGGCCAATCAAATTTAGTGGTATTTGAAATGTCAGTTTGGTAGTCCGGGACAAAAAAATTTCAAATTAAATAAACTTCCTACTGATGTAAGTATAGTGATCACAGTAATACATTTTTACCGGTTTTCTTTCAGAAGCCAATGTTCTCCCTCCCCTGATTGTGGTATTAGTGGGGATGAGTGGAGTAGGGAAGAGTGCAGCAGGCAACACCATCCTGGGGAGAGAGGAGTTTATATCAGAGGCCAGCCCCTCATCTCTGACCCTGACTAGCAAGAGAGGAACAGGAGAAGTGTGTGGGAGAAGAGTCATTGTGGTGGACACTCCAGGCCTGTGCAACACTAAGCTCACAAGGAAGAAGCTGAGAGAGGAGATGCAGAGAGCTGTAACTCTGTGTGACCGCAAACCCTACGTTGTCCTCCTGGTCATACAGCTGGGAAGATTCACTGAACAGGAGATGAGAGTGATGGAGACACTGCAGGAACTCTTCTCTGAGAGGGTGAATGAGGACACCATGGTCCTCTTCACTTATGGAGACAGACTGAGAAACAAAACCATTGAGGAGTTCATCAGTAGTGACACAAACCTGCAGCAACTCCTACGGAAATGTGGGAATCGATACCAAGTCTTTAACAATGAGTGCATTATGAATTATGACCAGGTGAACAGTCTCTTTGAAAAAATAAACATGTTGCCGTACAACAACATAACACAAGCCATGGGAATAGCAGCTTCGGGGGCAGTAGGAAGTGGTTCCATTAGAGGCATTTGGCCAGCAGTAGCAGCAGCAGCAAAATCAGTAGCAGCAGCAAAATCAGTAGCAGCAGTAGCAGCAGCAAAATCAGTAGCAGCAGAAGCAGCAGCAAAAGCAGCAAAATCAGCAGTAGCAGCAGCAAAATCAGCAAAATCAGCAGTAGCAGCAGTAGCAGTAGCAAAATCAGTAGCAGCAGTAGCAGCAGCAAAATCAGTAGCAGCAGAAGCAGAAGCAGTAGCAGCAGCAAAAGCAGCAAAATCAGCAGTAGCAGCAGTAGCAGTAGCAAAATCAGTAGCAGCAGTAGCAGCAGCAAAATCAGTAGCAGCAGTAGCAGCAGCAAAATCAGTAGCAGCAGTAGCAGCAGCAAAATCAGTAGCAGCAGAAGCAGAAGCAGTAGCAGCAGCAAAAGCAGCAAAATCAGCAGTAGCAGCAGTAGCAGCAGCAAAATCAGCTAAATCAGTAGCAGCAAAATCAGCAGCAGAAGCAGCAGCAGCGGCAAAAGGAGCAAAAAGAGGAGCAGCAGCAGTAGTAGCAGTAGTAGCAGGAGCAGCAGCAGTAGCAGCAGCAGCAGTAGTAGCAGCAGGAGCAGGAGCAGCAGCAGTAGCAGGAGCAGCAGCAGGAGCAGCAGCAGCAGTAGCAGCAGTAGCAGGAGCAGCAGGAGCAGCAGCAGTAGCAGGAGCAGCAGCAGTAGTAGCAGCAGGAGCAGGAGCAGCAGTAGTAGCAGGAGCAGCAGCAGCAGTAGCAGCAGTAGCAGGAGAACCAGCAGTAGTAGCAGCAGGAGCAGGAGCAGCAGCAGTAGCAGGAGCACCAGCAGTAGTAGGAGCAGGAGCAGCAGCAGTAGCAGGAGCACCAGCAGTAGTAGCAGCAGGAGCAGGAGCAGCAGCAGTAGTAGCAGCAGGAGCAGGAGCAGCAGCAGTAGCAGGAGCACCAGCAGTAGTAGCAGCAGGAGCAGGAGCAGCAGCAGTAGTAGCAGCAGGAGCAGGAGCAGCAGCAGTAGCAGGAGCACCAGCAGTAGTAGCAGCAGGAGCAGGAGCAGCAGCAGTAGCAGGAGCACCAGCAGTAGTAGCAGGAGCAGCAGCAGTAGCAGGAGCACCAGCAGTAGTAGCAGCAGGAGCAGGAGCAGCAGCAGTAGTAGCAGCAGGAGCAGGAGCAGCAGCAGTAGCAGGAGCACCAGCAGTAGTAGCAGCAGGAGCAGGAGCAGCAGCAGTAGCAGGAGCACCAGCAGTAGTAGCAGTAGTAGCAGGAGCAGCAGCAGTAGCAGGAGCACCAGCAGTAGTAGCAGCAGGAGCAGGAGCAGCAGCAGTAGCAGGAGCACCAGCAGTAGTAGCAGCAGTAGCAGTAGCAGCAGTAGTAGCAGCAGAAGCAGCAGTAGCAGAAGCAGTAGCAGAAGCAGTAGCAGCAGAAGCAGCAGAAGCAGAAGCAGTAGCAGCAGCAGAAGCAGAAGCAGTAGCAGAAGCAGCAGCAGCAGAAGCAGCAGAAGCAGAAGCAGCAGAAGCAGCAGCAGCAGAAGCAGCAGAAGCAGTAGCAGTAGCAGCAGTAGCAGAAGCAGCAGAAGCAGCAGAAGCAGAAACAGCAGAAGCAGTAGCAGTAGCAGCAGTAGCAGTAGCAGTAGTAGCAGCAGCAGCAGCAGCAGCAGCAGTAGTAGTAGTAGCAGCAGCAGTAGCAGAAGCAGAAGCAGCAGAAGCAGCAGCAGAAGCAGCAGAAGCAGAAGCAGAAGCAGCAGAAGCAGAAGCAGCAGAAGCAGAAGCAGCAGAAGCAGAAGCAGCAGAAGCAGCAGCAGTAGCAGAAGCAGAAGCAGCAGAAGCAGCAGCAGTAGCAGAAGCAGAAGCAGCAGAAGCAGCAGAAGCAGAAGCAGCAGCAGCAGTAGCAGAAGCAGCAGCAGTAGCAGAAGCAGAAGCAGCAGAAGCAGCAGCAGTAGCAGAAGCAGAAGCAGCAGAAGCAGCAGAAGCAGCAGAAGCAGTAGCAGAAGCAGAAGCAGTAGCAGCAGCAGAAGCAGAAGCAGTAGCAGAAGCAGCAGCAGCAGAAGCAGCAGAAGCAGCAGAAGCAGAAGCAGCAGAAGCAGCAGCAGCAGAAGCAGCAGAAGCAGAAGCAGAAGCAGCAGAAGCAGCAGAAGCAGTAGCAGAAGCAGAAGCAGCAGAAGCAGAAGCAGCAGGAGCAGCAGCAGTAGTAGCAGCAGGAGCAGGAGCAGCAGCAGTAGCAGGAGCAGCAGCAGCAGTAGCAGCAGTAGCAGGAGCACCAGCAGTAGTAGCAGCAGGAGAAGGAGCAGCAGCAGTAGCAGGAGCAGCAGCAGTAGTAGCAGCAGGAGCAGGAGCAGCAGCAGTAGCAGGAGCACCAGCAGTAGTAGCAGCAGGAGCAGGAGCAGCAGCAGTAGCAGTAGTAGCAGTAGTAGCAGGAGCAGCAGCAGTAGCAGGAGCACCAGCAGTAGTAGCAGCAGGAGCAGGAGCAGCAGCAGTAGCAGGAGCACCAGCAGTAGTAGCAGCAGTAGCAGGAGCAGCAGCAGTAGCAGGAGCACCAGCAGTAGTAGCAGCAGGAGCAGCAGCAGTAGCAGGAGCACCAGCAGTAGTAGCAGCAGTAGCAGGAGCAGCAGCAGTAGCAGGAGCACCAGCAGTAGTAGCAGCAGGAGCAGGAGCAGCAGCAGTAGCAGGAGCACCAGCAGTAGTAGCAGCAGGAGCAGGAGCAGCAGCAGTAGCAGCAGTAGCAGCAGTAGTAGCAGTAGTAGCAGCAGTAGCAGCAGGAGCAGCAGGAGCACCAGCAGTAGTAGCAGGAGCAGCAGCAGTAGCAGCAGTAGCAGCAGTAGTAGCAGTAGTAGCAGTAGTAGCAGCAGTAGCAGGAGCAGCAAAAGCAGTAGCAGCAAAAGCAGTAGCAGGAGCAGCAAAAGCAGCAGTAGCAGGAGCAAAAGCAGCAGTAGCAGGAGCAAAAGCAGTAGCAGTAGCAGCAGTAGTAGTAGCAGTAGTAGCAGCAGTAGCAGGAGCAGCAGCAGTAGCAGTAGCAGCAGTAGTAGTAGCAGTAGTAGCAGCAGGAGCAGCAGCAGTAGCAGGAGCACCAGCAGTAGTAGCAGCAGGAGCAGGAGCAGCAGCAGTAGCAGCAGTAGCAGCAGTAGTAGCAGCAGTAGCAGCAGGAGCAGCAGGAGCACCAGCAGTAGTAGCAGGAGCAGCAGCAGTAGCAGCAGTAGCAGCAGTAGTAGCAGTAGTAGCAGTAGTAGCAGCAGTAGCAGGAGCAGCAAAAGCAGTAGCAGCAAAAGCAGTAGCAGCAGCAAAAGCAGTAGTAGTAGTAGTAGCAGTAGCAGCAGTAGCATGGTTATTATGCAGCTAGGGAGATATGGAGGAGATCATATCAGGAGAAGGAGATTCTCATGATGAGTTTCTACAGAAAATGTGTGAGGAAATGGCAGCGTTTCAGTTCCGAGTGGTGATACTGATAAATAATCTTTCCATTCAGTGTTTCTATACAGCTGATTCCAATTATGTAATATGTGAGTTACTTTGACTTCCCAGATGTAAAGTAATCATTAAAGATTAAAGTAATTATGGGCCTTTCTGCCAAATTGGTGTCATTTGCATGTTGTAACTTTTCAAAATAAAGTTAATAATATTGTGAAATTTCTTAGCCTTTGCAATAAAAATAACTTGTTTTATGTTAAAAGAACATTCTTAGCATGACGTGCCTCAAAAAAAATGTTAGGAAAAGGTGGGGTAGTATAATACCTTAACCACTAAGCTACAGGAATTTTCACAGTTGGCATGGTAGGTAGACAGCCTGTTAAGCATAGATAGTGTACTTGCGTGAGGACCTGACAGGGTTTCTGTACAGAGCAGAGAGCCTGATAAATAATATTTCCATTCGGTGTTTCTATACTACCGATTCCAAATCTCTACATCTGGGAAGTCAAAGTAACTCACATGTTAAAGTAATTATTAAAGATTAAAGTTATTACATTAATCTTGTCAAATGTTATATCTGAATAATTGTGATTAAGGTTGGATTACAGGAGAACAGCAGTAAAGCTGATTTATGTATTTGTTTTCTGTATGTGCTGTCTTGCTACTGACAGTAAATTCAAAAAGGTCTTTGTGTTTTCTGTGTGAATTCCTTCCTGTGAGACCCAATGTTGGTAATCTGATTGGCTCCTAAGAAAGCCTGAATATTAGTTTATTTAACAAGTCTTTATGTGCAGGACTGCAGCTAATGAACTCCCCTGAGCTCTTGGTCATTGTGTTTTAGATTGGTCTTTGCACGGATCATATTGGACAGGTATTAACTGGGTATAAATAGTAATCTTAATTTAAAAAAATATATATAATTTTTTTTTTAAATATATATATATGAAATGCTGTTAATACGCTTTCTGCTTTAAGTGTTTGCCTATGCTGCTCTGGGTAATGTTAGTTCCTCAGTGCTAAGTGTCATTTATTTGTTTGCTATCTAATCCTTTTTAGAATAAAATTATATGTTGTAAAACATTTTCCTGTTTGTCTATTATTCTACATCACACATAATTCTGTGCTCTTTCACACGGGTGTGTGGGGGGGCTGTGGTGGCACACGCCCCCACAGAAATTTGATTTAAGGGTTGTTTCTCCTGACTTTTTTTTTTTCCATAGAGTTCTATATGTAAATGAGTCAGAAGAAATAACCCTTGCAGTGATCCATCCACATCTACTCCATATCTGGCAACAGAGTGATGGTTTGGGGCTCGTTCGATAACTCAGACCCTTGATGACTTACAGCCATTTAGCCAGTCATGTGTTCCATACTGTACCAGTGTAATTTACAGCTGAATCTAGCCTCACCCCCCAATTCTCATAGAGATCAGTTAAACTGCAGAGAGCTTATAGTATCGCTTGTAACAGTACCTGGAAATAAGATATCGAGAGTCTTTTGATGTTGATGGGTCACAGACTTCAGGAAGTAACAGCATGCAAAGGATATGCAACCAAATATGAAATATGATACTTTAAAAATATGTTAAAGCAAAGGGTGTGAATACTTATGTAAATGAAAAATTTCAGTTTCCGATTTAATACATTTACTAAAATTTCTAAAAACATGTTTTCACTTTGTCATTATGGGCTATTTTGTGTAGAATTTTTAGACAAAAAATGAACTCAATCTATTGTAGAATATGTCTGTAATGTAATAAAACGTGGAGAAGGTGAAAGGGGTAATCAGACTTTCCGGCTTGACTGTATGCTCGGGAATGTCTGTTGGATCTGCAGACTGCAGCAACAAAGTTTACCATCGCTCTTCACCATAGTTGAAGATTTCGGGACTGGTCCGGGAGTGCAGGCAATCTTCAAAGGGCAACCAGGGAAGGAGGACATGATGCAGGGGAGGAGTGAGGAGACGACTGGGAGGATTGTGTATGGAGGAGAGTCGTGGAGGTGCAGTTTGTGTGTTGGACTGCTTGGTGACACTGGACATCTCGGGACAGCGGGGGCTCTTTTTAATCATGGCTGTATTGCACTTTAATTCACTTGATTGATGTAATGATTCTGTTGGATGTCTTTGTTTGATGTTTGTTTGTGTGTTGTGGGTCTGCTCCACTGTCTGTCTTTTTTGTTGCTGCTGGGGCTACAACTGAAGTTCCCTAGTAGGAAAATAAAAGTTATTCTATTCTATAGGTGTACAATTGCATTTCTTGGTGCATCTGACCCTGAGATCATTGTTTATGTTGCACTCAGAAATCGTATCTGTTACCCCCCAGCACAATGTTCTTCAGACACTGTTAGTGGTCTGTTCAATAAACTCTCCAAATGTGGACTTTCCATGTTCTTGTTTCTCCATTTTTTCCCCAACTTTGAAATGCCCAACTGGACAAGCCAACCTTGCACAAACATGAGTTGAAGGATTACACCTCATGTGCTTGTGCAGCTTTGGCAAGCAGAGCGCAGGTGCCCCATTTACCAGCAGGGGTCACTAGGCTTCAACGAACCCTCCCATCCATGGGTGACGGTGGCTCAATTATGCACCCCTGTGGAGCCGCCGGCTATAGTCAGCGCTGGCACAGACTAGATTCAAACCCAGTCCATGGAACTCATCAACACACCAAATGTACATTCTACTGGATGAGCCACCTGCTGGCCTAGACTTTTTATGTCTTTATTTTGAAAAATGAGTCATCAAGGGTCTGAGCTATCGAACGAGCCCCAAACCATCACTCTGTTGCCAGATATGGAGTAGATGTGGATGGATCACTGCAAGGGTTATTTCTCATGACTCATTTTCCTAAAGAACTCTATGGGGAAAAACGTCAGGAGAAACAACCCTTAAAGGGATCCATCCACATCTACTCCATATCTGGCCGCAGAGTGATGGTTTGGGGCTTGTTTGATACCTTAGACCCTTGATGACGTACAGCCATTTCGCCAGTCATGTGTTCCATACTGTACCAGAGTAATTTACAGCTGAATCTAGTCTTACACCCCAATTCTCATAGAGATCAGTTCAAATGCAGAGAGGTTATAGTATCGCTTGTAACAGTACCTGAAAATAAGATATTGAGAGTCTTTTGATGTTGATTGGTCACAGACTTCAGGAAGTAACAGCATGCAAAGGATATGCGACCAAATATTAAATATGATACTTTAAAAATATGTTAAAGCAAAATATTATAATTTTCTGAGACACTGAATTTTGGGTTTCATTAGCTGTAAGCCATAATCATCAAAATGACAAGAAATAAAGGCTTGAAATATTTCACTCTATGTTTAATGAATCTATATAATATATGAGTTTCACTTTCTGAAATGAGTGACAAAAAATATTGAACTTTTTCACGATATAAAATTGTTTTGAGCTGCACCTGTATACTGCAAAGCTACTAGTGCATTTGTGTCCGGATGAAAAATGGAGGGAGAAGAGCAAGGACGTCTTGCAAGAGGGAGAGGTATACGAATCCGTGGTGGTCGTGTGAGAGGAGGAGGAGGGAGGAGGGCAAGGACGTCTTGCAAGAGGGAGAGGTATACGAATCCGTGGTGGTCGTGTGAGAGGAGGGAGGAGGGAGGAGGGAGGAGGGAGGAGGGCACAGGGCACAGAATTTTGAATGACATACGGGCTACAATTGTGGCCCATGTACTTAACCATGGCCGAGGCTGGTCAAAGGGTCCAGCCCAATCTCTGCCGATACTCCGTGGCCTCAATAATCCGGACATTTAGGATTGAAAACAGGTACGTGATCATGCTACATATTTCTTTACAGTATTCCATATACGCTTGTCAAGTTTTAGAATTTAGATTACATTGAATTTGTTTATCAATTCTTACTGTATTGTTTGCATTTATAGAACTGAACCACTACCCCATCCTGGAGGTAGAAGAAATGTTTTCACACCTGAACAGGAAAATGAAACGGTCAACATGGTGAGGGCAAATTAGACTCAGAGCACTGTGATAGAGGATAATGCCATAAGACTCATTAATTCAGAGCGCTGTGATCGAAGATAATGGCATATTTGGAAACATCAACACAGTGAGCCTTTTCACAATAGACCGGGTGTTGAGGAGAAACCAATTATCACTCAAACTGTATACTGTTCCTTTTGAAAGGAATAGTGACCGGGTGAAGGAGCTCAGGCACCAGTATGTACGGTAAGACCTCATCAATGTACACTACAGTAATGTCTTACCATTGCATAGTAACGTTACATAAATACCTTCTTTTTAGAATATGTAACCAACATTTTGGATGTACTGTAGGCGTGCGTGTACATTACTGTACTCTAGTAGCATGGTTTTCTAAACTATATGTTTTTGTATCTTTTGCAGAGAGTAATAGAGTTAGAGGCGAACGAAACTCCACACATATTTGTATATGTTGACGAGGCAGGCTTCAATTTAACAAAAGTTTGACGACGTGGCAGAAATCTTCTAGGTCACTGGGCCACAATTGATGTGCCAGGTCAACGCGGGGGCAACGTAACGATGTGTGCCGGCATATCAGAAAATGGCGTCACTGCCCACATCCCCCTCATTGGGCCCTACAACACCCAGTGTCTCCTGGCTTTCGTGGAGGTCCTTTATGGCAATCTCATTCCTGAGGATGAGAGGGGGTTGGTGAGGGCTGAATTAGGGCCAGTGTACGTAGTAATTTGGGACAATATCAGCTTTCACCAATCTGCTCTCATCAGGGAGTGGTTTGATGTCCAGCCAAGGATGGCAATGCTGTTCCTCCCACCCTATTCACCGTTCCTCAATTAAATTGAGGAATTCTTTTCAGCATGGAGATGGAAAGTGTATGACCGCCAGCCTCATACCCCGATGTCCTTGCTAGAAGTCATGGATGCTGGGTGTGAGGACATCACACCAGAAGCTTGCAGGGGATGGCAGCAGCATACAAGGAGATATTTCCAACGTTGCATGGCAAGGGGAAATATCAGGTGCGATGTTTATGAACAGTTGTGGCCCAACA
Organism: Ilyophis sp. 1 JC-2022; assembly: GCA_022702515.1. NCBI lineage: Eukaryota > Metazoa > Chordata > Actinopteri > Anguilliformes > Synaphobranchidae > Ilyophis > Ilyophis sp. 1 JC-2022. The sequence goes on along the minus strand of CM040403.1, from coordinate 6,698,054 downwards.
GAGAGGAGCGAGTGTACTGGGCAGGTTAAAAGATCTTGCAGGAACTCCTACCACTACTGGCCCCAGCCACTGCATCCCACTGCAGCAGAGTGCCCTGTGACCTTTGACCTATGACCCTGCGCCTGTCTGGGTGTTGGATATCCGGGAGGTTTTCAGGTTGCAGGATACCAGGAAGGGAACAGTAGGAATGTTTGTGTAGTGAATGCAGTAATGGTCACAGTTCAGGAAATTGATTGAAAAATGTCAATTAATGTCCTCTTGAGATTTTTCAATTGATTCATTTAATTTGTATTAATTTCCTGAATTAGAATTACCTAAACAGACACCTTGGAGTTCCCTTTCCCACTGCAGAGCTGGAACCAGGCTGACTCATTATAGCCCTTTCCCACTGTAGAGCTGGAACCAGGCTGACTCATTATAGCCCTTTCCCACTGTAGAGCTGAAACCAGGCTGACTCATTATAGCCCTTTCCTACTATAGAGCTGGAACCAGGCTGACTCATTATAGCCCTTTCCCACTGTAGAGCTGGAACCAGGCTGGCTCATTATAGCCCTTTCCCACTGTAGAGCTGGAACCAGGCTGGCTCATTATAGCCCTTTCCCACTGTAGAGCTGGAACCAGGCTGGCTCATTATAGCCCTTTCCCACTGTAGAGCTGAAACCAGGCTGACTCATTATAGCCCTTTCCCACTGTAGAGCTGAAACCAGGCTGACTCATTATAGCTTTTTCCCACGACAGAGCCAGAATCAGCCTGGCTCATTGTATCCCTTTCCCATTTTAGAGCTGAAAGAATGCCTGGCCAAAATCTAATTTGTAAAAGATAGGAATTTCGCAAGAGGGAAAAGTTCATGAGTGTGAGCCACTGTTTATTTTATATGAGTAAAACTGGTTTCCCCCGTTCCTTCAGTTGAATTGGCTTTGTCTATTGCTAATGTATTTCTAGTAGTGCCTAGTTATCTTTTCAGTACAGAGGAGAGTTGTGGCGTTTCTTGCTTCAGAATCTCATATGGCAGGGAAAGACTCTGCCTTAGTTACCGAGCTGTACTAGCCATGCAACTCTGAACGGTTTAAACAAGGACTGACATTCTTACGCATGTCTATATGTACCAAGAAATAATGTTCATCATGTGTAGGGCAGGGGTGTATTCTCCTGCAAAGGCTACACTTGTGTTTCCTCACTGAAACATCCTCCGGGAGCTTCCTCGTTCCTCGTTCCCCCGAGGAGCATTTAGCGAATAGGAATGTCCTTAAAGATGGTGAACCTCGATCAATTTCCGGGTCAGGCGAGGACAGAGCAGATGAGGACGTATAAAATAAGCGATTGGTATGAACCCCAGTTCTATGTGGAGCTGTACTGGGCACGCAGCTCCACATTATGGAATGAACCCCAGTTCTATGTGAAGCTGTACTGGGCACGCAGCTCCACATTATGGTTAAAAGGGTGCAAATTAGTTTCCAGTGGCGTTCGTTACCCTGTTTGTGAGGACACAGTCGATATGGCTCTGATTCGGAACGCAGCCCCAGTCCAGCGAATTACGTCATTAGGACTGATTGACACCCTAACTGAATAAACAGGGTGAGAGCAGGCAGGTTCTGCTAACGGGAAGCAGGGCCACTCTGCCTAATGGATTCCCCTGCCACCTTCCAGAACCATCTACACAGCCGAGACCACCCACAGCTCTCCCATATTCTCATGTTAATTCTCCCTGGTATCAGACTTACATGTGGATGGGGCTATTAAAGGCTATGCGCCTGCCCTTACATCAGATGTGGGGAATTGTGGTTTCATACGTACAATACAAGATGTCTTCAATGATGTACATTTCATAATTGCAGACTTTCATAACTACAAAATAATTTAAGTCACAGACCTGTTAAAGAATGAGCTGAGAGAATGTCAATGTTTGACTGTATAGTGTGTGGCTTTATAATCATTAACTTGCCTTTTTCCACAGTAAAACGCTTCTACAAAGTCTCACCTTCGTTTGTTTTTACCTCTCCCTCCATCGCCCCATCCGCTCTCTTCCCCTGCATCGCAAATTTATCTCCTCACACCGCTTTGCCCTGTATGTTCATGTAAACGTACAATGCAAATGTGTTCTCGTCCGTTTGTCGTCTTTTAAATGATGCCATTTTGGCCAGGTCTCTCTCGAAAAAGAGTTCCTTGGTTTCAAGTTACTTACCTGGTAAAATAAAAGTCAAATAAAAAAAATGTAAAAAATAATATCATACAACACAGGTAGGTGAGTGCTTATGTCATAAAAAGTACACAGCAATCAAAATGGCATTCAATGTTACACAGTGCTGTAATCTTTTTATGAGATTTAAAAATTACGTACAAAATATCCCATTTTGTGAAGCTAAAAGGCTAATTTGTGCAAAAATAATGTGAGAATTTTATGACAGTTTAGGGTTTACAAAGCATGTCATGAGTTTTCTTTTCTAAAAGAATTTAATGGCATTGCAAAACAAGGAAAAACACAGAAGGACATTCCTTAAATGCAACCCTTGTACAAAAATTTAAATTAAACATAACAAATGTACACCTTTGAATGTACAGCTTAAACGCACACAAAAAAATAAAAAATGTTTTTCTAGTTGACAAGACTTTAATATCACACATAGCGCTCAGGTTAGGCGCTGTCCCGAGTTTAGTCTACTCTCATCTTCATACACTGACCAGAACAAACATGAAAATAAGAGATGAAACCACAGAGAAATAGATTTGAATATCCTAAACTTTTCTGACGCAGAGATAGATCAACCTGCGTGTGCACTGACAGCGCACTCTCAAACCAATGACTCTCACACCTGTCTCTCCTGCATACCGTCTCGACCCTGACTCACCTGGATCTCACACCTGTCTCGCCTGCATAAAGCCTCACCCCCCCCCTCCCAGACTCAACTGGATCTCATACTAATCTCTGCCCTGTCTCACACCTGTTCACCAAGGTCCAACAGTCGGAACTTGTCCTGGGAATAGAAGCAGGCCTTCACCACCCGACCACCAAAGTATCTTCCGTTAAGGTCCACAACAGCTGCAAGAACAAATACAACAATCAGTTATTCATACTCACAGAATACACTCAGACCCCACTAACAGCCCACAGAATGGAGTTTCAGGACTGATCACACACTCAGACCCCACTAACAGCCCACAGAATGGAGTTTCAGGACTGACCACACACTCAGACCCGACTAACAGCCCACAGAATGGAGTTTTAGGACTGACCACACACTCAGACCCCACTAACAGCCCACAGAATGGAGTTTCAGGACTGATCACACACTCAGACCCCACTAACAGCCCACAGAATGGAGTTTCAGGACTGATCACACACTCAGACCCCACTAACAGCCCACAGAATGGAGTTTCGGTACTGATCACACACTCAGACCCCACTAACAGCCCACAGAATGGAGTTTCAGGACTGATCACACACTCAGACCCCACTAACAGCCCACAGAATGGAGTTTCAGGACTGATCACACACTCAGACCCCACTAACAGCCCACAGAATGGAGTTTCAGGACTGATCACACACTCAGACCCCACTAACAGCCCACAGAATGGAGTTTCAGGACTGATCACACACTCAAACCCCACTAACAGCCCACAGAATGGAGTTTCAGGGCTGATCACACACTCAGACCCCACTAACAGCCCACAGAATGGAGTTTCAGGACTGATCACACACTCAGACCCCACTAACAGCCCACAGAATGGAGTTTCAGGACTGATCACACACTCAGACCCCACTAACAGCCCACAGAATGGAGTTTCAGGGCTGACCACACACTCAGACCCCACTAACAGCCCACAGAATGGAGTTTCAGGACTGACCACACACTTGCTGAAAAAAGGTGGGATGGAGAAATTGAACATCTAAAAACTCACAGAAGAGCGCACAGAAAGAGCCAAATGAAACATTTAGGCAATTAGCAGACGCGCTGTTCCAGGGGGACAAACTCAGCTTACATTTTCTACACACAATCCTTGTAAAACAGCCAGATGTTTTACTGATGGAATTCAGGTTAAATCGCTAGCTCAGGGTTATAAACGCAGTGCCCCATTTGGGCATCGAACCCGCATCACAAGCCCAGTTTCATGACCATTATTAGTGCGCACCCACCAAGCTGCTCCAGTGAGATTACGCGCCCTGTCGCGCCCCGACTCTTTGGGGGGGTCTCTCACCTTTAATGGCGGACTCCACCCTCTCAAACTCCAGGAATATTCGGACTGCTTCGTCGTCCGTCACGCCCGAGATCTGTGTGTGTGTGTGCATGTGTGTGGGGGGGGGGGGGTTACATTTCACAGATTTTATCTGAATGATCAAACATTTCTCTTATCTTTCATTTGCAGAATAGTCTCAAATTCAGACACTCGTTAACACGTGTGAAACACGCACAGGGCACACGGACACAAACAAACATATAATGGCACAAACACACACACACGGTTCTCACCTCAAAGATGACACACTTGATGACTCTCCCGTATTTCTCGCACTCTTCTTTAGTTTCACCCTCAAGGTCTTCATCCACCTCCCCTCTGCCCACCATGTTCTACCACAAACCAACAAGCTTTATGAATACAGTGTTAAAGCTCCCCTCTGCCCACCATGTTCTACCACAAACCAACAAGCTTTATGAATACAGTGTTAAAGCTCCCCTCTGCCCACCATGTTCTACCACAAACCAACAAGCTTTATGAATACAGAGTTAAAGCTCCCCTCTGCCCACCATGTTCTACCACAAACCAACAAGCTTTATGAATACAGTGTTAAAGCTCCCCTCTGCCCACCATGTTCTACCACAAACCAACAAGCTTTGTGAATACAGTGTTAAAGCTCCCCTCTGCCCGCCATGTTCTACCACAAACCAACAAGCTTTGTGAATACAGTGTTAAAGCTCCCCTCTGCCCACCATGTTCTACCACAAACCAACAAGCTTTCTGAATAGTGTTAAAGCTCCCCTCTGCCCACCATGTTCTACCACAAACCAACAAGCTTTGTGAATAGTGTTAAAGCTCCCCTCTGCCCACCATGTTCTACCACAAACCAACAAGCTTTGTGAATCCAGTGTTAAAGCTCCCCTCTGCCCACCATGTTCTACCACAAACCAACAAGCTTTATGAATACAGTATTAAAGCTCCCCTCTGCCCACCATGTTCTACCACAAACCAACAAGCTTTATGAATACAGTGTTAAAGCTCCCCTCTGCCCACCATGTTCTACCACAAACCAACAAGCTTTATGAATACAGTGTTAAAGCTCCCCTCTGCCCACCATGTTCTACCACAAACCAACAAGCTTTGTGAATACAGTGTTAAAGCTCCCCTCTGCCCACCATGTTCTACCACAAACCAACAAGTTTTGTGAATACAGTGTTAAAGCTCCCCTCTGCCCACCATGTTCTACCACAAACCAACAAGCTTTATGAATACAGTATTAAAGCTCCCCTCTGCCCACCATGTTCTACCACAAACCAACAAGCTTTATGAATACAGTGTTAAAGCTCCCCTCTGCCCACCATGTTCTACCACAAACCAACAAGCTTTATGAATACAGTGTTAAAGCTCCCCTCTGCCCACCATGTTCTACCACAAACCAACAAGCCTTGTGAATACAGTGTTAAAGCTCCCCTCTGCCCACCATGTTCTACCACAAACCAACAAGCTTTGTGAATAGTGTTAAAGCTCCCCTCTGCCCACCATGTTCTACCACAAACCAACAAGCTTTGTGAATAGTGTTAAAGCTCCCCTCTGCCCACCATGTTCTACCACAAACCAACAAGCTTTGTGAATACGGTGTTAAAGCTCCCCTCTGCCGACCATGTTCTACCACAAACCAACAAGCCTTGTGAATACAGTGTTAAAGCTCCCCTCTGCCCACCATGTTCTACCACAAACCAACAAGCTTTGTGAATAGTGTTAAAGCTCCCCTCTGCCCACCATGTTCTACCACAAACCAACAAGCTTTGTGAATAGTGTTAAAGCTCCCCTCTGCCCACCATGTTCTACCACAAACCAACAAGCTTTGTGAATACGGTGTTAAAGCTTTGTGAATAGTGTGCATGTTTGACAGCATTAAAGCTTTATGAATACAGACTGTATGCTTGACAGTGTGTGAATATAGTGTGTATGTTTGACAGCTTTGTGAATAGTGTGTATATGTTTGACGTTGTATAACTTCGTGAATATACTGTGTATGTTTGACAATGCTTTATGAATACGGTGTGTACGACTGACAGTGCTCTGTGAACACAGTGTGTACGATTGACAGCGCTCTGTGAATACAGCGTGTTTGACAGTGCTCTGTGAATACAGCGTGTATGATTGACAGTGCTCTGTGAATACAGCGTGTACGATTGACAGTGCTCTGTGAATACAGCGTGTACGATTGACAGCGCTCTGTGAATAGAGCGTGTGATTGACAGCGCTCTGTGAATAGAGCGTGTGATTGACAGCGCTCTGTGAATAGAGCGTGTGATTGACAGCGCTCTGTGAATAGAGCGTGTGATTGACAGCGCTCTGTGAATAGAGCGTGTGATTGACAGCGCTCTGTGAATAGAGCGTGTGATTGACAGCGCTCTGTGAATAGAGCGTGTGATTGACAGCGCTCTGTGAATAGAGCGTGTGATTGACAGCGCTCTGTGAATAGAGCGTATGATTGACAGCGCTCTGTGAATAGAGCGTATGATTGACAGCGCTCTGTGAATAGAGCGTTTGATTGACAGCGCTCTGTGAATAGAGCGTGTGATTGACAGCGCTCTGTGAATAGAGCGTGTGATTGACAGCGCTCTGTGAATAGAGCGTGTGATTGACAGCGCTCTGTGAATAGAGCGTGTGATTGACAGCGCTCTGTGAATAGAGCGTGTGATTGACAGCGCTCTGTGAATAGACGTGTGATTGACAGCGCTGATGACAGCGCTCTATGAAGCGCGTTGATTGACAGCGCTCTGTGAATAGAGCGTGTGATTGACAGCGCTCTGTGAATAGAGCGTGTGATTGACAGCGCTCTGTGAATAGAGCGTTGATTGACAGCGCTCTTGATTGACAGCGCTCTGTGAATAGAGCGTGTATTTGCGCTCTGTGACAAGCTCTGTGAATAGAGCGTTTGATTGACAGCGCTCTGTGAATAGAGCGTGTGATTGACAGCGCTCTGTGAATAGAGCGTGTGATTGACAGCGCTCTGTGAATAGAGCGTTTGATTGACAGCGCTCTGTGAATAGAGCGTGTGATTGACACAGCGCTCTGTGACTAGAGCGTTTGATTGACAGCGCTCTGTGAATAGAGCGTGTGATTGACAGCGCTCTGTGAATAGAGCGTTTGATTGACAGCGCTCTGTGAATAGAGCGTGTGATTGACAGCGCTCTGTGAATAGAGCGTTTGATTGACAGCGCTCTGTGAATAGAGCGTTTGATTGACAGCGCTCTGTGAATAGAGCGTTTGATTGACAGCGCTCTGTGAATAGAGCGTGTGATTGACAGCGCTCTGTGAATTGCGTGTGATTGACAGCGCGCTCTGTGAATAGAGCGTTTGATTGACAGCGCTCTGTGAATAGAGCGTTGATAGAGCGTGTGATTGACAGCGCTCTGTGAATAGAGCGTGTTTGACATGATTGACAGCGCAGCTGTGAATAGAGCGTGTGATTGACAGCGCTCTGTGAATAGCGTAGTTTGATTGACAGCGCTCTGTGTGAAATAGAGCGTATGATTGACAGCGCTCTGTGAATAGAGCGCTCTGTGATTGACAGCGCTCTGTGAATAGAGCGTTTGTGATTGACAGCGCTCTGTGAATAGAGCGTTTGTGATTGACAGCGCTCTGTGAATAGAGCGTGTTGATTGACAGCGCTCTGTGGAGCGTCTGTGAATAGAGCTGTGAATAGATTGATTGACAGCGCTCTGTGAATAGAGCGTGTGATTGACAGCGCTCTGTGAATAGAGCGTGTGATTGACAGCGCTCTGTGAATAGAGCGTGTGATTGACATTGTGAATAGAGCGCGTGATAGAGCGTGTGATTGACAGCGCTCTGTGAATAGAGCGTTTGATTGACAGCGCTCTGTGAATAGAGCGTGTGATTGACAGCGCTCTGTGAATAGAGCGTTTGATTGACAGCGCTCTGTGAATAGAGCGTATGATTGACAGCGCTCTGTGAATAGAGCGTTTGATTGACAGCGCTCTGTGAATAGAGCGTGTGATTGACAGCGCTCTGTGAATAGAGCGTTTGATTGACAGCGCTCTGTGAATAGAGCGTGTGATTGACAGCGCTCTGTGAATAGAGCGTTTGATTGACAGCGCTCTGTGAATAGAGCGTATGATTGACAGCGCTCTGTGAATAGAGCGTTTGATTGACAGCGCTCTGTGAATAGAGCGTGTGATTGACAGCGCTGTGAATAGAGCGTTTGATTGACAGCGCTCTGTGAATAGAGCGTGTGATTGACAGCGCTCTGTGAATAGAGCGTGTGATTGACAGCGCTCTGTGAATAGAGCGTATGATTGACAGCGCTCTGTGAATAGAGCGTGTGATTGACAGCGCTCTGTGAATAGAGCGTATGATTGACAGCGCTCTGTGAATAGAGCGTTTGATTGACAGCGCTCTGTGAATAGAGCGTGTGATTGACAGCGCTCTGTGAATAGAGCGTGTGATTGACAGCGCTCTGTGAATAGAGCGTGTGATTGACAGCGCTCTGTGAATAGAGCGTTTGATTGACAGCGCTCTGTGAATAGAGCGTATGATTGACAGCGCTCTGTGAATAGAGCGTTTGATTGACAGCGCTCTGTGAATAGAGCGTATGATTGACACTATCCGAGACTCACACGGAGCAGCACAACTTTGGTGGGGCATTTGAGGATCTCAGTCAGCGGGTTGGCGTCCGACTTCTTCCCTGCATCCACTGTGGTGGGGGGGGGGGGGGGGGGCAGACAGGGGATATGCTCACATAAGGTTCTCACATATGCTCACATATGCTCACCCAGTTCTTTATCTTTTTTTATGCACCCTAAAATAGATTTAATTGTCCATTAGGGTCTGTTACAGAACAAGGACAATTTTAACGGTTCAAATTAACCAACTTTTTTTGCGGACTGTTCTGTAATAAAATTAAAATACTGAGAATAGTTTTGGTTAATGTGGTCAAGAAAATACACTTTACAAAACAAACAGAGCGATGGAAAGAGAAGGATAAAAAAGGTGAAGAAATGGGGAAAAGGAAGGCTCACCTATGGACCCTAAGCTCCACGGGGCTGATTCACCCACAGGCAACGTGCTGGCAGCCTGAGCGGAGCCTGCTGCTGAAGAAGACACGAGTTCACACACACACACACACACGCACACGCACACATATACACACGCACGCACACGCACACACGTATACACACACACACACATATATATACACACATATACACACGCACACACACACATATATATATACACACATATACACACGTATTCATACACACACGCGCACACACACACACACATATATATATACACACATATACACGCACGCACGCACACACACACACACACACACACACATATACACACAAACATGAGCTTGTGTTGTCATGGTTACACCACAGTATGATCAGCAGAGTAAATATGCGTAGAGATCATATGAGAGAGAGAGAGTGGGGAGTGTCTGCATGTTTAAGTGGTTCAAGCATGTGTGTGAGAGAGAGAGAGAGAGAGAGAGAGAGAGAGAGAGAGAGAGAGAGAGAGAGAGAGAGAGAGAGAGAGAGAGAGAGAGAGAGAGAGAGAGAGAGAGAGAGAGAGAGAGTGTGTGTGTGTGTGTGTGTGTGTGTGGGCAGGTATGAGTGTGTGTGCAGGTCTTACTCTTGTCAGTGAGGTCTCCCACGATGATCTTGCCGCCCCTCTTGCTGGTCTTCTCCACAGACAGGGCGGTGCTGAGGCCCTGCTCGTGTTTCCCCAAGCCTTGCCCCTCCCGAAAGCCATACTTCTGCATGATCTTATGAGCCACTGTCCCACTGCAGGGAGCCGCGCGCACACACACACACACACACACACACAAATGCGCACACACACACACACACACACACAAACAAAGGAACATAAAAAGAGAGCATTTCCACACCTTATTCAACAGCAGGTACAATTTAAGAGCAGGTACAATTTTCAACGAGGACGAGACTGTATCCGGTATAATTACATTAGTCTCAGCATATGAAAGGGTTACATTAGCACCCCCCCAGTGAGTGAGTAAAATTAGGCCCACCCCATATTGGCCAGGAAGGAGCTGCTGGGTCCGGGGGGGGAGCGGGGGCGCTCCGGATCCTCATAGAGGGGCGGCGGGATGGCGGCTTTGGAGGCGCGCGGTCGGCCCTCGTCTTCGGGGTACCCCGTGCCCAGTTCTGGAACAACAACAAGGAGGTGCATTTGCTTATCAGCGGAACAAAGGCTCCCTTATTCAGCACCATGTGTTTCAGTGTGTACAATGAGACTCTGACAAACTCAAGAGCTCATTGGCTGGGAGTGGAGCCTGACTTAACAACAAAACATAAATCACCACCTCAAAGTACTTACGCTCCCTGTCCTTCTCCACCATAACCACCTAAAAATACTTACGCTATCTGTCCTGCTCCACCATCACCACCTCAAAGTACTTACGCTCTCTGTCTTTCTCCACCATCACCACCTAAAAATACTTACGCTCTCTGTCTTTCTCCACCATCACCACCTAAAAATACTTACGCTCTCTGTCCTACTCCACCCTCACCACCTCAAAGTACTTACGCTCTCTGTTATTCTCCCCCATCACCACCTCAAAGTACTTACGCTCTCTGTCCTTCTCCCCATCACCACCTCAAAGTACTTACGCTCTCTTTCCTTCTCCACCATCACCACCTAAAAATACTTACGCTCTCGTCTTTCTCCACCATCACCACCTCAAAGTACTTACGCTCTCTGTCCTTCTCCCCATCACCACCTCAAAGTACTTACGCTCTCTTTCCTTCTCCCCCATCACCACCTAAAAATACTTGCGCTCTCTGTCTTTCTCCACCATCACCACCTAAAAATACTTACGCTCTCTGTCCTTCTCCACCTCAAAGTACTTACGCTCTCTGTCCTTCTCCACCAGAGAAGTGGGCGGGGCAATCGCAGCTCCTCCCATAGCTGAGAGAGAGAGAGAAAGTGTGTGAGTGAATGTGTGTTCAGGGCATATCAGGACTATTGGATCGGCCATATTGTCCCATCCAAGTGCTGTCCAAGAGGTTGCGCAGAACAGTGTGTGCAGAGGAGAGAGTGAATGAGTGAGTGAAAGGCTGAGCAGAACGGTGCATGCAGAAGAGTGAATGAGTGAGTGAGTGAGTGAGTGAGAGGCTGAGTGAGAGGCTGAGTGAGTGAGTGAGTGAGTGAGTGAGTGAGTGAGTGATAGGCTGAGTGAGTGAGTGAGTGAGTGAGTGAGTGAGTGAGTGAGAGAGAGGCTGAGTGAGTGAGTGAGTGAGTGAGTGAGAGGCTGAGTGAGTGAGTGAGTGAGAGGCTGAGTGAGTGAGTGAGTGAGTGAGTGAGAGAGAGAGGCTGAGTGAGTGAGTGAGTGAGTGAGTGAGAGAGAGAGAGGCTGAGTGAGTGAGTGAGAGAGAGAGAGGCTGAGTGAGTGAGTGAGTGAGTGAGTGAGTGAGTGAGTGAGTGAGAGGCACAGAACGGAATGAGCAGAACGGTTTGTGCAGAAGAGACCAGACTCACTCCTTTTCCTCCTCTCCTTCTCATAATCCTCTTCTTCATCAGACTCTGCCTCGGCTGGAAAGCGGGAAAATCCACTGGGAGCTCCGCCCTCGTGCCGCTCCTTCCGTTTCCTGAAAGTAGGAAGCGTGCCATTACGTGGGAATCATTACGTGGGAATCATTACGTGGGAATCATTACGTGGGAATCATTACGTGGGAATCATTACGTGGGAATCATGTGTTTATGGAAGTATGTTGGGTAGCATTTTGTGCACAAGTGTGTTATGGTATGTTGTATATTGCGCGTTAAAGTGTGTGTTGAATAGCGAGTTGTACATTGTAGATAAGAGTTGTGTGTATGTTGTGCATTCCGTTTCGTGTTTCTTGTACACTGAGTGGTATGTTGTGCTTGGAGTTGTGTATAAAGCAGTGTGGTATGCAGTGTGGTTTACAGCGGTGTTCTCTGAGTGGGGGGGGCATCCATACTTCTCCCTCTCCTCCATCTCCTTCTGTCGCTCCTGTTCTCTCTGCCTCTGCCTCTCCTCCCGCTGGCGTTTCACCACCTTCTCGTACTCGTTGGGGAACATGGGGTCATACTCATCAGCCAGGGGGATCAGCACGTCCCCTGAAGAGAACCCACCTGGGACCAGGTCCTGAGAGAGAGAGAGAAAGAGAGAGAGGGAGGAGGGAGGAGGAAAGGGATCTCAAACAGCTGGTTTCAATTGCTTAATTTACACCCTCGATTGGCTAGTCTACAGATATTGTTTGCAAGAACTAAACTAAATCCAGCCTTGATCCAAAGCAATTATCCATTATTCCATTAATTTAATATGATTTTTTTGTTATTCTTCAAAAGCTGTTAAGATTAAAGTGCTTGTGTTGTGGGGTTACACTTAATAAAGTTATTGTGTTATTATTATAATTCTTCCAGGTCACTTTCTGAGTAGTGATTTGGCATACTTTGGTACTCTTTGGGCAGGATGCTGGATCAAATGAAAATGTCAGCAGCTAATGCTAACGCTCTTCACCTTAAGCCCAACAGCGAGGTGCGGGGGCGTGTCCGAGATCTGTCTGTCATCGCTGGAACCGCCTCTTTTCAGGTCGATCACCGGAGCCAGAACCGTTGGCTGCTTCGAACGCTGACTCTACAAGAGTCATACAGTATTTATTCAATACTGCATGTTTTCACACCAAAAAACACAAGCGCTACACAGTGATCTCAGTCCAGTACTAGATGGCTATACCAAGTGCACAAAGTACATATTTTTAACCTTAGTACAGCAGTAACTGACTGTAACTAAGTACATGCTGATCACAGACAGTACACTGAAAGGTGGCTGTATTGAGCTCCACACTAAAACAATGGCTCTTATCTCTTTACTCTAACCCTCAGTTCTGAACTGACCCATAAGCTCTACAACTTAGATTTCACGCAACACAACATATTCAAAGGTGTCCAGAATAGGGTTGTCAAATATCGGTCAAGCGCTTAGGGGCTAGTTACAGAAAAACCAAATGTCACTCTTTCTCAATGAAAGTGTTGCCAGAAAAAGGTTTCATACATCACTAACATTATACACACACATTTTAACATACATAACACAGGCAATAGCCTGGTAAATGTATTTGTGTACAGTAAAAAAGTATATTTGTCTTCTATAACCACCTCACCGCTGATCACACCATCACATCTGATTCTTACCTTTGCTTGTGTGAGCGCGGCCTTCTTCACCTGCAGCTGAGATTGCAGGAGCTTAAAGTTCTTTGACCAGCCTTCAGTCTTGTCGCTGGTCTCCACGCCGAGGTCATCGTACAGGGACATGATCGCTGGCGCTCAAGTAAAACACCTTAAGATTAAAAATGAAAAACCTGAAATATTTGGTGTAACGTTATGCTGCTGGATAGCTAGCTTGGTTTTTACGAGCTGAGCTGGTATTCTACCTAACCTTATCTGCTGTTTGACATTGTTTTTGCTTGCAAAGATAATGTAATCCTTTTTCATAAAGTGAACAAATAATAAAATACTACACTAGCCAAACAGGCATATAGCTGAATGAAAAATAACTATTTAGCTAAGCTTAAATTAATGGCTATTTCGCCATTTAGCTACTATGGCCAAGCATGACTTGCTCACTGGCTGGCTAACGAAACGTGCTTGCTATAGTATAATTCTCGGCTAGAAATTATTTTCTGAAGTACAAAGCATCGATAGCTCACCTGATGCAATGTAGAAAATGCAAGACACTTCAATTTCTCAGAGAAGATGAATATAACCAAAGACGATATATATTCTTCAACATAGCTAAAAGCTAAGATCGCATATGGAAGCACTAGCGTGCGGAAGTAGTCTGACGCTTTCCGGTAAGCAGCAAGGGGCGGGAAATTTCATAATAAAAGAAAGACTGTTATTTTCTTGTAAGCACTTCGTAGGCTACTATTGAACCAAAGTTGATGACATATGGACGTATGATACTGCAATTAAATTATCAGAAGCGGGGAGAATCAATTTCACCATACATACATTTAATTAGAATCTTATATTTTTGTGAAATGGCAAGATTTGTATTGCCTTGTGTCAATGACTCCAGCCAGTTTCACCACCACCACCACCACATCGTCATGTTTCAACACTGTTTCTGTTATTTTACACTCTTGTCTCAGCACTACACATGTAATCTGATTATTCTGAATATAATTATGTAATAACTGCAATCGAAAGAAGAATCAAATTCCAATAATAGACCTTTTTGTTTACTTAGTTATTTTTGACCCTATATCGCCACCCAATAATGTAAAATAGAAGTTCAGCTAAATCTCACATAGGAAAATGATGAGAAAGAGGCTGTGTCCGAATCAGAGCTCTATAAAAATATCCTATAATTTGGACTAGTTTTTAATCGCCATTTGGCTGGAAAATCTTACAAGATCTGGCAACCCTGCACCCCACTCTTGCGCTGCCATATCACGTGTTGTTTTTGTTGTATTTGAAGGAAAACGTCATCGAAGCTGCGCCTCTCCCTGGGGGGCCTGAGCGGTGGTTCACGGGCTAGGCCTGATCTCATCCTTGAACTGGTGATGGCTCTGTACAGGGTGGAGAGGGTGGGGTGTAGGGTAGGGTTTATGTGGGTCCCGGCTCATGTGGGGGTGGAGGGGAATGAGGCTGTGGATGCAGCTGCTAAGGGGGCTATAGGGCAGGAGGTGGTAGGGGTGGGGGTGGATCAGGGGGTAGCTGAGTGGGAGGTGGAGGTGAGAGGGAGGCATTTCCATGGGATCCAGGGGAGTGTTAGGGGGGAGAGGGGCGCCCTGGGAAGGGGTAGGAGGGAACAGGTCATGATGACCAGGCTTCGGCTTGGTCATTGTGGCCTGGCCTGGGACCTGGCCCGGATGGGGAAACATGTGGATGGTCTGTGTAGCTGTGGGGGGAGGGAGACGGTGAAGCATGTCATGTTGAAGTGTGGGAGGTACAGGAGGGAGAGGGCAGATATGTATGCTCATGTAATGAGGGTGGGGGAGCCAGTTGTATCTCTGAGGGTACTTTTGGGCCATGGGAGTCACCAGAATGAGGTGGGGAGGGCAGTGGCAAACTTTATGTTCACTACTGGCCTACATCTTAGGGTGTAAGGGCCTGGGAGGGATGTAGTACCGTGTCTGGCCAGGGAAAGGCAGCAATACGCCACGTCGGCGTCTAGCCTGCCAGAAACATAAAAGAAGAAGAAGCCTCATTTTTTTCTTCAAACGAAGCTCACGTCATATTTATGTGACCGCAATGTTCGTGTACTTCTTGAAAAGTGTGCTCCCGAATGTACTCAGCGAAACCCCGAAAGTAAGTGTCATCCGGGTATATATACTGCAATTAGAATTTTTTTTGCGTACTCTACGACTTTCTCGCCCTATCTACTCACCAAGGCTACTCGACAGTGTGGAAGAGTGCTGATTCGGACACGGCCAGAGGGTTCCTTCCTTGTTTTTAAAGAGCACCGTTTGGACAGTGTGTTGATATATTTATGTGCAAAACCCAGAACATAAACATAGATAATAGTTTGTTAACAAATGTTTAATGTAGACCATTAATAAAGAGAAGGATGAGGACCAGTAGAGTTGTTGGATTAGCACAGGACACAGCTATTACATTACACATTTTTGAACAAAATAGTATCTATACGTATTTATGTTCTGGGTTTTGTACAGAACTGCATGCACAACCGTACCGTTTAAAAAACAAGGAAGGAACCTTCTTTCTCAACATTTATCAAAATCAGATTTAGCTGAAATTCCATTTTGTACCAGAGGGTGGCAGTATAAGATAAAAAATGAGTAAATAAACAAACCGAATAAGACCATTCAAAGACACTGCAAATGACAAAACCTGCATGGTGTTAAGAAGTTTAAGGACAAATTATGAAATAAATAAATGTGTTCAACAACCTTGAGCAAGAGATTGTAAACAAAAAATTATATTATTTGAATTATCATATTACACGCACATACAAAGGCAGCGTAGTTCTGACACAAGTGCATGAAATAAACAGAAACAGAGTTGAAGCAGATTGAGTAAATTGTGGACATAAAATGGAATGATTGATCTGAACTGGGGCCTGTATCACAAAGCAGGGCCATGTCTGAATCAACACTCTTCCACACTGTTGAGTAGCCTTGATGAGTAGATAGGGTGAGAAAGTCGTAGAGTACGCAAAACATTTTCAAATTGCAGTACACTTCAAACTCCCGGATGACACTTACTTACTTTCGCTGAGTACATTCAGGAGCATACTTTTCAAGAAGTACACTAACATTTTGGTCACATAAATATGACGTAAGCTTCGTTTTAAAAAAATTAGGCGCAGCTTCGCTGACGTTTTCCTTAAAATACAACAAAAACAACACGTGACATGGCAGCGCAAGAGTGGGGCACAGGGTTGTCAGATCTTGTAAGACTTTATAGCGACTCAAAAGCCAAATGGCGACTCAAAACTAGTCCAAATTATAGGCTATTTTTAACCGAAACCAACGTATTTTATCATGTTTTTACTTTTTAAAATAAGTGCGTGCTTTGCGACTTTTAATTTTTACCTGTGACTGCACTTTGAAAGTATCCCAATTTAGTAAAACCGTGGACATGGCAACAGTGGTGGGACGTCTTATGACCTGCTTACAACACTTCCACAGTGCGGTTGAAAAATAGTATGGCGAATATTTTCCGCGGACTGCTAAACAGTGCACATTAAACAGCACACTTCTGCCAGTGCACTGTACGCAGGAGACAGGGCGCAGTAGATAGGGTTCTGATTCGGACACAGCCCAGGATTGCTGAGTTAGCTGGATAACTGCATTGAGTAAAACCCGGAACAGCTCTTTTTACTTCAGTCCATGTTCCATATTTGGGAGAGTTCTGGGTCATCCATCTCTCCCTGAGTAGTCCTCACTGCATTGAAGATGTCAATGGCCGTGTCCCAATACGACCCCTACACCCCTTTGAGGGCGCATATTTGAGTCCACTTCATCAAAAAGCTTTTGAGTGGGTGACTTTTTCGCACAAATGAGGGCACTTAAAATACCAGGATGAACTTCTTATTTCCGGGGTTTTGTTGAGGAAATTCTGGGCTGCGTCCCAATATTCTTCACTCCCCACCACCCTTCCTCCACTCCCCCACTACCACTCCTCTCCTACCCGGAAGTATGCAAAACTGTGAACGTTTCGAGTACAAGTATTTGCATGTACAGAATACAATGTACCTGACATTGCGGTTTGCGTCGAGACATTAATTAATACGTAACCATTAATACGTAATTAAGATGTAATCAGCGACATTTGATTAAAACACAAAGATCTGTTTCCGTGGCACGGAGTAGAGGAGGTGGTAGTGGAGGAGGGGAGTAGAGGAGGTGGTAGTGGAGGAGGGGAGTAGAGGAGGTGGTGGTGGAGGAAGGGAGTAGAGGAGGTGGTAGTGGAGGAGGGGAGTAGAGGAGGTGGTGGTGGAGGAAGGGAGTAGAGGAGGTGGTGGTGGAGGAAGGGAGTAGAGGAGGTGGTAGTGGAGGAGGGGAGTAGAGGAGGTGGTGGTGGAGGAGGGGAGTAGAGGAGGTGGTGGTGGAGGAGGGGAGTAGAGGAGGTGGTAGTGGAGGAGGGGAGTAGAGGAGGTGGTGGTGGAGGAGGGGAGTAGAGGAGGTGGTGGTGGAGGAAGGGAGTAGAGGAGGTGGTGGTGGAGGAAGGGAGTAGAGGAGGTGGTAGTGGAGGAAGGGAGTAGAGGAGGTGGTGGTGGAGGAAGGGAGTAGAGGAGGTGGTGGTGGAGGAAGGGAGTAGAGGAGGTGGTGGTGGAGGAAGGGAGTAGAGGAGGTGGTGGTGGAGGAAGGGAGTAGAGGAGGTGGTGGTGGAGGAGGTGGTGGTGGAGGAAGGGAGTAGAGGAGGTGGTGGTGGAGGAGGGGAGTAGAGGAGGTGGTGGTGGAGGAAGGGAGTAGAGGAGGTGGTGGTGGAGGAGGGGAGTAGAGGAGGTGGTGGTAGAGGAGGTGGTAGTGGAGGAGGGGAGTAGAGGAGGTGGTGGTGGAGGAAGGGAGTAGAGGAGGTGGTGGTGGAGGAGGGGAGTAGAGGAGGTGGTGGTAGAGGAGGTGGTAGTGGAGGAGGGGAGTAGAGGAGGTGGTGGTGGAGGAGGTGGTGGTGGAGGAGGGGAGTAGAGGAGGTGGTGGTGGAGGAAGGGAGGGTGCATTTTTTAAGTATTGGGACGCACCCCAGGAGCACACTCATCTGCAGAACGGTGCACTCATCCGACAATTTCAGTAAGCAACCCTGAAGTAAAAACGTAAAAGACTTCATTCATAATCTACACTTTGTAACAATCGGCATATGTTAACTGATTGATATTCTCAATAATTAAAAAAATATATATATATAGCCTATGCTAGTGTGCAAAAAAACTAGTTGCCGTCGAATCACAGATACGAAAGCAGGACATTAATCAGAGGTGACCTACTTCAGTGCCCCCTGTAGGTTTGTGTTCCTCAGTACTAGACATCAGCTGCTTCCAATGCATTGTGGGGCGGTCCAGAATCCCTGGCACGTGTCCTGAGATCGGTCCATCTGTGGTTCTGACACTAGCCACACTAGAGTCTCAGTAAAAAAAAGAAAACCCGGACCGCCAGCCCCAAAAAGAGATTCAGGGGTGAGTCTGGGTGATTTTCGAACACTTTCAAGATATGAACCCGATTTGTGGGCATGTTTAGATTCATCGGGGTCCACTTTGGACTTCAATGAGAGGAAACAAATCGTAAACAAGAAGGACAGCCTGTCATAATTTAAAACATATCACAAACAATGGGCATACAATCCAAAGCAATACGATTATTTTACTCATCAGTAAGAGAGAGAGGTAGGGTAGGAGGGAGGGAGAGAGAGAGAGAGAGAGAGAGGTGGGGTAGGAGAGAGAGAGAGAGAGAGAGGTGGGGTAAAGGTTGCATGGCCGGATTCGGACCTCCGACGCCGCGGCTCGCGATGAGCATGTGGACGATGCTCTACAGGCTACGTCAGCAGGGCACCCCATACATGTGGTATTTCTACCTCCCACTACTTAGACACGTCTCTGACAGGTTCCCCTTTGATAGCATGAGGGATTCATTACAATTTAAGAAGGGCCATAAGAAGCATTTCTCATCAGCTAAACCAGCATTTCAGAGAAACCAAATGCACAGGATACTCAAGCTAAGGCCTTGTAGCAGGTTACCGTGACAACACACTCTGGCGACACAACCCTCGCATTCAAAATAACAACGTCACCCTCGGTTAAGGGCAATTTCGCCTTTAGCTGACTGGTACCGCGTTTGTCCTAGGAGCCTTTGGACGAGCGAGAGGAGGTGGGTTCTAATCTCACCATGGACCTTCTCGCTCGTTACACTTGTAGATGGACCCTACGGAGCATTAGGACATCACGATGACCAAATCTGAAGCTTCGTGTAGAAGGTGCTTCCTCTTCACTGACTCGCACAGCAGTTAATCTGAAGCTTCGTGTAGAACGTGCTTCCTCTTCACTGACTCGCACAGCAGTTAATCTGAAGCTTCGTGTAGAACGTGTTTCCTCTTCACTGACTCGCACAGCAGTTAATCTGAAGCTTCATGTAGAACGTGCTTCCTCTTCACTGACTCGCACATCAGTTAATCTGAAGCTTCGTGTAGAACGTGTTTCCTCTTCACTGACTCGCACAGCAGTTAATCTGAAGCTTTGTGTAGAACGTGCTTCCTCTTCTCTGACTCGCACAGCAGTTAATCTGAAGCTTCGTGTAGAACGTGCTTCCTCTTCACTGACTCGCACAGCAGTTAATCTGAAGCTTCGTGTAGAAGGTGCTTCCTCTTCACTGACTCGCACAGCAGTTAATCTGAAGCTTTGTGTAGAACGTGCTTCCTCTTCTCTGACTCGCACAGCAGTTAATCTGAAGCTTTGTGTAGAACGTGCTTCCTCTTCTCTGACTCGCACAGCAGTTAATCTGAAGCTTCGTGTAGAACGTGCTTCCTCTTCACTGACTCGCACAGCAGTTAATCTGAAGCTTCGTGTAGAACGTGCTTCCTCTTCACTGACTCGCACAGCAGTTCATCTGAAGCTTCGTGTAGAACGTGCTTCCTTTTCACTGACTTGCACAGCAGTTTTAAAACACGGTTATTGAAATTCTTGTTCGTGATTTCCACAAACACTATTGTTCTTTCGGTGTGAAATTCATTAATACGTACGTTGATGATACCATTGGTTATTTACCAGGTGACAATTTATCCCTCATCAGGAAGTTGTGCATCGGCTGCTTTATTCATTGTACAGATGTGTACATGAAGGCATGTTACGGGGAACATCTGCAGAGAGCCAAGGTAACATGGTTAGAAATTGCAAGGCAAAATTAATATTCTTTATTTATGTTGCTCTCTTGGTCATATCTCCCTTGGTAGAGATAATACCAAGCATTGTTTTATCTCTCACGTAAATACATCTAAGTTATTAATAACAATTCATTTATTAACAAAGACTGTTAATTCATCCAAATAGTTAGTATTCTTGCCATAACGTGTGCAGTATCGTGGCTTGCAGGCAAGTTAGTTCCCAAACGGTAACTTGCAGTGATGTGCCCTTGAACGTTTTCTAAATGCAATATTGCAGTGATTCTGTGGGATAGAATTTTGGGAGACCTGTTGTGCTTTTGTTTTTAGTTTGTCTGTGTTTGGGACTTACCCCTTCTTTGCTCACAAGGCAGCTGGGGACCGTTGTGGACCCCCCCCCCCCCCCACTGGCCACCACATGCGCTGACCTTTCGGTTGATGTGGTCACTGACGTCAGGCGCCCCAAACCGCATGCAGAAGGCGTGATCAAAAACATAGACAAGATCAAACATTGCGCACAGTCTGGACCACTGACATTTAAGGACGCGTTGGAACCGAAATTCAAATCCACTACTTCATCCAACAGCAGAACTGAACATGAGCGTTGTGATCAGGTAGTAGGTATATAGGACATACTGCAAATAGGCCTGCAGATTAGTTCCTCTTCAAACCTCATTTATAGCTGTGCGGATGAGTAATTTGTCTTGCTATTAATTTGTAATTTCTCCCTCTGTCATCATGGGGCTGTAGGTCTCTGTGGATAAGAACATTGCTAAATGTCCAACTGTAACTGTTATAGTTACCCACTGGCTTCAGTCACACACTTTCTCTCACTTTCTCCTGTGTCATTACCCCCACCAAGGAGGCAATGTTTTCACCCGCGTTTGTGTGTCCGTCAGTTACCAGGATATCTCGTGAAGATGTGCACGGATTTGCACCAAATTTGGTGGGAAGGTCGGTCAATGGCAGTGGAAGAATTGGTTAACTTTTTAAGACTTGGTGGAGGTTTGTGCTCTACTGAGCACATTTTGTAGTCTTACAAATATTTTAGATCATGGTACAAACAAACTCGAATATCCCACTGTATTTTTTTTTTAGGGCAATAGGTTTAAAAAGCCACTTTAAAAGGTAGTGTGTTACACCATAGCCCTAAGTGGCACTGTTTCCACTGTTTTTAGGAGTTAAAGGCCAATTCATAAGTATGTGTAAAAAAAGTAGCCAAAAAAAGTATGCGTACGGACCTAAATGACATCATAGTAGACCTGAAACAGACCTCGAGCAGACATCCGAACAACCGACTGCATAGATCACCAGGGAAGCTAATCAAGTATTACAGCCGCTTTTTTCCATAAAATCTGTGTGTTCATACTTCCTTGGATTATGGTCGGAAGGTGACAAAGCCGGATAGGATAAAATGATCACGACAAGGAACCGTCTAATAGCTTTGTTACAGTGTACAAACCCAACAACTGAAAACCAGTTGATCTGTGGCAACTACTTGGCATCTGGCTTTTTGTGTGGCCCAATAAAACAGGCAATGTGGGGCATTTGTTGGGTAAAGAAAATGATTTCCCCTTGATTTCGCCAGTCAAATTCAGCAGCTCCAGCACATCTGCTGACAATATCTTTGCGGTCAGCTCAGTTCATCGACAGTATTGTCATCGGATAGAAACCTGTTGCACTTTTTACAGTTTACAAATAGTTAGTATTCTTGCCATAACGTGTGCAGTATCGTCGCTTGCAGGCAAATTAGTTTCCAAATGGTAACTTGCACACTGGGAGTGGAGAAAATGCATCACAGCCTTGTGAATACCGCCAACCCAACAGACGCATGCCGTCAGTCACCTACCTCCGCAAACGATCTATTTCAGTGTTGCTCTTGTTTGGCATTGAATGAGGCCGATTAATGAGGAAAGTGGGCGAAAACGCCGGCGACATTTTGAGGCACGTGGGTTTTTCACAAACAGCTTAAAATTTTGGCAGCACTTTTAACCTCTCTGACATCGTGCCCAGTCTCTCGAGTATCGCACTTCCGCCTATGAAACACTTCTCTTTCATCGTACCCAGTCTCTCGAGTATCGCACTTCCGCCTATGAAACACTTCTCTTTCTCCATCTTTGCATAAACACGTGTCGCCGTTCCAGCGGGGTGACTAAAGCTCGAGCCGGATGGAAATAGAAGCTGCTTGACATTTCCCATAATGGATTCAGGCGTATTTGAGTGGCTCTCGGCTCAGAGCAGAGGATTCTGGGAAAAGGTGCACAGTGTTTGTCATTTATTTCCCTGTCTCTTTCCCACGGCGGTAAGAAACCGCTCTTCTGCTGGGCGTCTTCCACCCCCATTCTGGCAGTAGCTGTGTAGCATAAAATGACATTAATTAATTTAACACCGTGGTGGAGCTGGCAGGCTATATACAGCATATAATAAGCACCCTCACACAAGCTGATCGATTTACGACAATACTGAGGCACTCAACAGCAAGGCAGGAAGAGAACAGAAGCTGCTGGAATATACTGCAATATAATAAAACAAGTTACATAGATCAGAAAATATGTTGCAACACCTCACAAAATAAGGGCAAATACACAGATTATTGCCGGGTTCAGATATTGCAATCAATTAAAAAACACATTCCCGTGAAATATATTGATCATTATATTGTCCATGAAGGCCGCATATTAACAATATATTTCAATATATGGTCCTGCTTGAACAAACTTTCCAGGAAAAATCATGAAGGACTAATAAGATGGCAACAGTATGGAATTAAAAATAGTTTTCTCTTTGGGAGCAGAGTGGGAGTTACCCTCAAATTTGTTCATTTTCAGTTCATATTTTTATATTTCCATATTGCCTGCATTTAGCTGGAGATGGGTGACCGGAGCAGCAATGTTCCTTGGTGATTATAGGAAGTAGATATTGAGCAGAAGAAATGGAAGCAAAGTGACCCCGTTCTCAGAAAAGGCAACCCATTACTGCAAAAAGCCTCCACTGCCTGGTCAGAGTGATGAAAGTAAAAGTTCTGCCATTTCCCCAGGACATGTACATACTATATCAGGGTTGCCAGAGCTGCCTTTAAAATCCCTCAAAATGCGTTCCAGTTCGTACGCTCACAGACATATATTACCCCTGTTCTGATATCTGCAGCATGATTTAAATAGAACGCTATAAAACTAAAATGGCACTTGTAAACCAAAAAAATGAATCATTAATATTTGTAATTTATTGTCGTACAGAGTATAAGGAGGTTCGTTTCAAAAAGCCGCTGCAATTCCAGTGTTAATATTTACGACTCAAAAACTGGCCAAAATTGATATGGAAAGCACTTTGTAGGGTATCTATGAGATAGAATTCCAGTAAGCGTATTGTTAGACATGAGGCTTATCCCTTGGGCACAAAATTCAGGCATACCACATACAGAAGATCATTGTGTTTCTGAGGGCAGCCGCCCATGAGCAGCTTCATTCATTGGATTGAATGAATAGAAACAACCTTCAGCAAGAGAATGATGCGAAACAAAGAAGAGGAGATCTATAATAACGATCACGGAGATCTGTACAAAGTGCGCATAGCAAGTTCTGGGAAGAAACTTTTGCTGCAGCCGACCATCGGTCTCATACTCAACCAATCACATGCACACATCACGAATGGAGCGCCCTGTTTAACCAGGAATCAGTCCTCCCTGTGTTGCTCAATGCTCCCCTAACCCTCCTAACTCTAACCCTCCCTGTGCTGCTCACTGCTCCCCTAACCCTCCCTGTGCTGCTCACTGCTCCCCTAACCCTAACCCTCCCTGTGCTGCTCACTGCTCCCCTAACCCTCCCTGTGCTGCTCACTGCTCCCCTAACCCTCCCTGTGCTGCTCACTGCTCCCCAAACCCTAACCCTCCCTGTGCTGCTCACTGCTCCCCTAACCCTCCCTGTGCTGCTCACTGCTCCCCTAACCCTCCCTGTGCTGCTCACTGCTCCCCTAACCCTCCCTGTGCTGCTCACTGCTCCCCTAACCCTCCCTGAGCTGCTCACTGCTCCCCTAGCCCTCCCTGTGTTGCTCAATGCTCCCCTAACCCTCCTAACTCTAACCCTCCCTGTGCTGCTCCCTGCTCCCCTAACCCTCCCTGTGCTGATCACTGCTCCCCTAACCCTCCCTGTGCTGCTCCCTGCTCCCCTAACCCTCCCTGTGCTGCTCACTGCTCCCCTAACCCTCCCTGTGCTGATCACTGCTCCCCTAACCCTCCCTGTGCTGCTCACTGCTCCCCTAACCCTCCCTGTGCTGCTCCCTGCTCCCCTAACCCTCCCACTGCTGCTCAGTGCTCCCCTAACCCTCCCTGTGCTGTTCCCTGCTCCCCTAACCCTCCCTGTGCTGATCACTGCTCCCCTAACCCTCCCTGTGCTGCTCCCTGCTCCCCTAACCCTCCCTGTGCTGCTCATTGCTCCCCTAACCCTCCCTGTGCTGTTCCCTGCTCCCCTAACCCTCCCTGTGCTGATCACTGCTCCCCTAACCCTCCCTGTGCTGCTCACTGCTCCCCTAACCCTCCCTGTGCTGCTCACTGCTCCCCTAACCCTCCCTGTGCTGATCACTGCTCCGCTAACCCTCCCTGTGCTGCTCACTGCTCCCCTAACCCTCCCTGTGCTGCTCACTGCTCCCCTAACCCTCCCTGTGCTGCTCACTGCTCCCCTAACCCTCCCTGTGCTGCTCACTGCTGTGCTGCATTAAATGTGTGATCACCCTCCACCACCCCAGCTTCCACTTGTTGTTTGGATCGGCTCTTGGTACGGGGGGGGGGGGGTTTCGTGTCATCTCCTGTTTAGCGCGGGAGGGGAAGGGGGGGGTTGTTGCCTGTGCTCCAGAGTACCTAAAGCGGATCTAGTCAGTGCCAAACCAAAATAATTGTACAGCACATTAATTAAAACATGTAATTTCAGTACGTGAGTTGTCCTAACAGAAATACAGTTAGAAAAAAATAGTGCCAATAAAGAGATAGAGATATAACAGAAGAATTTTTTTTTCTGTCATCGATTACCATCGTCCCACACGGAGAGGGTGGGTGGGGCTTGGCTCAGCGTATGAGGTATCAGCTGAATGAGGCTATTGCAGTCACAGGCATGTAGAAAGAGCGCCCGGGGCCTTGGGTGGGAGGGCGCTACCTCCCTCCCTGATGGAAAACAGATTTTATTTTCAAATAAACGAGGGCACTTGGTTCTCGCTGCTTCTCCAGCCTCTTGCCTGCAAAGCAGAGTGAATATGGGGAAGTGGGACTTATTTTTTTTCACTAGAGAATTTGCTGCAGAGAAACGGCTCTTTGAGTGCCTGAAAAACCTGTTATGACACAAAGCCAGAGATCAACCTGCCAGTCACAGACAGGATTATTTGTCAAATGCACAGAACCATGCAACTTGTAGTAGAAGATAGTGATCTTGTAATATAGTACATGTATAATATAAACTAGATGATCGACTATAGATGGTGCCTTTAAATAACCTGCTGTAGTTTTTGTAGTTACATTGTGTTTTTGGACCTCACCTCTAATCATAAATCTACTAATATATCAAGTTTTTTCCCCAAAGGTCATTTTATTGTGTTGTTTCCTGTAAGATGTTGGGTTATGTTATGCAATGGTACATAGACTTTAGACCAGAATTTTACAGTCCTGGGCCATGTCCAAATATGACCCCTACACCCTTTTGAGGACGAATATTTGAGTCCACTTCGTGAAAAAGCTTTTGAGTGGGTGACTTTCTCACAAATGGGGGCACTTAAAATACCAGGATGAACCCCTTATTTCTGGGGTTTTGTTGAGGGAATTCAGAAGCACACTCATCTGCAGAACGGTGCACTCATCCCACAATTTCAGTAAGTAACCCGGAAGTAAAAGCGTAAAAAACATAGAGCGTATACGTATATCTATGGTATAAAATAGGTTAATATTACAAAATACTTTTTTATTTTTGTTAATTCTATCTTCATTCATAATCGACATTTTGTAACAATCGTCATATGTTAACTGATTGATATTCTCAATAATAAAAAATTCTAAATAAATATTACAAACTACTTCCTTACTAGTTTGGAAAGAGTTTTGCGGGATTTCTTTCGCACACTGCTTGCAAAGTGAGGAGACAGGGCACATAGGGACAGGGGTCTGAGTGGACAGGGGACAGTGGACAGGGAACAGGGGTCGTATTCGGTCATGGCCCTGGTCTTAGAGGGACAGTCCTGGTCCTAGAGGGCCACAAGGTTTGCTGGCTTTTTGTTTTCACCTTAAAATCAGCAGTCAGTTCAGAAGAAACCCGGTGAAGTAATTACCTGTGTAATAAATTGTTTTACTTGCTTGAAATGCTGAGTAACAACAAAAAACAACAGAACCTGCAGCCCTCCGGGACCAGGATTGAGAACACTATTTTAGACTGTAGGTATAATAACGAGCTTACTGAAGCTGGCCTGAACGGTCTGTTCTACTCATGGATTTATATTGTAGCGACATAAAAACCACACATTTAAAGCCAAAAAATAAATCAAATATGTAGGTCAAAATCATTTATTTTCATGATCATGTGAATGCAGGTCTTAAAAGGTAAGAACAGAAACAAAGTATTCTGAGAATTAAAATGACTTGAAGGCCTAAAGTAATTCAATTGTTCTTTTGAAACATAGATGGACGTTGTTCTAATAAATCCATAAAATTAATAGAGAACTGCAAATATCCAATATCCCCACACTCCTCAAATAACTTTAGAGCACAATATTTCATTAGAAATTATAAGTATATGTATAACAAAACAGGTACATCTTTACGACAACTGATCCAGAAACATCTGATCTTAAGTGATTCCATTTAATTGAGCAAGAGAGGCCTTTTTTTGAAAACGTAAAAGCTTTATGTCTGGATTTGGTTAAATCCAGTTTCCTCCCCTTTAAATCCACGTACGTCAACCTTCTCTGACACCAGTTATAAACCAAGAAGGCTTTTCCTTTCATGTGCAGGCACACCTGTGTGCATGTTTTGGCAAGTAACTATGCACGTTGTCAGCAAACATTTTCCTCTATTGTGCAAATCAACCAATGGTTTATCTGCAAAGGCCAGCAGCAAAGTCCTCCTGCACCAGTACATTTGAACTTGATTCATGGGCTATGATCTGGAAAAAAAAATAAAGCAAAGGTGTATTAATTCTACTGATAACCTAGCAAAAGCTAGTGTAATGTTATGGATATACAACTATAGCAGCAACATCTGAAGAAATGCATGAAATATCAGATAAGCATTGTTCAATAGGCCTAATAAATGCCAAGGATACTTAGAAATGTTAATAGCCTTTTTAGGTGACAAACTAATTTTTGTGGCTAAAAAGCTGACAATACAAACAGCCACTCTTGTCTGATTGTAGGTGATCAAGATGGTGCTGTTTGTTCAATATAGTGTTGCCAACCGTCCCTTGAAATAAGGGACCGTCCCTTATTTGGAAAATAAAAGACCCGTCCCTTAACGAACTGATAAGGGACGCAGTTTGTCCCTTATTTTGGGGACTCAATGAATGACAGAGCGATTTATATAAGAAATTACGGTAATCTTGTCTATGTGCGAGAATGCACTCAGCTCATTGGTCATGACTCGAATTGCTGTCAGTGTTGCTAGGATAGATAGGCCCTTGTGCCTCATTTTACTTTAAATTGAGGTTCGACATAGTGTTGAAGAACTGTTATTTTGCATGACAAAATAAATTATTGAATGATAATGTTTCCCACGTATTACAGATGCATGTCTGGTATATGGATAGGACTTGTTACAACCAAGTAGGCCTATATTATATGTTAAAGTGTAGTAATAATGCAGTAATGCAGGTGTAAAAAAAATTACCTGTGCCGCGAGGGCCGCTAAGGTGTCCCTTATTTCAATTTCTGATAGTTGGCAACCCTAGTTCAATAAGAAACAAATAGTACCATCTTCATGAACCATGAATATCTGCCGTGAGTGACTGGAGTCACACAGATTCATTAAAACAGAACACGTCTCATATTCGGGCCGTATCTGGTAATGTACGCCTTCACCTGACCAGAAAGCGTTCGTCACAGTGACGATCTGAGCCAGACGCTCTCAAGTGTTAGCGGTCCAAGACACAGCCCCTCAGAAATGCAAGCGCAGTTTTCCCCGAGAGGTCTTCGCGTCTGTCAGCCACCGCTGTAAACAGAAGCGAGTCTACATACAGTCTATGGTGGCGAGGCATGCACCATTTAAAGAAGACCTTTAATCCCAGCCTTCTCTGTCAAAACCGCTCTGTCGCCAAATAGACAGAAAACATAACTATTTTTAATTCAAGTTCAAGAGGAGGATTTTTCTCTCTGTTGCTAAAATGAACGATATCAAAGTTGCAGTGCTGGGGAGTGAGGGTGTCGGGAAATCAGGTAGGCTAATGAAAAATGTGTGTAGCCTATTTCTTTACTATAGCGTGTAACTCTTGCATGTTGTTTGAATAAACAAACGTTGAAGAATATCAAGTAGGATCTAAATGGTTACCTCTGCTTTCTCCTAGCCCTCATCGTGCGATTCCTTACAAGGCGATTTATTGGCGAATATGCATCATCGTCAGGTAGGCTACATTGTGTCATTTGGTTGAATAAAGACTACGATCAGATAAATGAGTGTTCATTAAGACGAATTGCAGCGAATATCTTTTCCCATTGACACGAATTAAAGAGTTTGCTAACGTATTTAAAATGTGGAGTGGAAAAGTAAATTAATTAACATTCTGCGTGGAGAGGACCGTACACTGTGCCACAGAATTATGAGCTTTAAATTTCAAAACGTGTTACCTCACCACGTCAATTGGAATAATAGGCCATTAAACGTGAAAACGACTCATTGCACAAGTTAAGGGTACGAAGCTTCTCTACATTGTTTTAAATTTGTAAAACAACAGTCATGCGTACTCATATAACGTGGACATAACAAGCACACGCACACATACACACACACGCACACACACGTGTAAACAGAGAGCGAGATACTTTTTTGTAATCATAAGTCATAGACTTAGCAACATCCCTGTTCCTTGCACATCAAATTGTCTCTACATGATAGAGCCTTTACACTACACATGAATATATATTTTTTAAATTTGTAACTGCATAAAATGTTCACAGTCACACATGGAAAGAGCATGTTTTTAAAGTGTGCTAGTACTAAAGAGGTCTAAGAACTGGAGGGAACGTTGATCTATGAGAGGGCACAGTTAAAGTTTAACTAAGCAGTGTTCTGTTCTCTGTTCTCCCCCTAGAATGTATATACAGAAAGCGTCTGTCTATTGATGGAAGACAGTTGAATCTTGAGCTATATGATCCCTGCTCACAGGTAGGCTACGTGCATGGGTTTCCACAGAAGAAAACTATTCTGTTGATGATTATAATGTTACAGTAGCGCATAACAGGTTTCCATGGTTATTGTCATTATTATTTTTTATACCCCTCTCACAAAAAGTATATTTAAAAAGAAACAACATGATATGCAATCAATTCACTTGATATAGGCCACTTTGTATCAGGGAGCAAATCCACTCTGCTTTACTCACATTGTGGAGCACTGTCTGTGAGCTGCATGATTAATATACTGTTAGATAACAAGGGTCCTCTACTCACAAAAGCCCAGGTCTAATTTAGAGTGCATTAGTCATGATGATCATGGGTATAAAATGGGTGTTTTTTCTGTATTATAATGGAGTTAATCTATCACAGACCACTGACTCACAGTAACTAGCAAATTAATACCTGCTGTAACATGCAGAATATTAATGTAATCTTGTCAGTATATATAACTATATATACTGTGTGTGTATATATATATATATATATATATACAGGTGCAGCTAAAAAAATTAGAATATCGTGAAAAAGTTAGTTTTTGCCACTCATTTCAGAAAGTGAAACTCATATATTATATAGATTCATTACACATAGAGTGAAATATGTCAAGCCTTTATTTCTTGTAATTTTGATGATTATGGCTTACAGCTAATGAAACCCAAAATTCAGTGTCTCAGAAAATTAGAATATTTTGCTTTAACATATTTTTAAAGTATCATATTTAATATTTGGTCGCATATCCTTTGCATGCTGTTACTTCCTGAAGTCTGTGACCAATCAACATCAAAAGACTCTCGATATCTTATTTTCAGGTACTGTTACAAGCGATACTATAACCTCTCTGCATTTGAACTGATCTCTATGGGAATTGGGGGGTGAGACTAGATTCAGCTTGAAATATTTCACTCTATGTGTAATGAATCTATATAATATATGAGTTTCACTTTCTGAAATGAGTGACAAAAGATATTGAACTTTTTCACGATATTCTAATTTTTTGAGCTGCACCTGATATTTATAGATAATCCTGTATTTGCAGTGATATGTATAGATAATCCTGTATTTGCAGTGATATTTATAGATAATCCTGTATTTGCAGTGATATGTATAGATAATCCTGTATTTGCAGTGATATGTATAGATAATCCTGTATTTGCAGTGATATGTATAGAGAATCCTGTATTTGCAGTGATATTTATAGAGAATCCTGTATTTGCAGTGATATTTATAGAGAATCCTGTATTTGCAGTGATATTTATAGAGAATCCTGTATTTGCAGTGATATTTATAGAGAATCCTGCATTTGCAGTGATATGTATAGATAATCCTGTATTTGCAGTGATATTTATAGATAATCCTGTATTTGCAGTGATATGTATAGATAATCCTGTATTTGCAGTGATATGTATAGATAATCCTGTATTTGCAGTGATATTTATAGATAATCCTGTATTTGCAGTGATATGTATAGATAATCCTGTATTTGCAGTGATATGTATAGATGATCCTGTATTTTCAGTGATATTTATAGAGAATCCTGTATTTGCAGTGATATTTATAGATAATCCTGTATTTGCAGTGATATTTATAGAGAATCCTGTATTTGCAGTGATATTTATAGAGAATCCTGTATTTGCAGTGATATTTATAGATAATCCTGTATTTGCAGTGATATGTATAGATAATCCTGTATTTGCAGTGATATGTATAGATAATCCTGTATTTGCAGTGATATTTATAGATAATCCTGTATTTGCAGTGATATGTATAGATAATCCTGTATTTGCAGTGATATGTATAGATGATCCTGTATTTGCAGTGATATTTATAGATAATCCTGTATTTGCAGTGATATTTATAGATAATCCTGTATTTGCAGTGATATTTATAGATAATCCTGTATTTGCAGTGATATTTATAGAGAATCCTGTATTTGCATGCTTAGGCTCAGCCTTGTGAGGGAAAGACCTCCCTGAATGAGCAGGTGCACTGGGCAGACGGCTTTGTGGTGGTCTATGACATCAGCGACAGGTCATCGTTCGTCACCGCCAAAGCCATCGTGCACCTGATCCGCGAACTCCACCTCGGAGTGACCAAAAGGTATTCGCTCGATCCCATTACATTACATCGCTTTACAGACACTCTTGTCCGGAACAACTTACAGCGTAAGAGTGCATGTGTAATTAGCGCATTCACCTAAGCAATGGAGCCAGACCAGGAAAACAACACGCCCACACCATGCAACATCACTAACAGCACTGAATGTAGGTTAACTCTGATACGCTAGGGGGTGTCTCAGCAGGGTAGTCTGTAGAGCACTGAATGTAGGTTAACTCTGATACGCTAGGGGGTGTCTCAGCGGGGTAGTCTGCAGAGCACTGAATGTAGGTTAACTCTGATACGCTAGGGGGTGTCTCAGTGGGGTAGTCTGCAGAGCACTGAATGTAGGTTAACTCTGATACGCTAGGGGGTGTCTCAGTGGGGTAGTCTGTAGAGCACTGTACACATGCTCATTGTGAGCCGTGACGTTGGCGGTTCAAATCTGGCCATGTGACCTTTGTCGCATGTCTTTCCCTCTCTCTCTCGTTCCCCATTCTTCCTGTCTCTCTACACCGTGCTTTCCAATACAAGCTGAAAAAGGCCTAAAAATATACTTGTAAAAAAAAAACTACGCTAAACCTGGAACCATAATGCAAATCATGAATACATATATATAACCTGCACTATCCCTCAATTCTAAGCACCCATCCCAACAGGCGTACGGGGGTGGGCAGCTTATTTCTGATGTCCCATTCACCGCCTAAGCGCCTGAGCTGTGGTAGGCGTAGGAGTATTTTTCCGAAAGTGGTCCAAAATGTCCGTGTGCTTCCAATAAAAAGAAAGCCAGGACAGAGTGGGAGGCTTCCGAGGGGGGAATCAAACTGCACAATGACTCCCGAGACTCGGGAATCAGGGGGGAATCAAACTGCACAATGACTCCCGAGACTCGGGAATCAGGGGGGAATCAAACTGCACAATGACTCCCGAGACTCGGGAATCAGCTCTGAAATTTATCTTATATTTGGCAATTATGAACTTGAGAGTCGCTTCAGGATTGGATTCTGCTGCACTGTGATGTCTTCGCCATGAATCATGGGAACCTTGCTGCTCTTTGTATGTGGCTTTGTACGGTTTCAGCTCTGTGAGACTCCTCTCAATGCTACGCTACTTCAGTTAGCCTCAGTGAATATAAAGCTCTAAACATGGAAAATAAGGCAAACGAAAAGGCGTTGGTGAGTCAGTAGGGGGCACTCTTCCCTCTGAACCAAATACAAATCAAGTGCCCCGGTACAGTACATTAATATCCAATCACCCATTTTGAAAGAGTATTAAGGAGTATTAACTCATCTGTCCAAATATGAAACATGGGCTGAAGTAAAAAGAGCTGTTCGGGATTTTACTCAGTGCAGTTACCCAGCTAACTCAGAGATTATGTTTTCTCTAGAAATAAATGTAGAGTAAATAAATTAAAGAAACAAATTAATAGGTGTAGCCACACAACCAATCTTTCAGGAGGATGTCTGCAGACTGAGATATTCTCCAGACTGAGTTCAGTTCTCAGTGGACCTACATGTTTAAATGAAAGTAGATTAAATAACTTTAAGAAACTAATTAAAATGTGTAGCCAGAGAACCAGTCTTTCATGAGGATGTAAATAAATGATTGAACAACGAACCAGTGTTGTCTGTTGTGTCGCCATAGAGACGTGGACTCTGTGGTGTTCCTGGTGGGGAACAAGCAGGACCTGTGCCACGTGCGCGAGGTCAGCCGGGAGGAGGGCCAGCGGCTGGCGGCCGAGGGGAAGTGCCAGTTCTACGAGCTGTCTGCCGCCGAGCACTACCAGGAGGTGGCGCTCATGTTCTCCAAAGTCGTCCGCAACGCCAGCCTCAACGGCAAGGCCAAGGACCGACGGCGGCCCAGTGGATCCAAGTCCATGGCCAAGCTCATCAACAACGTCTTCGGGAAAAGGAGGAAGTCGGTGTAAACCAGCCCTAGGTGTAGACTACATATAGTGTTGGACTGCAACTGATTTCGTAGACGTCAAGACACGTCTACAGACTTGCACCTGAATGAGTTATGTGATTGCTGCTGGTTCCTTGTATTTGGCAGGAAGCAGATGGGTTCTGTGTTGCGTAATCTTTTGAACTATCCTGTAAGACTCCATGAGTTTGTAGAAAAGGGTACGAGGCAGAAACTGTAAATAATCAGTGTTCTTTATTCTGCAGAATGGTCAGTTCTCACAACAAAGATGTGGATGCATGGTCAACGTCCCACAGAGGGGCAGTCCCTCCGGGCACTTATAACAGTCACATCACATCATTCCCACAGAGGGGCAGTCCCTCTGGGCACTTATAACAGTCACATCACATCATTCCTGTTCACATCCAGCATTAACAAATCATCACTTGTTTAAAGTTAAAAAGGTTAGATTCATTGGTTTAGAGCAGTGGTTCTCAAACTCAGCCCTGGGGGACCTCTGTGTATGCTAGTTTTCGTTCCAACCACAATTGCAATCCCAGAATTTTAACAAGCTGTTAATTTATCTTAATTATGTGCTTTTCATGTGTAGAGGGATTATGTGCCATCTTAAGCCACATTATTTTATCAATATGCATACCATATGCTAAGCATACCATAAATAATAAAAGTCCAATATTGACATTGTGCTATACTGAAAACGATTACCAAAAGAGAGGTCAAAATATTTTAACTGATCAAATGAAGACGTGAAGTGAATCAATAGGATCCTAATTGGTGAAATTGTGGACACATGGACACTAAAACTAACCATTTGTTAAATAATGAAGAATTCAACGACAAAGCAAATTATAACGCAAATAAGCCAAACCTGCATTATCTTAATAAGTTTAAGCAAAAAATTATGAAGGAACTTAAACCACATGTGTTCAACAACCTAATTAGGAGCCAATTAATTCACCTTTTTTCTTTAATTAGGTAAATAAAATAGTTAACTCTTCTTTTTTAATTGTTTGAAATGCAGCACAATAAGCACAAAGTGAACATGGCACATTTATTCTTCATGGCACGCATAGCTATTTCTGACAATGTGGCTTAAGAGGGTAAATAATCCCCATAAAAATGAAAAGCAACCAATTAAGATAAATGAACAGCTTGTTAAAATTCTGGGATTGTACTTGTGGTTGGAACAAAAACCAGCCTACACAGAGGTCCCCCAGGACAGAGTTTGAGAACCACTGCACTAATGTGTATTATATATATATATATATATATATATATATATATACAGAACTCTGACCATTAATATATAACAATGTAACCTTTAGTTTCTACATACACTACTGTATATATACAGAACACAAGCATACATTAAACATGGATATAGACAAGACTTCTGTAGACACCACTTCATTACATACGTGCAAAGATATTGGTACCACATGACATATGGACTCCAGTGCTTTAAGAAAAACCCACACTAATTGCAATGATTTAAATAACTAAATTGCTGTATATTCGTCTTTAAGTGTGTGTATAATGACAATATCGCTGCATCTTTTTTTGTGTGTATAAAGATAAGTGATTTTAGGGCTTAAATATTGTATTGGCTCAATTTGGCTGTTTGATCGTTATAACCAACGGAAGACCTGCAAGCTAGCAAAACAAAACCACCGGACGTGTGTGAATTAGGAATGAAACCTGAACAGATGATGCCTTTACATCCATGAACGTTCTTCTATAGCACCAACTATATCCAGGCAAATGAATGTTTAAACCTGTCTGTACTGTGCCATCAGTGTCACAATTTTCTTAATAAATGACCTTTGAGAGGGGTTGGTTCATGATAGTCTGTTTCTTCGCAGAGCAGGAAGTGTGGAGGTTCAGTGGCTACACAGGGGCACAAAAATCATGTCCGGCTACATGTGTGTAAGTCTGCGCTCTGACAAAGTGACTAAGAATGTTACAGATCGGCCATCTTGTGTGGAAGGAGAGAGCTTTCCACACAACACTGCACCAAGCATCCTATATCCCATCTTCCCATTGGAGATTCATGTTGTCATACTTCTATGACATTACAATGCTGATACAAAGTAACAGACTACAAGATAGAGGTTAAATTCAGCAATGGTGTGCCACTACGTAACCGTGTTTCCCTGAGCAGAGGAGTTACATGCAGGAATCGTTTAGAAAGATTCCATCTGACTGAACGTATATCGCCAGCAGACTACTCGCCCCATCAATCAAACGTGTCCACTGTTTAAACTCGGCTCTTGCAGGCTTCGTCCAATTACATAAAATGTGAGGCGGCTTGATCGGTTTCCAGATCCCAGCACTAATCTCCTCCCCGCTGCTCCTGTAACAAGGCCAAACCTCATACAGAGGAGGGGGAAACGCAACGCTGTGTTTACCCACATATTTTGGCAGGACCCGGACGAA
Source organism: Ilyophis sp. 1 JC-2022 (assembly GCA_022702515.1). NCBI lineage: Eukaryota > Metazoa > Chordata > Actinopteri > Anguilliformes > Synaphobranchidae > Ilyophis > Ilyophis sp. 1 JC-2022. The sequence goes on along the minus strand of CM040403.1, from coordinate 6,661,714 downwards.
ACCAAAACAAAGCAGCCACAGTACTGCGGGTCCCTGGGACAGCTATGAGCAAGGAGTCCCATCAGGCTCTGCACCGGTGGCCACGCCCCTCAGGCTGGACCCGTTCCAGATTCCGTACCAGCCCAAATCTGTCCATCTTCAGGGGAGAAATGTCTGTCTGACAGGAGGAGATGGGTCTGAGAGATAGCACTCTCACCTGGGACAGGGATGGGGGTGTTGTCATAGGGATGGGGGTGTTGTCATAGGGATGGGGGTGTTGTCATAGTGATGGGGGTGTTGTCATAGTGTTGTGGGCCGAGGGGAACGCTTCTGTCAACATGGCTTGTGTTCATCATTACTGCACTGCAAACCAAAGACCTATCCACATGATGTTTGTCCTAAATTCTATAAATCTTAATAATTATAATAACAATAATAATGGCATAAAATAAATAAATGCAGGAATATGGAATGAGATAAATAGTCACCACCAATAACGCATTGTTATTTAGCTCTTTATTTAGAACATTTCCATTGGCTCCAAAGTAACAGATATGTCTGCTCTGGTTTTAGAGATCAAAATCTCCTTTGACGCTGTGTTTTCACCATGAGACTTAAATAGGTCAGCTGAAATGTCTCCATTGCTTGAGCCACATCAAAGTTTACAAAGAGCTTACGCCGCAATGAAGGCCCACTGGTTTGCCAGAGTTTGTGGCACAACCCAATGGGCGCGTTTGTATCCAGGTCAGCGACTCTGCGAGCTCTACATCTGAGCATGACACAGTATGGATGCTGTTTATCAAGCTCTATTTATAGCTGATCTTCATAGAAGGTGTTGGGGGGGGGGGGGGAACATCTGGGCATGGAGCTTTGTTTGAGCACGGCAGAGTGGCGTATCTGAAAGACAAATGAACAACACGAGCTGTGAGATCCTAAACGGGCGGCTCGATTCAGCCCGGGGCTACGCGAGGAGAGCGCTGTTTGCCGTCCAAGTCCGGATGAGGCTTGACAATACGGCCGTCGGCTCTCCTCATGTGGAGCGTTAACCTCAGGACGAGCCGTAGTCTCGCCGTGCTATCCAAAATGCAATTTTCTCTGGGCGACTGAGGAAATATGGGAATTTCTTAGGTTTAGCGTGACCACAGACCCCAAGCAAGAAATAAAATACGGTGCCGTTTCTCAAACCCACTATTGTCACATTCGATAGGTTAATAGGTAATTTGAGGGGGGTTTCACGTACAGACAAAACAAAGTTTTCACCCCACCCCAGGAGAGCGCAGCATAACCATGGGAACCTGGAATCCAGCTCATGAAGGGACGCGAACCCATAGCATGTGGGAACAATTATGGCGGGAGGGCTCGTTACACGGGTCTTAGTGCTTACTTCTACTGTCATCTCTTATGAATTATGCTGCCATTAATCTCGATGTCAGTAATACTGTTAAAATAGCCCCATCCATTAGAGACCCTCTCTATTTTAGTACACTGCCTGCTCTGCAGAGAACCTTACTGACATTAAACAAGAGAGGAGAGTTCCTGGGAGCCAAAGAAAGGGCCAGATTGTGTCTGGTGGTTCTTTTGTTTGTGTGAGCTTATCTATTTGTGTTGGTGTGTGTGTGTGTGTGTGTGTGTGTGTGTGTGTGTGTGTGTGTGTACTGTATGTGAGTGATTGACACAGGCCTGTATTCAATCAACATTTGTTCTTAAGTTTGACTTAATGCAAGCATTATATTATATTTATATAATTCCACCCTAGCTCCCCAGTGGTGGATCAAACTTCCCATTCCCCTACGTTTTATGCCAACCCTGCCTGCGTTCCGTCGTGGCCTGAAAACACACCTTTTCAGACTCCACCTGGACTGATACACTTATCTAGGACCTCTCATGGTACTTGTTTCTTGTTTAACTGTGTGTTGAAGTTTATAATAGTATTGTAGTAGAGCTGATTTACCCAGTTTAATGTGAACTGCATTCAATGTTCATTACTAGGGATAGCTGCTGCTTTATGGGAAGGATGTGCTTTGTCTTATCTGTTCTGTACGATGACGTTTCTGTTTGCACTTACTGTATGTCGCTTTGGATAAAAGCATCTGCTAAATGACTGTAATGTAATTTATATTTTCTTCACAAAGTTCAGTTTGGCGAGTTTTGGTGATTTACTGAACTCCCAAACTGTGAGGAAGAATCAACAGATTATTACATTATTACATTATTACATCGTTTGATGTTAGTCAAACAGTTCAAATGTTTAAATGTGACAGAAACAGTGTCAAGCGGCAATAGTTGTGTGAAAGAGCAGAGGCTCAGAATGGGGGTTCTGGGGTGTAAGGAGCTTTGCCAATGATGTCATCGCGACATGACCTATACGCATTAATAAACTCCTCGTCACTCTCGTGTTTTGACATAATTCGGTGTCAGGAGACGTTCTTTTTGAAGTTTAAAGGAACTCACATCAAGCTGAAATTCCTTGGGATAACAAAAGAGACGCAACACTGCTTTGCATGTTAATCTATTACAAGATGCCTGTGACTTCTGATGGCTTTCAAAATTTTGTTATCGCCAATCTCTGTCTAAACAGCTCCGTGCTGCACAGCCAGGCTTGTTTACATTTCACCAGCTCTCGATATGTTCTGTACGGATCAGCGGCGGTTGCGTGAGAATTATGGAGACAGAAAAGAAAACTGGCACAAGACTATAGTCCTGGATTTGAACTGAGCCAATAAAAATGCTTCCTTGTATCCAAAAAGGAACAAGACCTTTCCCTTAAAATTTTTTTGTTGTAAACGCCATTTTGACGGCAGATTTTGATAGTGCCAGAGGAGGCCTGGCAATCTCAGCCCACTCACCCACTGATAGTCTATGGAGGAAAAGACATATTCCATTTTTCAGCGCCTTTAACGCTTTTTGCCAGCAAAATGAATTGATACGTGTGGGCTGTCAAGACAGCATAAAAAAGAAAAAGGAAAAAATATATATAACATAGAATATATATATAATAATATAACATAGGAACGGGGGATGAAGGGATAGTGGGATCACCTTTCTCTCACCTGAGTCCCCGACAACACCTGTGGCTCAGGGGGATGAAAGGTATTCCTTTGGACAAAAAACACCGTGGCTCCGAGTCGCACTCTTCCCACACTGGCCTGCTTCCCACTTAAAAGAAAACCAGTGGGCTGAACTCAGAAGATAGCTTTCACGATCCAAAATGGCTTCAAAAGGTGTGACTCAAGCCTGCAGGCACGACAGTGAGAGAGGTTTTTTTTTTTTGTGATAAGCAGGAATGCCGGCATAATGCTGGCATTCGGTGTTTTCAATTCCTTTTCACGTGCGTTTCGGTTGAAACAACGCTCCTCCGGGAATGCTGGGAATGACGGGAAGGTAATGTTATGAAAAGGGCCAGAGGGCAGTAATTAGTTGTTGACAGCCAGATCAGGATGCCCCGTAATGTTACAGCATTAACCTGGTCGCACGGCTGTGGTGACATCATCCATGATCCGATAGGCTTGCTCATATGGCGCCAAAAGGCGGCGTTTAGGAGCTTCATTATAAGTGACAAAAAACTGCCTTCTTTGTCACTCATTAAGTTCAGCATTGAGATTGGACAGGAAGTGCCACAAGATTGGACAGGAAGTGCCACAAGAAAAATGCCATCTAGCTGTTGCATTCTTCCAAATTAAAGGCCTTCTAAGGCCCTGTGTGGTTTTGATCTCCTGAAACGTTTCTCTGGCCCTGGCCTTCGCCCGTAACGGCTGTGCAGCAGGTGAGTGAGCCCGTAATCTTCCTCTCTTGACCCAGTTAAACCCTCCCTCAGATCGGGTTTCAGGAGAGAACAGCCTAATTAATTCCAGCTTATGCAACCAAAAAAAAACAGGAAGGGGGAGGAGAAAGGTTTTTTTGCACCATAATTTTGGTGTCCTCTCTTGCCAAGACACAGACTCTTTTAGTAGGGGTATTGTGTGTACCCCTTCATGCCAATTTTTTTTTAAAAACATCAGACATGCTTTACTGAAGAAACCAGCAAAACAACTGCCTTACATGTTAAAAAAATATATCCGACCCCATCTTGAGTTCAGTGTACCGGATAATCAAACTGGACTCCATGACTGTAGTCAGGTAGCCAACAGTACCGACCCCATCTTGAGTTCAGTGTACCGGATAATCAAACTGGACTCCATGACTGTAGTCAGGTAGCCAACAGTACCGACCCCATCTTGAGTTCAGTATACCAGACAATCAAACTGGACTCCATGACTGTAGTCAGGTAGCCAACAGTACCGACCCCATCTTGAGTTCAGTATACCAGACAATCAAACTGGACTCCATGACTGTAGTCAGGTAGCCAACAGTACCGACCCCATCTTGAGTTCAGTGTACCGGATAATCAAACTGGACTCCATGACTGTAGTCAGGTAGCCTACAGTACCGACCCCATCTTGAGTTCAGTGTACCGGATAATCAAACTGGACTCCATGACTGTAGTCAGGTAGCCTACAGTACCGACCCCATCTTGAGTTCAGAGTACCTGGAAGTCAGAGCTTTGTTGTTGCAGTCTGCTGTACACTGTTGCGTAACCCTATGCCTCCCCAAGCCTCTGTACACTGTTGCATAAACCTATGCCTCCCCAAGCCAATTAGTTATCATTTAAAGAAGATCCTTTTAGGATGACTCTTTAAGGTGTAAGATCACAAATACATGATTAGAATGTTCTTAACTGAACTAATGCTGATGTAACAATCTAATGATGATGTAACAAGTGGAGTTCTAGAACACTGACTTCGAATTTTTGAAAAGACATTCCAAAAAACCTATTGTTAAGGGTTATTATTATATCTGTTCTAGCCTGGAACAGACCAGCCTTCCAATCGGCGTAGTGTCATTCCTTCAGCACATGGTGACCAAGGAAATGTTTTATTTTCTTTAAGAAAAAGGCAGCAGAAACAGTTACATAACAATTCAGAATCTGTGTGTGGCCCAAAGATATATTCCCACCAATAAGTTATCTCACTTTCTCCCTCCTTGTAAGATTTAGACTGTTTAGCTCCAGAAATAAATATTAAAAAATGATAAATCAGATGCTAATAATAACACCAGAGGACTACAGTGACCAGTCGCTGCTCCAGTCAGGAAAGAGATGTGATTGTGCTGCATAACTGTGCAGCCTCAGATAAGCGCATGACTCATTTCAGACCTGTTTCTTTTCCCTTTTTTTGGCATTTATTTTATGCTTGGCAGACTCTTCAAAGTAGATTATTTTAAAAATAGCAGTTGCCCATTTCTTAAGAGATCATTTTTTATAAATGGGAAATATAATTCACATATATTTACCTGTCGCCAAGATTTGTGAGCTGACTGGACCTGGAACTTGATTCCCACACTCGGAGAAGAAGTCAGATGCTTGTAGGAAGAAAAAAAAGTTTTTGACTGCAGTGACGTTTTTTCATAATGTATAATTGTTTTTACTTAGCGCCCTGCCAATTACAGATAGTACAAGAAAACTTCATGACCACATCAGGTCCCTGCATCAAAACAACACATGACAGTACATACAAAATGTATAAGTGTATACATACACTATATGGCCAAAAGTATGTGGACACCCCTTGGTCTGGGGCTGTTTTTCATGGTTCAGGCTAGGCTTCTTAGTTCCAGTGAAGGCAAATCTTAACACTACAGCATGCAATGACATTCTAGACGATTCTGGGTTTCCAACTTTGTGGCAACAGTTTGGGGAAGGCCCTTTCCCTGTTTCAGAATGACAATGCCCCCTTGCACAAATACAGGTCCATACAGAAATGGTTTGTAGAGATTGGTATGGAAGAACTTGACTGGCCTGCACAGAGCCCTGACCTCAACCCCATCAAACACCATTGGGATCAATTGAAAAGCCGACTGTGAGCCAGGCCTAATAGCCCCACATCAGTGCCTGACCTCACTAATGCTCTTCTGACTGAATGGAAACAAATCCATGCAGAAATGCTCCAGCATCTAGTGGAAAGCCTTCCCAGGAGGGTGGAGGCTGTTATAGCAGCAAATGGGGACCAACTCCATTTTAATGCCCATGATTTTTGGAATGAGATGTTGGATGAGCAGGTGTCCATATACCTTTGACCATGTCGTGTACATGTAGCTAGAAAATAATTGCAGAAATACTGCATTGCCATGCATGCATGACTGAATTAATCTTTAAGTGGATAATTATTAAAGGTCTTTTAATGGTGAGTAGGTGACCTTGTAGTTCTGTCGCTGCATTAGCTGAATTACCTAATGAAGCCTAAATTATCCATCATTTTGATGGAGGAGTCTATCTGACAAACTCTGAGAACAGATTGGCTATGAGGCAGGTACATCTGGAATGTAATTGGCCAATTAAAGCTCTGCACTGTACAGATGTAGCTAAAAGCTACTGTAGGAGAAGTGAATTCATATCTGGAAGCCAGAATTACTTTTTCATACCTGAACTCATAGGCTGTCTAAACAACTCAACTCCCAAGTCCCTGCTACATTTTTATTTAAAGCTAAAAACACTTTAATCTGGGCTGAGATAAAAACTTTTTTTTTTAAACTCTTTGGACACCTGGACTTTGTGCGGGTCGCACCTGTGCGAATAGCAATATTAATTTCTGGATCTCATCTTCCCATTCAATCACCTTCTGACTTACAGAAAATAAACCTTGTGTATAGCCCTGCTTCACTGAAGCGACACAATATTTATCTTTCCACCACCTGACTGCTACTGTAGAATTTCACAGGCGAATTGTCCATTTTCATCAAGACCAACTCTACAATATATTTCAGTGCGTTCATGCTTGGAGAATGTTATTAAGATTTGGTTATGAATTATTATTGTGCGTCACATGGACAATACAATATGGAGTTAAAAGATTAAAACAATGAATGCTGACTTGGAATATTATATAAATATATACCAACAGCAAATTAAAGGCAATCATATTTAATCCAGGTGCAGACATACATAACCATACAATTTATGAGAAATACAGTATCATTTAGTGGTGATGATTTTAAGTATGTTCTATTTATTTCAATTCGTACTATAAATTCTACTATTCTCGTATGTTAACAACGCAAGTCTATGTAGATTAAAGAAAATGTTTCTCTTTAAAATTCTCCATTTGACTCCACGTGCAATTAACCTTATCCGGAATATAGAAAAGGAACATGATTGTCTACGCTTCAAAGGTGCTGATGTAAGGTAAAACGCTGCCACCTAGAGCCGACGGCGAGTTACTGCAGCCTGTTCGTGAAACGAAAGCTGATTTACGTTTCCCAAATAAATATGCTTAAGACCTGTAGAGTAATGAGGGGAAGATATTTTAAGCGACCGTTAAAGTAAAATCATGTTACACTGCCATACACATTTGGCAATACAACAATACAATACAATGCAACCCTTTTAAATATAATTAATAATAATGATAAACAATATAGTACAATGCATTTGGCCATCAAAGTTGCGTTGCTTTCAATGTTGAATTGTTTTCAATGGGAAAACTGCTTTGGTCTTATCCATAGCAAGGCGCTCCATTATTAACTAGGGCCTACCTTATTAAACTGAACCAAAAATGAACATTTTAAATTCAACCACAGGAAATGCAGGTTCTGATGCTTGAGAAATTAAATTATTTATTATACAAGTGATGTGTAAAAACTAAACATAATGGGTGCACCTGACCTGTAGATTGTAATACAGTAGCCTTCCCTCCCAGGCTTCTGGTTGTTCGCTATCAGGATATGTCATATGTCTGTAACGCAGTATAAATAGGATGTTGTCTTTTCTTCTTCTTCCATAAACAACTGCGCCAAATCAGGCTGGATGAAAACCCCAAATATTACATGCAATTTCAAATGAGATTTCCTTTTTTATTATTATTTTGTTTTTTTTACTGAAGTTACCTATTTCACTGTGAATTCCATGGCCAGGAAAGAAACAGTTCTATCTTGACCTAAAAGGTGCAATCACGTGCGCTTCGTAGGCTACTTTCTTTTTCTTATCTTACCAGAGACCTGTGTCATTTCCTGTTCGGAGTTTTTATTTTAAACAACTCGCCCCTGGATTTGACGCTTAAACGACTTTACTTTTCGCCGATCGCCGTCAATCCGTCTACTTAAAGACTAATGTTTGCCAAATTTGACTTGTCTGTCACAGTTTTTTTGTTATTGTTGAGATTCACGTATCGTTTCATGACATAGTCTTCCAAATCTAACTTCATTGTGGCGGTTGCTATGGATCCTCGCAGCAAGTGTTAAAGATCGCAGAAGAGAAAAGGACAGATATGAATTTACTTAGTTTTATCGGACATGTTTTCTCGCTCATGGCTCTAGCATCATCTCTTCGGTTAATGGAATGGCCACCACTAAATTGTACTCAAGAGGTAAAAAAAAATAGACATTTTTATTTCTACCTTCCTGTTTTTAGCGCCGACATTGTGTGAGCTGGTCAGATATATTTCTTCCTGTAACGCCAGGTGAATGAACCGTTCTGCTCATTGCGTAGAATATCAAAATACAGCATTAAGTAAATTACAATAGATTGTAACTTAGATGTCGGATATACGTTATTTGCTCCTAATTTTAAGTTAGTTTATTATTATTAGTCATTAAAACCTAAAACCTACACCTTGAGCCGACCAGAGGAGGATGCCCCCCCCCCTTGTGTCTGGTTCCTCCCCAGGTTTCTTCCTGTCTGCCACCAGGGAGTTTTTCCTGGCCAGTGTGGCCACTGTTGCCTGTGGCTTGCTCTTGTGGGGTTTAGGCCAGGGTTTTCTGTGAAGCGTATTGTGACAATTTTGTTGTGAAATGTGCTATATAAATACATTTAGATTTTTTGAGGATTTTTATTATTATTAATAATACGACTATAAATAAAATGACCTGCTGAGTGCACATATAATATATGTAATATTACATTTTAAATCATGGTTTAATTATATGTTTTATGGTGAATGATTGCGCAAAAGTACGTTTGAGCATGATGGATCAGTGTTGTGTTTATTGTGGCGCGTACATCTCTAACACCTTAACTGCTGTTTTCTATTCTATTTTCTGTAGGGTCTGAGGTGCAGTGCCAATATAAGTGAGTGAAATAAGGACCATATCGTTTTTTCATAGCAGCTAAAATTCCACTGTGGTTGTTGTGTCAGGACTATGAAAAAAGACAGCATTCCAGGTCGCCAAATATGTCCGCCGCAGATCTGACATTCTAACTCGGCTCAGTGTCGGCCTTGAATCATGGCGTGATTCTGGGCCGAGTGATGCGGCGATGAGTCCGGGCTGCCGCGTCACAGCCGAGTCTGTGCCGTAACTGCACCAGCACTGGGCCACATGCTACTCGGGCCAAACCCGGACCAGAACTGACCAGAGTGGCTTATTTTGTAAATTTTCACCAACTCTGAACCCCACCTGAAGCAAATGATCGTCTTCATACATGTAAAAAATATTTCATATATTTTTAATATAGGAAGAGGAAATGCTCACTGCACACTGCAAAAAAGGCATCGGTCTAACCCGTAAAAGTCCAGGTTTATTGCAGCTCACATAGTATCAATATAAAGGTGCACGGGGAAAAAGAAAAAAAGTCCCTTAGTGCACAAACAAAAAACAAACGTTTCGGTCACTCAGACCTTCCTCTTCCTGTATTATCAGCTCTATGCACCTGTAGTACTATTTAGTCTCGTATGTTGACCGAGCACAACAACACTATCTTGCCTATATATTTTTAATATTCAATATTTTTTATTGTAACTTAGAGAATACATAAGAATATTAGTACAGTAAAGTCCTAATCACTCGGCCCAGAATCGTGCCGACACTGAGCCGAGTCGGAATGCCAGATCTGGGCCAGACCTATTTGGCTACCTAATGTAATAACTACTAGTCCTGATTTAATTCTGGCAAAGATGGTCAAAAACAGGTGAAGTCATCAATAGAAATCCTATAAATGATCAAAGGCAGTTACTAGCCCTTATTTGATATGAGAGACAGCGATTAAACCCATCACCACGGGAAATACAGTATGTGCTATATATTTAAAAAACAAAAGGAGTAAGCCATTTGGTGATGATTTCGACAGTACAGGAAGTCATCGTCATCATCAATATCTTGTATGACCAGGTAGATATAGTGCTGCTCTAAAATGAACAGATGACAAACGGTAGAACTGCACATTGTAGCCGATATGGAGGTGTGCGCCATTTTACATGTCCCCGCTCTGTGAGCCAGGTGGCTGCTCTGACATGGGGTGGGTGAGGGCCAGGAAAGACACCCCCACAGGCCCTGTGTGGAAATCAGAGCTGGAGGTGGCGGCTAGAAGAGATGTTAAAGGAGACCTGGTGCCAGTGATTCTGGTGAACTGGAGAGCACGGTCTGACGGTGAGTGACTGACAGCACTCAGACTGTTTAGTGTACACCTTAGACTGTGTAGTGTACACTCAGACTGTTTAGTGTACACCTTAGACTGTATAGTGTACACTCAGACTGTATAGTGTACACCTTAGACTGTTTAGTGTACACCTTAGACTGTGTAGTGTACACTCAGACTGTTTAGTGTACACCTTAAACTGTGTAGTGTACACTCAGACTGTTTAGTGTACACTCAGACTGTTTAGTGTACACCTTAGACTGTATAGTGTACACTCAGACTGTTTAGTGTACACCTTAGACTGTGTAGTGTACACTCAGACTGTTTAGTGTACACCTTAAACTGTTTAGTGTACACCTTAGACTGTTTAGTGTACACTCAGACTGTGTAGTGTACACTCAGGCTGTTTAGTGTGCACTCGGAGATAGGAAAGCCAAACTATAGAGACCGCCGATGTATATCCTGTTTCATTAAGTCTAGCGATTAACAAGAACAACAAAACATATCGGGAACGTTTGTCAAAATACAAAACAAAGGAGGGCAATGTGTGTGAGACCCACATTATTCTGTTACAGACTCTGAAAAGCAACCTATAGTGCACTATATTGGTGTATCAAATGCAAGAAACAAATGTTTTTAGTTTTTTTTACATTACTAGCATTTAGCACAGGCGTAGGCAACCCTGGTCCTGGAGTGCCGGAGACGGTCCTGGTTTTTGCTCCATCCAAACCTATAACTACAGAACTGGATTTATTTGAATTGATCAGGTGTACTGAGTGATGTGATGACCATGTGCTGGAGACACTCGTTGTTTCACCATTCAGAATATTCAGGCTCAGACCTTTAATCAGCCATTAAACTCTTCAAGATAAATCAAGCAATCAAGATGGAACAAAAACCAGAAACGTCACCTGCACTCCAGGATCAGGGTTGCCTGCCCCTGATTTAACAATGCTCTTATCCAGAGCAACTTACACAACTTCTTTAGCATTTTTACATAGTATCCATTTTTATAGCTGGATTTACTGAAGCAATGCAGGTTAAGTACCTTACTCAGAGGTACAATAGCAGTGTCCTACCTGAGAATAAAACCTACAACCTATGGGTTACAGGCCCAGTTCCCGAACAATTATACTACACTGCCACCCAATGTCTTGAAGTACAGCAATATTTTTAATGATTTTATTCTTCCTTCACAGGAAGCATACGTTCCCTTAAAGGAACCAAGGTCCATGTACTAAAGGCGTCCAGTAACCAAAGCCTTTGCATCTATTATATTTTCCACAATGAAATAAAAAAAATGGTGAACCCAAGGATGGAAGCGGTAAGAAAAAAAAATTTTCTACTCATTTCACGAAGAAATTGCCGACCATTTTTACCATGCATCTTAACTGTTGTCATGGTAACAATTGACATTAAGTTGCACCTATACCTGTGTAGTTAAATTGTAACTATTTTGAACAAGAAGTTGAGTAACTCCCAACATAGGCAACATGGAACAACAGTTAGTGGTATTCTTAATTACGCATGTAATGTTAATTTGTTTTTGCTGAATCTATTAAAGGTGTGTGTTTTGTTTTCAGTGGTCATTTTCATTGGACAGAGTTGTAGTGGATCCTGGACAGACATACTTGCTTTCCATTTCTAATCTACCTGTACCAGATATTGGGCATAACAAGGTTGACAAAAGCATTACAATCCCAGGTAAGGGTCTAACAGAGTTTTCAAACATTCAGACAGGACACCAAGTGCATCAGGTACCAAATGCTAAATTCCAATCCTTGGGATGAACCATTCAGTCAAATCTTAAGATATTGTTAGGACCAAAATATATTTTGAAATAAATAAACATTATAAAATGTTTAACACTAACAAACTGTAGATTTAAATAACTTGACAAAACTTGAAACAATGTCAAAAGCAGATGACAAACTGAAAAAAATAAATACCAACAGAGCCTTGTATAATTAGAAGTGTGATGTTTTTTTAAATTCTCAATATATCTTTCATAGTGTGATATATATTCTGTAATTGAAACTCATATCAAGGTCATTTCCCACGTGTAGCAGCAGTACAGGGGGGTATTCCACAAAGCAGGATTACTGAGTTCGCTGGATAACTGCACTGAGTAAAAAAAGGAACAGCTCTTTTTACCTCAGTCCATGTTCCAGATTTTGGAGGGTTCCGGGTTTTACTCAGTGCAGTTATCCAGCTAACTCAGTAGTGTGGAATACACCCTGGTATCGTGTTTTCAATAGTTTGTCTCTTGTTTGGTTTCCATCAGGGTGCAGTGATCCTAAGTTACGGGAAACAAAAGTATGCCGGGAGAGTGGTAAGCCCCATCTTTCTGTTTCATACAACTCACTGGAAACATAAAATACAAGAGGCTAAGTGCATTGTGACACACTTAATTTAGGTATCTGACAGATGCGTGTAGAAAACATGTAATTTGACATGGTCAGCAAACCACCGCTAGAGAAAGAAAAGGAATCAAATCAGTGTCCTGTTTCAATAACACAGAGGCCGATTCCAAATGCACAGGTGTGCTCAGGTTATAACTCTTATTTCAGGAAGTCTATGGGAACCTAACATTACCTGGAATGTATCGACTGAGCCGGCAGCGATCGCTGTGAGTTTTAACAGCTGGGAGTTCTCGGAGAACTATACTGTGTCCATCCAGTGCCCTGACTTCAAAGACTCACAGACTGTCTGGAAGGTAACGCTCTCAGGGTATCGTGCAAATACTACAACAGGGATACTCAAGTCTGGCCCTCGAGGCCTGTCGTGCTGCTGGTTTTCTTTTCTACCTGATAGTTCATTGATCAATTGTAATAGTCATTGATTTTCCAGAGGAATTTAACTCTCTGATGTCTCAGGTTTAAATCAGTCCTGAATAGAGGTGAAGAATGAAAACCAGCAGCACTACAGGCCTTGAGAGCCAGATTTGAGTATCCCTGTACTACATAATCAATATATCAGTGCGTATCCCTGTACTACATAATCAATATATCACTGAGTATCCCTGTACTACATAATCAATATATCACTGAGTATACCTGCACTACATGATCAATATATCAGTGCGTATCCCTGTACTACATAATCAAAATATCACTGAGTATCCCTGTACTACATAATCAATATATCACTGAGTATCCCTGTACTACATAATCAATTTATCAGTGAATATCCCTGTACTACATAATCAATATATCAGTGAGTATCCCTGGACTACATAATCAATATATCAATGCCGTAGATTGACTTCTGAAGAAAAAAAAAAGAAAGCAGTTACAATCTTATGAACTTTTACATTTCAGATGTGGCAGGAAAATGAGACATCGCTGAATGTGAGGTTTGCAATGGATCAGTGGCCCTCCGCTTGCTGCGGTTATGACATTGTGGTAAGCCTGATTCAGCAGATTTGAGCACCATCAAGATGTGGATATTCCTGACCCCTCCCTTACTCTTTAGCTTTAAAATGAAATGCCCTCTGCCAACCTACCTGCCCCCCTTCCCTGGGGTAACGTCTGCTGTTGACATGTCACCAAATTAACCAAATACTTTTTTTCTTTTTACAATAGTGTTCAATAAATAGTCAATTATTTTATTTATTAAAGTATTCGTTTTTATTTATAGCGAATAAATTAGTGGTGTGAGGGTGACAGGTTTTGTCATCTTTGAACGCCTTTTTTCCCCCCAGATCCAGCCATTTTTTATCAGGTGTAATGATGGCTGTGCTCGCCTGGAGAGATTTAAGAACTGCATCTGTAAGTAGAAAAAATAATTCAGGCAAGAGTTGCTTTGTCATCCAAAATGCAGTGCAGAATTTGGCTTATGTAAAGCTCTCGCGGAATATGTGAGAATATTATGTGTTCATTTTTACGTTTCCATAAATGTTATATTTTTTTGCACTGCAGATGATCCTGGTTACAGTGTTGGGCGAGTTTTCATCATTTTATCCCTGGGACTGCTCCTTGTTTGTGGCTGTTTTGCACTGTTTAGAAAGACATTGTTAGGTAAGCAAAAAATGTTGCATGTAGGCGAGGGTTTTTTAATCTACAATAATGTAAAATAACAAGTGCAAATAAATGGCCTTTATCAATATGTGAAGCGGAATTAATGTGTCCTCCTGAATAAACTATTCATGTGGTTTTCTGGAGATAAGCAAAGCATTACATGTTAGTTGTTACATCAACAGCCTGATAAAAACTGTATACTTTTTAATGTTTTTAAAAATATTTCAGGTATGAGAAAACCCTACCCTCCAGGTAAATGGCTCTTCATTATGTAACAGTGTTGCAGTTCTTATAGTGCATAATTATTCAATTATTATAATTATGTTTAGCTTTAACACAGCCAGTAGGGTTGGGTTACAGCTAAAAAATCTTCAGTGACATGGATACAAACAGAAAGCAGTTTTCTCACAAGTAAATATTTTTCATTTCAAGATCTTAAAATCAGAATGTGTAAGATTGTGTATTGTGAGTTTTCTTCGAAAAAACAGCCATAATCAAAGTTTTTTCTCATTAATATATATTTTTTTAATTTAAGGATAATAATGAAATGCCATGTTTTTGTTGTCCTTGTTGAGCTTAAAGCTGTTATAATGACCCGGTCTCTCTACTTCAGATTCCGTGCGCGATCCACCTGCCACGCCCCTACCGGTCTCTCGACAAGAGCCTCTTCAGATGAGCACTCCAAGGAAAGTGCTCCTGATCTACTCTCTGGACCATCCTCTGTACAGAGACATCGTGCTCAAGCTGTGCGCCTTTCTGAGGGCCAAGTGTGGCACAGAGGTGGTTCTGGACCTACTGGACTCCGCCTGGCTCGGCGCAGTGGGCCGCATGCAGTGGCTGGACTGGCAGAAGCAGCAGATCGAGAAATCCTCCGACAAGATCCTGATCCTCTGCTCGCGGGGGGTACGGGCCAAGTGGAGGGCCATGTGCGGAGAGGGCAGGGTGATGCTGAGAGAGGACCTCCGATCTCCCATGGGGGACATGCTCACCCCTGCACTCAACCTAATCGTCCCAGACTTTGTCCACTGCTCATCATTTCAGAAGTACATAGTGGCTTACTTTGAGGATGTAAGCTGTGAGGACGATATCCCGGCCCCTTTCAACGTCACCATCAAGTACAAACTGATGAAGCACTTTGAGGAACTCTACTTCAGAATCCTGGACCAGGAAAAACATGAGCCAGGAAGGGTGAACCGCATCGAAGGAATAGCGCAAGATGAATATTTCAACTGCCCCTCGGGTAGAGCCTTGAGGGACGCCATTGAGACTTTGCAGGCCTACCAGCTGGAGGATCCAGACTGGTTTGAAAAAGAGTGTGCGAAGACTGAGGAAGAAGTGACAGAATCAGAGCTACAGCACCCTCTTCTCGCAGACGCACACAGAAACCCCATATTTCAGTGTGTGCCAGAGTTTAAGGAAGGGCCTCCCATCCTTGTCAATAAGGTGGAGGTCAATGAAGATGCCAGAAGCGTCCAGGCATTAATTCCTCTTGTGAACCATGGAGGGGAAAGACTTTCCACACACCAGATTCATCTCGGTGTTCATCCCAGTAATAACCAGCTCTGTTATTCACACCCAGTTGTCGAGGGTGATCCACGGATGTTGAAATGGAGCCTGCACCCTCCAGTGTGTGAAGTTCAGCCTTGCTTGAAGAATGACACAGCTCTGCAGGAGCCATCAAGGCTAATGAGGAATGCACTTCATCTTCTGGGGGAGGAGGTGGTGTCGTCAGCCGGAGAGAGCCTCCCTGTGGAGGACCAAGAGGAGGTGCTGACCCTCTCGCCCACTGTGCTGAGGCAGCTGCAGGCCCTCCAGCGGTCTTTCGGCCTTGTGGAGGACATCGCCTCCGTACCCTTGGGGGTCGTGGACCACAGAAAAAGGCCCCACAGCGGATCAGACCAGGGGTACATCTCCAGGTCCTCCCACCACAAGGACTCTACACATGGAGATACGACCCAAGACCCACTGGACACACTGTCCAGACTCCAGGAAGCATGTCTCCTGAACAGCTTCAACCCCCCACCACCCGCAGGCCTGCCTTGGAGTGAAGAAGCTTTCAGACATGACCAGCAATAATCTATGAGCTTTTTTACATGGTAAAACACTCCTTATTATGAGTACAAATAGCCACATTACGGCAATGCACTTCACAGTTGACTTTGATCACCTGTTACGAGTAAACTTGCACTTAATTAAAAAATGACTTTGCTACAATATATTACAGAAATTTGACACCCCTCATTATATGAGGTACTGACTGTGTTCTGAACCTGGGTATATATGACATATATATGTGACATATATGACAATCCAATGGCCTTGCCCCTGGGCTTGAACGTGACGTCATCTAGGTACATTTGAAAGCTCATTGGCTTAACTCAGAGATACTGTACATTATGGTGTCTTTCTTCCCTTTCAGCTGTAACTAAAATTGAATTACACACCGTATTAACCATGAAATTATAATGTTATCTGATGTCACTGCTGGGAAGTAACATTAGATATTGAATCTTTACTTGGAACCATCCACGTCACAGTGGATCGTGTTTAGTCTTGCCAAAAATATTATAGGAATAAGAATGTCACTTACCCATTTACAAACGTGGAAGGTAATGTTATTTTCTGTGAATAATTGAAACATGAACACATCATCAACACTTTACAGCCCTCACAGTTGCTGTGGTTTTCTGACATTTCCCACTTTAACATACTTTTTCTGTTTACTATTTATTTGTTATGTGTTCACATATGTGTAGGACTGCTGTCTCTTCCCCTCTAACGAGTTATGAGAGACTGTGCCAGTTCAGCCTTCAAACATTACTGTGATTTCGAACAGGGTGAGAGCTGGCTCGATCCATGATTGAAGGATTTCATTCGATGTGGTGGCAAATCATGGTCCCTGCTTGTCTGAAGAGATCACTGTACAATTATTTCGTAGGTAAATAAAATAACAAAATTAAAACTATATCTACATCACTGTTAAAGTTTATTGTGTCCTATCCAGCAACACCACATAAAAAGAAGAAAGCGTGAAAATTGTATGCCACTTTATGATGAAGACAGGGTGTAACGTGTTTATCCTGAAAGTACGTCTGAACCTTTTTCTGAAAACTATATTCAGGCAATTGGTCTAATCCTCAAACTTTTCTGTGTATGTGCCCAAAGACAGACTTTTATATCCAAGGGAAATAAATAGGCTATTAATGACGGTATGAAACAGTCAATATGGTAAACCCATTATGATCCAGTTTTGTAAGCAAATATGCCAATATAATTCACCGTAACCAGCATCATGGCCAACTGTGTTACCAAAAGGCATGTGTGAGAGCATATTGCAACAGCAGTAAGACTGAAAAATACCTTATGATACAACATCACATTTTAAAAATATATCAGCAAGTTTTTTCTTATGCAGAAGTGACTTAATTCCACATTTCTCCAAGAAAATTAGGTCATTTAAATCTTTGTGGCCACAAATAGTCTGTTAAATGTGTGCTGTAGCTACATACCGTTCAGTGTAAGCCTTACTAATGATTATTACATCAATATAATATAGGCTATTAATGAAACAGACTGACATGCAGCTACATTTTACATATTGCGCACGCATTTTTAACAATTTTGTACGTACCATTACTTAAAACAACCAAAAAACTTGCTCAAGATATAGGCCAAGTGCATTCAATAATCATTCAATCACATTTTCAAACTGAATGAGCGTGTAATTGCATTATGTATTGGCGGATATCTTGTTGAAAACGCGTATATCTCTCCGTATATTAAATGATTTTAAAACCATTTTTAATACTAAAACGAACTCGTTTAAACGAGTTTGGGAAATGCATAGCCTATATGCACAATGTCTCCTACACGGGCGGTCTCAGTGCTTTGAACGCCTCCTTGTGCAAGACGGAAAAAAACGACATTTCCAGTAAAACGATGTTATCTCCGTGGCCTACAAACAGTAATACTTCATTTGCATAAACTGACGAGGAAGTTGGGCTAGAGACGCCTGTTAATCTTTAAACTTGACTCATATCGGAAAGTCCCAGCAAAGGCAGCCAAACATGAAAGTTATGAAACATTCAGGACAATTTTAGAACAACTGTATTTTCTAAAACCAGATTAGATTATTAGATAATAATCCTTAATAATTCATCGTTCGTTTTTCATAGACATTCTCGTGCTTGCTGGAGTTAAATGAAAGCGGAACTGCCTTAAGGGATTTCTCGATGGAGCAGCGCTTCGTCGAACAATAGGTTATGGATTGCGATTGAGTAGCTTTTACTGTCTTCAGAGGAGCAATGTGTTTATTTGTTTACAGTACTCTGTTGTTGTCCGTACATATAATTCTGACGTCAGGTCTTCGGATATTAGAAAGGCCACCTCTGAACTGTACACAAGAGGTAAGTGTGAATATCGCTACAACGCAGCTTCTCTTTTCCTTCGTTATATCTCGTTGTCTTGCATACAATATTATTTTTTACCCCAAGCTGCTGCTTATAAACTTAACACCTGGCGAGATAAGCCCCTGTACTTTTATTTATTGATGATTATTGTTTATATTTATATGATTATTATTTATCTCTTACATATCCACAGTTTAATTCATTTACGAGAGAGTTACTGACCAAGAGGGCGGCATAAACATCCAATTAAAATAAGACAGTTTCACATAGCAGGTTTTTGCTTCAGCCCAGCACGACAATACCTGATTCAACTAATTAACTAATCATGGTCTTCAATCAAGATCTTTATAAGTAGAATCAGGTGTCTTATCCCTTATGAATAAGATTGGGCACCCCTGCCATAGACTGATTAAAAGCATGCATGAGGTCCTCAATGGTTTTTCACCAGTCTTTGTTTTTGAATTCATCAAAAGTGATAAAACGATTGAGCTTGAATTCCCTTGAATTCCCTTGATTCCCTTGATAACTCAAAAGACCACAGTATGGTGCTGAATGTCTCCTGGCAATACAGTATCCAAGGAAACAAAGGTGTTAGCTATATACAGAAAGCCGCTAAACCCACAGGCTGGAACAACGTTCTGGGCCTCGTTTCCCAGAAGCATCTTAGAGTAAAGATAATCTTAAGAGTGTTTTGTGTTCGTGCTTTATTCATTTTATGATTAGAATTATTACAATTGACTGACATAACATAAAACAGATAATAAAAATAGAGGAAGACAGCCAAAAAACAAACAAGCAATGAAAGTTTTTATTTACTATTATTTACTTATTGTTTTGAACATTGTATATTTTAATATTTTAATTGACATAGCTCTTGAACTTAGATTTTTAACATATTTTTTTTATAACTGCTGTTCATTGTCGGGCGTTTTGCACATAAAGTTTTTCACTCTCTGTCTACACCTGTGTAAAATGTAAAGTGACAATAAAAGAACTTGAACTTGAACTTGAAAGTAACATAAAAACAAAATAGCCTAAGATGATCTTTATTTAAGATCCTTTTGGGAAATGGAACCCTGTTCAGTCAACAGTTGTTTGAATTAATACAAGTGTTATCTTTTTTTTTGGAACAAAAATAAAAACACAATTACAATTTGTTAACTGCAACAAACTGATTGCAATGAAGAAAAATAAGGTTTGAATTTATTTACAAGATAATACAAAATTGTTGATTGAATCAAGGCTTCTGTTTATATTGACAGTGGAGAGAGCCATAGCCTCACAGTGGTATAATCTGCATGCTATCCCACTGTGTAAGTCTTTTACAGTAATGCTTGTACCTCTCAGTGGTGTAATCTGCATGCTATCCCACTGTGTAAGTCTTTTACAGTAATGCTTGTACCTCTCAGTGGTATAACATGCATGCTATCCCACTGTGTAAGTCTTTTACAGTAATGTTTATACCTCTCAGTGGTATAACCTGCATGCTATCCTACTGTGTAAGTCTTTTACAGTAATGCTTGTACCTCTCAGTGGTATAACCTGCATGCTATCCCACTGTGTAAGTCTTTTACAGTAATGCTTGTACCTCTCAGTGGTATAATCTGCATGCTATCCCACTGTGTAAGTCTTTTACAGTAATGCTTGTACCTCTCAGTGGTGTAATCTGCATGCTATCCCACTGTGTAAGTCTTTTACAGTAATGTTTGTACCTCTCAGTGGTATAACCTGCATGCTATCCCACTGTGTAAGTCTTTTACAGTAATGCTTGTACCTCTCAGTGGTATAACCTGCATGCTATCCCACTGTGTAAGTCTTTTACAGTAATGTTTATACCTCTCAGTGGTATAACCTGCATGCTATCCTACTGTGTAAGTCTTTTACAGTAATGCTTGTACCTCTCAGTGGTATAACCTGCATGCTATCCCACTGTGTAAGTCTTTTACAGTAATGCTTGTACCTCTCAGTGGTATAATCTGCATGCTATCCCACTGTGTAAGTCTTTTACAGTAATGTTTGTACCTCTCAGTGGTATAACCTGCATGCTATCCCACTGTGTAAGTCTTTTACAGTAATGCTTGTACCTCTCAGTGGTATAACCTGCATGCTATCCCACTGTGTAAGTCTTTTACAGTAATGTTTGTTTGTCATTTCAGGGTCTGAGATGTACAGCAAATATAAGTAAGAAGCATATTCTATTCTATTCTATTCTATTCTATTCCCTCGCCTTACAAATTCACATGTTGGGGGTAGTATCGCAGTGAGCGTCGTTTTGTGGTGAAAAGTCGGTGAAACGCAGTCTGGGTGTTCAGGTGAAAACCCGGCTACATTTGGTTGAAAAAGTGAGTTTTCTCATTGGCTAGGATGTAGCCAGGCTATATTTGGGCAAAACCTGAGCTATATTGGAGATAATCTAGTCTGTTTATGTTTTTTCTCAAGATCTCCACCCATCCAGACGTCTAGATTCCGGGTTTTGCTCGCTGGGATATTATAATGGGTTTCTGTATTTTACCAGAGGTCAGAAATGCTGTAACCAAGTGGAAGTAAAATTCTCTTTGGTTGCGCTTTTGTGTGATCTGTGATGTATGTAACGAATGGAACTGGGCCCTGCCTGCATGCTGCCTATTGCTTTTAGCTGTTCAGCACCCTGGGACATCTTGACTAGGTTATAGGTGAAAATTAATTCTCAAAGCATTATGTTGTGTACTTCAGATCAGGTACCACCGAAATTAAGAAACATGAAACGGCGGGGTCAATCTATGATCAAAGGGTTTCATTTGATGAGTGGTTCCTGCTTGCCTCAACCAAACGAACAAACAAAAAAATGTATAAAAGTTTCTTTGTATAGCGCTTTTTACTGAGAACTGTCTCTTAGATGCTGTACAGAGAAACAGAGGGAAAATACGCTAAAACCAGGCCTGAACCCCCAAAAAGCAAACGAGGAAAAAACTCCCCAGTTGGGAGAAAAACCATGAAACAGTGGCGAGAAAAACAGTTGCGTTTTTTGTGGTTTCCTTGGAAACAAAGTTTTTAGCCAATCGGTGAGTTACAAAAGTGCTGAATCACACCAGAAAACCAGCAGGTACTGAAGCGTTCCAGGATCTAAGGTTGAGATCCACACTCTATTGCATTCGCCTTGCCTTCTGTCCTTATAACTGTAACCCTCATATTATATAGACATTTTATGAGGCCTTTTATGTTTGGGGTCAAATTGACCCCAAAAGTTTAAACTGACTCAAAACTATTGGAATTGAAAAATCTTGACACTTTCTGTGTCACCTTTTATGTGTCTCCCAATTGACTAGCCTTTTATCCCCAAATATTAAAAATCTGTTTTAGAGCCTGACATAATGGAAGTTTAAAAACCTGTATGGGAAAGTGCCACCAGAATTACCCACAAAAAATCTGAGATAAAAACCCCACAAGCCCCATAAAAGACCCCACACAACACCTTTGTATACAAAGTTGGTCTTTTGAAAACATAGCATTATGTTTATTGTGTGTTTATTATTTAATCCCAACAAATGAGGTCAAGATGAAAAAATAAGGTGAACTGGTTCAAATTGACCCGGAATATAATATGACCGTTAAGTAACAAACAGAAGTAGTTGCTGGTACTTAGCTTGGCAAGTTAGCATACGGTGTAACCCAAGGAAGACCGTGATTTCAAAAGGGCACACCCTTTTCTCCTTTCCACAGATAACTGCTTGGATCGAGGCTGGCTAAAACCCAGGACTTTTACTCCAACCGGTCCGCAGAACCTGACGGTGAAGGTGACCGTGAGAAGAGACGAGAATGCTGACCTCGTGCCAGTTCTTGTGGTGAACTGGACAGCACAGATCGATGGTGGGTGTCTGACGAGCATAATCTGCAATAAAACAAAGGTCTATACTCCACAACATACACTCAGAAATAAAGGCACAGTGGAGGTACATTTTTCTTCTTTACGGAACAAATTTCCCTCATGTACCCTGAGAGTAATGTTCTATTTGAGTACTAATAAGTACCTTTTCAGGCAGATTAATAAGTACCTTTTTCCATATTTTGGCCACAATCAAGGATATATCAAATTGTTGTCGATTTTCTTTCTTTTTTATTGTGTGCATATGTGTTGTATTTATGTTTTGGTGTGGCTTACATTCTCCGACCTTGCTGCATTGTTTCCTTAAAACGCTTATATTCTCTACCTCAGGGAGCATTGAGTTCATGGAAGGCACAGAGGTCCATGTGCTGGACATGTCTATCAACCTGTACCTCTGTGTTCATTACGTCTTCCACAAGAACGCCGCCGTAAAGAAATCACCGGATCAGGCAGTAAGGACGCAGCGATCTTCGCGTTGATTCGTCAGCAGAAGCGGCTTGTGTAGCTACAGTGCCTCCAAGCCTCATTTAAATCTTGCACACAAAACAGTCACCTACACAGTCGTTACTTCCCGTTTTGCTGTTTGTGAAACGGCCCGTTTACACAGTTCATTGTTGGTTTTTGCGCCTTGTGCAAGGCCTAACAAAACACATGATGTCATTGGACTGTCTAAAACAGCGGTCCCCAACCCTGTTCCTGGAGGTCTACCATCCTGTAGGTTTTCATTTCAAACCTAATTTGGCGCACCGGATTCCACTAAGGAGCAGCTCAACGGGATCTCTAGCTATTGAATGAGGTGTGCTGTGTTCGGGTTGGAGTGAAAATCTACATGATGGTACTTCTTCAGGAACAGGGATGGGGACCACTGGTATAAAAGTATCATGCATAGATTGGAACTGAGAATGGCGTCCTGTCTATGAATATGGCTGACTTGTAACCATGTGTTTTCAGTGGTCATTTTCATTGGACAGAGTGGTGGTGGACCCTGGCAAGGAATATATGGTTTCTGTCAATAACCTGCCAAAGCCAAACATAGCACATGACACTTACAATGTCTTTAAAAGGATTAGCATCCCAGGTAAGACTTAAAAAAAAGAAAAGAAAACCTGTGCTTTATGCTTACATTCCCGAATTGTATGTCTCCAAGTACTTTAATAGCAAGAGTGGTATTTCAGTGAAAATAGCACAGATATTCAACAACAGCGATTCTGTATTTTAAATTGTACTGCAATGGTGGCATCTGAATGGAATTTAATTTCTATGGTTAGGGTGTGCAAATGCCAGCATGGAGAAAACAAAAAAGTGTGTGGAGAGCGGTAAGTGAACTTTCACATCTAAATAAATATACTTATTCATTATTATTAATTTATTGTAATTATATTCTATAGTAATCAAAGTTCTGGTCAATTGCAACTTCAATTCAGTAAATTCATTAAAATACTTAATAGTTTTGAAAAAAATGTTTTCACTGAGCATTTTTAAATTTGCGACTTTATTTAATTCAAATAAATTAGAGTTAACTGATTTGAAATGTAAGCAGTCCCTAACCTGATTGCTGTCCACATGCTATAATATGCCTTGATGAAACAATTAAATGACTGCATGATTCAGGCTTATCTGGTGCATGTTCGTATTTGTTCTAGTTCCATCTTTTTGGTGGGATTGGTTAGAATCGTTAAAATACTTCACTGTATGTTTGTGCCAACCCACACCCCCAAATGACGGATCCAGCCCCCTAATACCACTTAGCATAAGCACATGGGCTGCTTCCTGTTGGATGTTTCAGCGTGATATTGTTCCAACAAGCCTGTTGTGTTGTGGTTTAGGAAGTTTATGGAAGTCCAAAATTAGCTTGGAGACATCCAAAGGGCAAGATGGTAAAGCGGCGATCACTGTGGGCTTCAACGGCAACGAGTTCTCTGAGAAATACAATGTGGGCGTCCAGTGCCTTTCTGGGAACTGGGAGTACCAGACTATAATGAAGGTATAGTCATCTCCGCTGGACTTCTTTACTTCCTCTAACAAGTTTGGTATCTCAGATAGACTTAAGTATCTTTCCAGACATGAGTCTGGTAACAGGGAGTACCAGATTATAATGAAGGTATAGTCATCTCCGCTAGACTTCTTTACTTCCTCTAACAAGTTTGGTATCTCAGACTTAAGTATCTTTCCAGACATGAGTCTGGTAACAGGGAGTACCAGATTATAATGAAGGTATAGTCATCTCCGCTAGACTTCTTTACTTCCTCTAACAAGTTTGGTATCTCAGATAGACTTAAGTATCTTTCCAGACATGAGTCTGGTAACAGGGAGTACCAGATTATAATGAAGGTATAGTCATCTCCGCTAGACTTCTTTACTTCCTCTAACAAGTTTGGTATCTCAGATAGACTAAAGTATCTTTCCAGACATGAGCACAGTGGCATAGTTTTGATATCTCGACAGGAAGCTGCAGGGAGACAGTGTAAATGGTGAGGTGAGGTACAGGTGTACCTCAAATCGAGCCAAGGCATTTAATCCAAATGATTTTGGGATTAAATTATATAATACCTATTTTAACGGATTACACACAAACCATGAAAACTCAAGTGGTCCCCAAAGAAGGTCCCAAGTATGCAATTGAGTAAAATACTTATGTTGTATTTTCTTTATATGAAGTCATAAAAGTGTCTTATATTGTATTTTTACATACATTGGATAACATACTCAAATCTGGAACTTGTAGTACTAGTTAGCATCTTCCAATCAACCCACTGCTCAAAATAAGAAATGATTTGTTAATAATGTGCCCATTTAATATTTGCAGTATAACATTTGTATGCATCGTAGCATTATAGCAGTGGACATTACATTACATTATTACATTATAGGCATTTAGCAGACGCTCTTATCCAGAGCGACTTACACAGCATTTTTGCATTTATACATAGTATCCATTTACAGCTGGATATATACTGAAGCAATTCAGGTGAAGTACCTTGCTCAGGGGTACAACGGCAGTGTCCAACGTGGGACTCGAACCTGCGACCT
Source organism: Ilyophis sp. 1 JC-2022 (assembly GCA_022702515.1). Taxonomy (NCBI): domain Eukaryota; kingdom Metazoa; phylum Chordata; class Actinopteri; order Anguilliformes; family Synaphobranchidae; genus Ilyophis; species Ilyophis sp. 1 JC-2022. Next base: position 6,636,034 of record CM040403.1, on the reverse strand, counting down.
TTCGGTTACAAACCCAGTTCCTTAACCACTGTACTACACTGCCACTGTACTAAACTTAAAACTACACCGTGATCGTTCATTTTATTTTATCCAGTCGCCCTGCAGCTTTCCTGCAAACATTTTAATAGTCACATGCTACTCAAGATCAATTCTGCCGTGCATGGGGTGTTTTATAGACAAAATATTTAAAAACAAGGCAACAAATTAATATCTTGCAAATTAATCATTCTGTTCTTTTGAAATGTTGCAGAGCAATCGGACAGCATTGGAAGTGACGTTTGCACTTGGGAAATGGCCTCAAACTTGTTGCCAATTTATAGTGGAGGTATGTATTGTACTTGTGGACCATAATCTTAATTTACAACTTGGCTAAAGGCTACATTAGTACTTAATATCTGTAACTTGCAGTCACTGAAGTCAAATGTTTTTTTATATATACACTGCTCAAAAACATTAAGGGAACACTTAATCATCACAGTATAACACCAAGTCAATTAAACCAAACCGGTCATGCTGGATGATGTTGCAGGCAGCATAACATTCTCCATGGCGTCTCCAGACTCTTTCACGTGTGCTCAGTGTGAACCCGCTCTCATCTGTGAAGAGAACGGGGCGCCAATGGCAAACCTGCCAATTCTGGTGTTCTCTGGCAAATGCCAATCAAGTTGCACAGTGCTGGGCTGTGAGCACAGGTCCCACTACAGGACGTCGGGCCCTCATGCCACCCTCATGGAGTCTTGGTCTGAAACATGCACATGAGTAGCCCACTGGAGGTCATTTTGTAGGGCTCTGGCAGTGCTTCTCCTGTTTCTCCTTGCACAAAGAGGCAGATACCGGTCCTGCCGCTGGGTTGTTGTCCTTCTGTACAGCTCTCCTCGTGTGATGGCCCGTCTCCCGGTATCTCCTCCACGCTCTTGAGACTGTGCTGGGAGACACAGCAAACCTTCTTGTGATGGCACGTATGGATGTGCCATCCTGGAGGAGCTGGACTACCTGTGCAACCTGAATGGGCTGCAGGTAACGCCTCATGCTACCAGTAGTGACAAGGGCACTAGCAAAATGCAAAACTAGAGAAAAATCAGTTAGAAAGGATAAGGAGAGAGAAAGGGTCTGTGGCCACCACCTGCAAAACCATTTACTTTTTGGGGGTTGTCTTTACTGTTGCCTTTCCTGTCCATCTGTTGTCACTTTCATTTGCACCAAAGCAGGTGAAATTGATTCACAATCGTTTACGCTTCCTAACTGGACAGGTTTAATTGACTTGGTGTTATACTGTGTTGATTAAGTGTTCCCTTAATTTCTTTGAGCAGTGTGTGTGTGTATATATATATATATATATATATATACCGTATTTATTTCTCTCACAGATCCAGCCATTTTTCCTGCATTGCCAAAATGACTGTATTCGACGCTGGGAAAAATTTTACATCTGTAAGTATGCAAAATCAAACATCAAATTAGCACCCCAAATAAAAGAAAATATACGGTAATGTTTGCAAGAAATAAAAGCCTGATGAGTAATTTGAGTGATGGATAATAATAATAATAATAATAATAACTTAAATGTAAACTATTTCAAAATGGAATTTATGATTAGCAGTTTTACCACCGTGGCTTAACATAGCACATAGGACCGTGCCGTTGCCCTGAAGTGCTCTCTGAAGTCCAGCTGGTATTTGACAGGGTAACCAACCAAACAACTCCATGGCATTCAACAAGCGAGCTACCCAACGTCAACTGGCTACCTAACTAGCTTATTGGAAACAAACGCTATAACAAATTTAAGAAGTGTGGTTTATTATTACATGGAAACGTATTATGTTGAAACCCACCATGCCGTCACTACCTGTGAAGACAGAGAACGCGGCTTATCTGGTTGTAGAATTTCTACACTCTCAAATTCAGTGTCGGTAGGTTCGTACATATGGTTGTACAACCCCGATGCCGAGTGTCTTCTTGGACAGAAATCAAGCGTGCTCATTAGAATATTACGACCACGCCCGACCGTCCTAATACAGGTCTGATCAGCTAATTCAGCTGTTTCGAGCGTTTTATCATATACTTTTTTTTCATTCAAACTTTTGTGGATAGTTAATAACACACTCTGATATGGTACATACATTTTATCGATTTTAGGCTTTGTTCCCTGGGGCTTTAAGGGTATCAGATTATTAAGCCGTTTTCACTTGAAATAAACAAAATGGTGCAAAATAAATCAGAAGCTATACTGTACTTCCTGAAGTGCTGTACAATGGTGAAAGGGAGGGTCAGATCGTTTTGCAGCTTGGTCCATTTAATCCCATGCAAAGTGATGGTCTATTATCAAAAAAAGTACTGCATATATAGACATCCCTTGACTTTCTATGTTGAGGCAGGTCATGAGACTGAAGCATACTGTATGTCTAATTTAAACGTGTCTGTTCAAAACTGTCCTTCACTTTTTCAGGTGCACGCAGCCCAACATTTGCACCGAGTGCTCCATTCAACTCAACACCTCTCGCAGTCGGCCTTATTGTTTCTTTCGGGGCTGTTCTGCTTTGTGCGGTAGCCTGTTGTGTCTATTTCCACTGTGGAAAATGGCCGAAAGGTTTGTGAAAGTGCACGCCTCTTTTTTAGGCCAGACTTCAAACAAACCACAGAAGAGTTCGCTTTGAACTTTTGATAAGAAGCCCTTTTGTTAGCAAAACCTTTTAACCTGATTTCAGAAACTGACAAACTGTTATGTACTTGCAAAAAATAATAATAATAATAATTTAAATAACAAAAAAAAAACACTATGAATGTAGGGCCACTTTCCACTCAGACTGTTTCAGGTCTTATGTCTCAGTTTTCATAAAGAGCGCAAACATTGTGCGTTGGTAATGTGAAGAGTGCATTTCTCTTGTACAAAACTACCATTCAGCCATGAACTGACAGCATTACTGTGTCATGCAAGTAAACTAATGACTTATGAATGGAAGTAGTCATTTTGGAGAGAAATTATGCTGCCATAAGATTCTGGAACTCATAAGGGCAGAGAAAGGTACAATGACGAAAGGTATAATGATCTTGCCTCTGATCGGAATTCTGTTTATTCTTTCAGATCACCGAGGCGGAAAAATATCCCAGAAAGGTAAACGACCAATTGTATTTTCGCTTTCCCTGCTCATTAACTGATACAGAGTTTCGTAGTCCTGGCTAAAATATCAATACTCACTAGTTTGAGGTATGATATAAGCCCAGTTGCATCCTATTCAAAGGAGGAGGAGGAGTCTTTAATGACCTTAACATTGTCTAAATTGCTTATTTTTGTCCCTCAGATCGGGATTTCTCTCTGAATGACTCACAAGACAAACCCATCACCCCAAGGAAAGTGCTCCTGATCTACTCTCTGGACCATCCTCTGTACAGAGACATCGTGCTCAAGCTGTGCGCCTTTCTGAGGGCCAAATGTGGCACCGAGGTGGTTCTGGACCTACTGGACTCCGCCTGGCTCGGCGCCGTGGGCCGCATGCAGTGGCTGGACTGGCAGAAGCAGCAGATCGAGAAATCCTCCGACAAGATCCTGATCCTCTGCTCGCGGGGGGTACGGGCCAAGTGGAGGGCCATGTGCGGAGAGGGCAGGGTGATGCTGAGAGAGGACCTCCGATCTCCCATGGGAGACATGCTCACCCCCGCCCTTACTCTGATAGCCCCAGACTTACAGCGAGCAGCAGCGCTGGAGAAATACATGGTGGCTTACTTTGAGGATGTAAGCTGTGAGGATGACGTCCCGGCCCCGTTCAACATCACCATCAAGTACAAACTGATGAAGCACTTTGAGGAACTCTACTTCAGAATCCTGGACCAGGAAAAACACGAGCCAGGAAGGGTGAACCGCATCGAAGGAATAGCGCAAGATGAATATTTCAACTGCCCCTCGGGTAGAGCCTTGAGGGACGCCATTGTGACTTTGCAGGCCTACCAGCTGGAGGATCCAGACTGGTTTGAAAAAGAGTGTGTGAAGACCGAGGAAGAAGTGACAGAATCAGAGCTACAGCACCCTCTTCTCGCAGACGCACACAGAAACCCCATATTTCAGTGTGTGCCAGAGTTTAAGGAAGGGCCTCCCATCTTTGTTAATAAGGTGGAGGTCAATGAAGATGCCAGAAGCGTCCAGGCATTAATTCCTCTTGTGAACCATGGAGGGGAGAGGCTTTCTTCTTCTGAATCTCATCCAGGTATTAGCACGGAGCAGAACCAGGTGTGTCCATCACAGTCACTGGTGAGGGATTCTCCAGGTGTCCTGGATCCTGGCGACTCCCTCTTCACCTTTAAGGGACGACAGTCTGTGAATGCAGGGGCCCCCCTGCCTGAACCAGCTGCCCAGAGAGGGAACAGGCTGTGCTATCTAGGGGAGTCAACTGGAGAGAGCTGCCCAGTAGAGGGGGAAGAGGGGCCACCTTCCCTGGAATCTCTGGAGCGCCTGCGGGCTCTCCAGGAGTCCCTGGCTCCCATGGATGGTCCTGTCCCGACGGGCGTAGAGGACAAGTACATGTTCAACATGGAGGCGAGAGGCGAATGGATCCGGGAGAAGAGTCCGTTGAGTGGATCGGACCAAGGGTATATCTCCAGGTCCCTCCAATGGGAATCCGCACCTAGAGAGGGCTCCCAAGATCCGCTGGACGCTCTGTCCAGACTCCAGGAAGCATGTCTCCTGAACAGTCTTAATCCCTCCGGAGGCTTCTCCAATATGCCGAGGTACTGAGAAGACTTTGGTTATAAAGGCTGTAAAGGAGACCCTACAGAAGTAACCTCGAGCTTGCGTTTCAGTTTGTCTTTGTCTCACAATATTTGTAAACCCATTTGCTTTAAACATGTTTTTGAATTTTTTTTTTATTGAACAATACAGATATATGTAAACATTATAGAACAAATACAATCTTCTGAGCCAGCATTGAGCCTATTTGAACTGTAATATTTAATAGTTGATTACATATGACCCATTTACTCAATACATCTACAGTCTTCCAAAGGCTTAAGTGGATTAACAATAATGTAAAGACTAAGGATTGTTTTAAAAGATCCTTTTTTAAATTTCCAATACAAATCAGCAGCCCTGTGCACACAATGTAAGCGATTTTGTTCAGAGGAGGCTTATTTCACATTGTATAGTCCTCACTCTTTTGACTCCCATTTCAAAAGATACACAGTAAAATGATCAGTGTTAAATCAACTCTTACAGTATAAATATTGTCCCTATCGTACTCTTATGTACTCTGTTAGAGTTGAATTAACACTAGACATTTTTACTGTGTAAAATAATAAAGCATTTGATCAATGTAACCTTGAGTTTAATCAAACTATATTTGTGCGGTTCCAAGTCCTTTAATTCAAAATCAAATCAAAAAATGCATTGACCTTCTATTGTTTGCATAATATCTTGTGCTGTCACTCATATACAGTAAGTTTAGCTGAAAACAGATCTTTGCTTTGGCAATGTCCATCAAACCTATTGCAGGTCAGTAAGCTTAATTTGTATCTCACCATTTAGAAGTACAGTTTTGATGCAAAAGACATTTTTCATAACTGATTTTGCAGTACGTTTAACTCCTTAACTTGGATTATTTTATTTGCATTCATTGAATTTTTTTCCAGTGAAATTTCTAAATAACCTGGTCACAAAATATACTGTTTGAAAGTGTTAAAATGCACGATTATATCTCTGCAATCTATTTTACGATCCCAATGTTATAGCAACAATAGTTTCTTATTTTTTAACATGACACAAAACAGGCTCAATCAAAATGACGACTCTGTACGTTCTATGCATTCCACAGACGAGAGGAATAACGGTAAAGGGTTACCTTTCAGACGAGACCAGGGGCCACATGTATAAACAGTGCTGGGCAGAAAAATATCATCAGAAAGCTGCGTAAGTGAGTTTCCACACACAAATTCAGATGTATAATATAACACGTGCTGTGAGAATCTGCGTTCCTCTGCACATGCTGGACACCATACATACGCAATGTTTGGAATCTGTGATATGGACACCATACGTACGCAATGTTTGGAGACAGCGTGATATGGCGACACCGCAATAGAAAGGCAGAGGGAGAAAATGCAGAACTTTGCGTAAGCACATTTCCGCCTCTCTCCATGAGCATTTTTTTAACGCATTCTTTTACTCAAAGTTTTATACATGTGGCCCCAGGATTATGCCTGTGGTCAAAGTGGATCAAGAACAGTAACCATTTTTATTTTCAGGCTTGTGTTAAAAAAAAAAGGTGGTGCTAGAGAAGGGTTTAAGAACAAATAAATGTAAGTACTTTGGCATGATGTCATTTGGCAGGACTCCACCAGGCAGGACAAACCAGTTCTAAAAGATGGCATTCAAAATTAAACATGAAAAAATGAAATATGCCTGGAAATACGCATTCATAAAGTAACAACAACACAGTTTACAACCCCTCTGATTGGTTGACTTTACGAGGCTCACTCTCTAACGTGACAACTAGGAATATGTTTTTTGCTTAATACTTGACAAATATATTTTTTGTTTTCATATCTTTCATAGTACATGGGCAAGACTTACTGTACATTTAGAAGACTAAATTGGAAGTTAACACAACAGAATACTCAACTAGGTTAACATACTGTCAGAGAACAGCCTTAATATGCATACTGCAACGGGTCATGTGAAAGTGCTGCTGTGTTTACATCCATAATATCCATGAAGATGACACTTTTTTTAGGAAAGATTGCGAGGTCATTTTTTAAGTGAATGAATAGAATAAAAAAATTATTGGAATGCAGCCGTCCTGCATTGCAACGTAGTGAGAACTTTAGCAGGATTGTGGTCCGGGCAGTGACAGTGAAGGAGCTCTCAGATTTCTGCTAAGCAATGAATTACAATGATCTGTTTGGGCCTTATGGATTGTACCATTGTGTGAGACTGATGATAATTGTAAATTTCAGAACTGGGTTTATTTGTGATATTTTGAAGTTTCCTTTTAATTAAAAATTTTAAAAAATATTTTATGTATTTTATTCATTTTAAGTTTTTTTAAATTAATTCCACTCAACTAATTCTGTTTATCGATATTGTCATTTTCTTTTCAATGGATGTTTATTTCTGTCGTTCGTAGCTCACATCATCCGTCCTTTTATTCCTGTGTTACTGGCTTTCCCACTTGCCTGACGTTTCCTAAAGGCACAAACATTAATAATAAAGATAATACTCTCACTCTCTCATGTCAGATCTGGACCCATATTCATGAAGCATTTTTTCCAGTAGGAGTGCTGAGCCTGTGTCAGTTTGTCCTGTTCGCTCATAATGGATAAGATTAGGCCACGGACCATGGAGAACTGATCCCAGGTCAGGGATACTCGAAATCTGGACCTCCTGGACAGTGGTACTGCTGGTTTCCTTTTCTACCTGATAGTTATTTGATTGATTAATGCCACTGATTGGCCAGAGATTTAACTCACCCAGTGTTCCAGGTTTAAATCGGTCCTGAGGAGAGAAGAATGAAAGACAGCCGTGTCCAGATGTACTTTTTTCATTATTATGGCCAAGGTACCGATTGTGTTGGTCGTTTGGTCAAAATGATGACATTGAAATATTTGGAAACTTTAAAATGATTATTTGAATAGCACAATTCTGTAGCAATTTATTGATTTTGGAGGGCCTACCATCAATACACATGGTGCAGTCTACGTATTTGGACAGTGACGTGACAATTTTTGTTGTTTTGGCTCTGCTCCAGCACATTGGATTGGAAATGGAATGATGGTGACTATGAGGTTAAAATGCAGACATTGAGCTTTAATGAGGGTTTTTACATCCATATTGGATGAACCGTGTAGCAACTGTAGCCCTTTTTTATATAGCCCCAAACCCCCCCCCACACACACACACACACACATTTTAGGGGACCAAAAGTAATTGGACAAAGTAATATCAACTTAAATTAAGTCCTCATATTTAATATTTGGTTGCATATCCTTTTGCATGCCATGACTTCCTTATGTCTGTGACCCAACAACATTAAAAAAAACTTGATATAATTATTTGCAGGTACTCTTACAAGCCATACTATGACGTCTCTGCATTTGAATGGATCTCTATGGGAACTGGTTGGGGGGGTGAGGGGACTAGACTAAGCTACAAGTTACAGTATGGAACACAAGGTTGGCTAAATTGCTGCAAGTCATCAAGGGTCAAACCGTCACTCTGCTACCAGATACGCAGTATATATGGATGGATCACTGTAATGGTTCTTTCGCCCTACTCGTTTTCTTGTTGGACTCTATGGAAAAATAAGCCTGGAGTAACTTGTAGGAAAGGTCTAAACTAACGGAAATACAGTCTAAATGGTCTATATCCAGTCACATTGGCTAACGTTAGCGCTTGCTAGCTATGTACCTCGGTTCATGCTGACAGCATCACATGAACTATGGTTTTCAAATCGAATCGCTCTACTTGCTCCAAACCAAGAAAAAAACCGACGGTTGATAAATAAAAACCATTAATATTTACCCAAAACTGTGGCACGCAGTCTTCACTACGTTTTCCCCTTGTTGAATTCTTCACTGATCGCTTATCAAACTACTTTCATCTTTAGCAATATGAAACAGCTAATCTGATTAATGGTTATTTCAATTATTTTACTGCTATATAGTACAATTGTATTAATACGGTATGTATTTATCTAACACATCTTCTCAATCATACAAATTGATTTAGACAATAATTATTAATTCTACAGTTAAAATTATGGGCAAAGTGTGTTCTCTTGTCTAATGAGACGCTTCGTGGTGTATTGCTGCCCTCTAGAGGAGGACCATTGCAACAACTGCATACAGTGTATAAGTGCATATTTACAAGTTTTTAAGAATTCCCCAATGCATCTGATTAATGTATGTGGTGGTTTTGGCAAAAATAATACACAATGAAAAGAACACATAATTAATATTTTAGTGGTTTCACTAAAAGTGGGCTATAGCTACTTAGCTGCACAATAGCTATATTACAGATGTAGAGGAGACGTCGCCTAGTAACGCGTCTTGCACAGTGGGGTATCATATTAATGAGAACTACATTTTTTTTTTAAAGTTTTTTTAAAATTGTATAGTGCTTGGGCTAAAAGTGGGCTATACGTAGCCGTACAGATCATGGGAGCTCCAGGAGCTAAAACCATAGATGAAACGTTGAAATGACATCTATTGCTCAGTGGGTAGCCCAATTATTGTACAAAAAAATGCGTTTATTGTACACAGAACACGCACATACCAGTGTGGCACAAAGTATTCTTCCCATTGCGGAGAATGTATCTTTTAAAAATAAATAAATACAAATTTGGAAAATGCAACACGTCTTTATAGACATTATGATTATAGCTACTATACAATATTTCACACTGAACCGAAACACTGTAGTATTCAGTCACGTCACTTTGAGACATTGCACTCACAACCTTCACGTTAGATCAATGACACACCTGTTAAATTCCATTAAAGTGCAACAGACTGTACAAGTGCAAATGAGGAGTTCAATCAAACCACATAACGCACAAAAATCCCATTATATCACAAAATACCCAGTGGAGGCAACTGAAGTCAATTTCCGTGGTCACTGGCAGATACTAAACGGTAATAACAGTAAGTGGCTAATATCGTGTTTGATTGTAGCACCTGTTGAAACTATTTTTGCAGGTAGACACCGTCTGTAAGGCTTAATCGACTATTAAAATGGTCCCGCTTAATTGACCTTTAAAGCAATACCTTATCATCCCCACTCCCTCCCTCCTCCTATCTCTAGGATATATTTAGGATTGGGTGGTAACCGCCAATGTGTTGACATAGCCGTGTGGACACATGTCGTTCTCAGAGACGCAATGGGACACTTGAGTCTGGTTACTGGCGTACCTCCGAGCTCCCTTTACCGTTAGACATTGCTCAACCAACTCCAGGCACTTACAAGCCAAGAAGAATATGTTCTTAAACATCAGCACCGAGACGGGCATTTTGTAAACATAAACCAGAAAACAACGGACGACAAGCAGCGGAGCATTAATCAGGACGCCGGAGAGAAACCTTCCCCAGATCCAGCGACAGTGCATCCGGGATGCTGTCAGCTCGTACAACCAGAGCACTGGGACGCCCAGCGCGATAAAATAGACGGATATGACCGTGTACCTAAGGTACACCGTAGGAATCTCGTTCATTAGGGCCATCTCGATCAAAGTGAAGCTGTCCAGCATGTCCATGCAAGTGCTAAGGAAGCAACTTTGGGAATGGTAACGCGTTGCCCCGTTAAAGTCCTCGATGACCGAATTGATTAAGCAGTAGAGCAGTGGTGCTGATAGCGTAATGACGATCTTAAAGCCAGTGATTCCGAGCGGGACTTTGAGTGTAATCAGGTCTAAGATCGACGTCTCCAAAATGAGCACCACTTTCGGGGTGCAGGCAATAACGTAAATAAGCCACGCGAGGTACGCGTAGGTGAACTCCCCTAGGTTGCAGCCGAATATCGAACTCTTCTGGTGGAAACCACAGGCTCGCTCCCGTTTGCTCCTTGCGTTTTTCAGAAAGAAAATCCCCCAGCCCGTCATCACCACCAGATCAGTGGCTATCCATGAGCACCAGTAGAGATCAGTGAACACTATCAGGTAGAAATCTAGAATGCCGCCCTGGAAGAGGAGGATGAGGAAGCATAGGATTTTGTAGAGGTTGTTTCTCCTGGATCTACGCACGAACAAGGGAGTGGTGTGCATGAACTCCCCCGATGTCATGATGTAGGCAGCGGCAAGAGATGCAGACGAAACCAGGCGTTCGGTGCTGCTTTCCTGCTGGTTTGCGCTACCGGTGGAAGTCTGCGTTTCCCGCCTGGATGAAGCGTTTCTAATGAACCGCCCAGGGTTTTCCGGCGACAGGGAAACGGGAGACTCGGAGCAGATCACCGCTTCGGATTGGGGAAAGTCGGCTTCCGAATTTTCTTTTCCAGATGCTGCGATCATTGTATATATGTCGTCTCTCCTTCTCCTCTGCTCGTGGTGAGAGACGCTTAGATGGAGGGGGTGCAAGGTTGCGTAAAATACTGGTGTGGAATTTTCCTCAGTGTTGGAATGGAGTGTCTTCGGTCGAATATTTTAGATTAATATTTATCTATTGTGTTGACTACATTGCAGTCGTTTCGTTTTTTATTTGAGGATTTCCCCGGCGGCTCGTTGGCAACATAAAACCTAAGCGACACAGAGTAGCTACGAAACCGTTTCATTGGTATTTTTACGATGGCTGAAATGCATTAATCTCAATGTACCCGTTTATGTCGAAAAAAGCATTCCCTGACAGCAATGCAAGTGATTTTGGTTGTGATCGTCTCATCCTACTCTTTCATTTATGCCACGCGTAACCAACCAAATAAATGAAAACCTCTCGGATCAGGTCAAACACTCGAACCTTGTTGTGAATATATAAAGGACTGATGAGGACTGAAATTAATCTCACCTGGAATGAACCAAACGTATTGCAAGAAGAAGAAAAAAAGCCCTCATATGCAACATCCAAACACCACATAGACACATTTGGTTGTAATAATCACGCATTGTTGCCTGCATGATTGACCAAATAATTTTTTATAACGTTTGATTGCTATAGTTACACACCTTTTTATATGCAGTATTCTAAAGATGAGGTCATTACTGACCCCTGGAAAATAATATTAAAATGGAAACCGGGTTGATGAATAAGGTCCCCTGTGTCACTTGAATACTCTTCCAGGAAAGGTAGAAAGCGAATAAGGCACAAGTCTAATTGCTTGTTGATAGCGTAAGAAAAAAGCACCTTTAGAAAAATAAAAAGGTCAACTAAGGAGAAGCTAACCTAATTACATAGGGAAAGGTTTTTCATGGTAAGCACAATTCTCATTTGAAATGAACCAATTGAGAAATTCAGCCTCCAGTCTTGTGATTTAGTAATTCGCAAATGACTGCAGATTGGTTGCGCATTCCTCTTATTTGAAGATACTCTACTGTGCTTAGTAAAAATATAAATAAGATTTGATTAAAATGATAGTTTACCAAGAATTGCTCAACTGAAAGGACATCTACAGTGGTGCTTGAAAGTATTTATGCCCCTTCACTTTTTGCACACTTTATTGTGTTGTAGATTTAATTTTAAATGGATAAAATTGCCATTTTTGCCCCTCAATCTACACTCAATAACCTATAATGACAAAGTGAAAACGTTTTTAGAAATGTTCGCAAATGTATTAAAAATCTAAAGCTGAAATCTCTCATGCGCATAAGTATTCATACCCTTTGCTTTAATGTATTTTTAAAGTATCATATTTCATATTTGGTCGCATATCCTTTGCATGCTGTTACTTCCTGAAGTCTGTGACCCATCAACATCAAAAGACTCTCGATATCTTATTTTCAGGTACTGTTACAAGCGATACTATAAGCTCTCTGCATTTGAATGGATCTCTATGAGAATTGGGGGGTGAGACTAGATTCAGCTGTAAATTACACTGGTACATGTGTACCCTTGATGGCTGTAAGTCATCAAGGGTCTGAGCTATCGAACGAGCCCCAAGCCATCACTCTGTTGCCAGATATGGAGTAGATGTGGATGGATCCCTTTAAGGGTTGTTTCTCCTGACTTTTTTCCTCAGAGTTCTATAGGAAGATGAGTCAGGAGAAATAACCCTTGCAGTGATCCATCCACATCTACTCCATATCTGGCAACAGAGTGATGGTTTGGGGCTCGTTCGATAGCTCAGACCCTTGATGACTTACAGCCATTTAGCCAGCCATGTGTTCCATACTGTACCAGTGTAATTTACAGCTGAATCTAGTCTCACCCCCCAATTCCCATAGAGATCCATTCAAATGCAGAGAGCTTATAGCATCGCTTGTAACAGTACCTGAAAATAAAATATCGAGAGTCTTTTGATGTTGATGGGTCACAGACTTCAGGAAGTAACAGCATGCAAAGGAAATGCGACCAAATATGAAATAAGATACTTTAAAAAGACATTAAAGCAAAGGGTATGAATACTTATGCGCATGAGAGATTTCAGTTTTAGATTTTTAATACATTTGCAAACATTTTTAAAAACATGTTTTCACTTTGTCATTATGGGTTATTGAATGTAGATTGATGGGCAAAAATGTCAATTTTATCCATTTAAAATTAAATCTACAACACAATAAAGTGTGCAAAAAGTGAAGGGGTATGAATACTTTCAAGCACCACTGTATATGGGTTGTATGAAAAGGAAAGGAGACAATAAAAATTCAAATGTTCAAATGATCAGAAATGCATTTTGTACTTGACAAATGAAAGCTAATTTTACTTCTAAAAAAGAGCTTGCACAGTAATCCAAATATTATTTGACTGGAGTGCAGATTGGTGACGGAGCGGCTGTAGTATTTGACTGGAGTGCAGATTGGTGACGGAGCAGCTGTAGTATTTGACTGGAGTGCAGATTGGTGACGGAGCAGCTGTTGTATTTGACTGGAGTGCAGATTGGTGACGGAGCAGCTGCCCACGCTTCCATTTTGAGTAGCAAAGCAGAATGAGCAGACGTAGGCTGACCTTCAACAAAGGGTTATTTACAGGTTAAATAAACTTTATTTTATTTATTCTTCTTTAACACCAACTGAAAAGAACAGCAGGGCAAAGTCTGGAAATATACTAAGACCTGACTTGTGAAAGACCAACGATAGAATTTAAAACCCTTTGCCCAGTGCAAAAAAAAAAAGGTTCCAAGGTCTTCTGACCTCTGAGTAAATGTGCAGAAAAGACGCCATTTGCATGTTTGATTCGTTTACAAAACAAAGCTTTCCCATGGAAAATGGTTAATAGTGGCCAGTGCTGTAAGCCAATGTGGTAAAACTGAGAGTCTGGCAACCAGAGTCCCACAGCACGTTCACCAATGCACCAAGGTCCTTTAGATTAAGCCAAGCCATGTTTTAATGGGCACCATCACTGGTGATGTCAGGGGCATCTATCCAGGGTTTCCCTGCACCATAGGCAGTGAAATAAGAATGACAAGCACACTCTAGCACAACACTCTTCAAACTAAAAGGTGTTTTTGTTTTAAACCAAAAAAAGGTTAACATAATGACCGTTTGGAAGAGAGGTTTGGGCTTGACCTTCACAGACACCAAGGTTATGCTAAATACAGGTGAAGAGAATGACAGAGCAGAAGGAAGGTTAGGGCTTGACCTTCACAGACAACAAAGTTATTCCAAATAAAGGTGAAGACAAGGACCATTTGGAAGGGAGGTTAGGGGCACTATCTTCAGATACCCCAAGGGCATCGCTGGTATTTGGAATCCTGCTTGGGCAGGAAATTCAAACGCTAATTAAGTCCGTAAAGAAAACGCACTGCATAAGCCTCAAATTCATTTGTTAATAAACTTTAATGTCCAAATAATGTGGAACGGGTTCTGGATCATAGAAAACAAAACATTTCAATATAAATATACTCATTTCATAGCAGTGGATACAGATGGGGGAAAACAATCAAGGTTTTTTGGCTTGGTCTTTTCCCAGAGAGCATTAAAATGCATCGGTCACTGAAAACAAATAAGACTTTCTATAAAAAATGTATTAAAAAAAAAGAAAAGTCAAACAGTAATTATCTCAATAGACAAGTCATCTGAGTAATGCGTTCTGGGGGTCCAAATCACGGGGTTCAGGTGATCTGGTTACGAGGAGGGACTTGCTATAAGGTACCACAGGTGTTAACGGACAGGTGCGACTGAGAGGCTAAAATGTGCTCTTGGACCCATTTAAAATTGAAATAATATTGGAAAAAAAGAGCTCATTCACATTTCATACCTTGGGACAGGAAATGAGTTGTATGTATGAACTTTATAGAGTGCATTTGTGCATATGTACCCCCCCCCCCCCCACACACCTCCCCAAATTCAGTGCATTAAAACAAGAGGCTTTAAAAGCACCCGTCTTCTCCAGCTGTAAACTGAGATTCCACATCCTCTGAAGTGAGCTTCCACCTGGGTAGATGATACACAAGTCAAGCCCACACCCAAGAGTAAAGTCAAGATGGTTTATTAGTGATATTGTTCCAATGGATTTTTTTATTTATTTATATTTTTTATTATTATTATTATTTATATATAGTCTTTTTTAAAGTTTTTTTTCTTTCCCCTCACATTTTCTTTGCTCGTTTTTAAATAAACCGGGACACTGACAGACTCACAGAACGGACGGGGGGGACGGGGGGGGTTCCTAGAAAACGTTTTTTTTAGCACGAGTGCACCGACCTGTTTGTCTGTTTTTGTTTTTTTATCCTTTTATTAATTTAAATTCATTTACTCATAATGGCCTGCTTAAAGGCACTGCCACAACATAGGGAAGGAAGCTACTGCCAACACTCACACATGACAGTCCATACTAGGCCTAGTGAGGGGAAAGGGGTGGTAGGGAGGCAGCGGAGGTGTGCTATAGGTAAACCTCGTAGTAATCGTCCAGTTCCTCGTGAAATAAGTCCCACTCGTCCTCCGAGTCAGTGACATCATCGTCAGTGCCGGCCGCCAGGAGCATCAGCAGCATCTCGCTCAGCTCGAACGTCACCATCTCCTCGTCCTCGTTGTCGAAGGAGTCGCTGCTCTCCCTCTCGTCGAAGAGGTCCCACAGGGGCGTCCGTCTGGAGTTCTGGAAAAGCAGCCGCGACGGGGAGGGAAAAGAAACAAAAAAAGACATTTCCTCTGAGACCGTTTCACCGCAGCGGCCACAAGGGGCAAGTCTGGAGAAACTTGGCCGATAGCGCGTGGTCACATGGTAATGATCTAATTCATATAATAATAATAAATATGCATCCTAGGACAAGAATGCATTAAGCATTTAACAGTGGTTACGCAAAGCAGGTGAAATTACACACAGAGCAGGTTATATTACACACAGACGTCACTGTCCCTTCTGCCTGCCCACATTCCAGAACGCAACGCGGAAAATATATTAAAATGTCTTTTAAATAAGTCGCTGGCAAAAATAAGCAGGAAGCCGTCTAATCTCGAATAGGTCAGGAAGTGTACGCAGCGCAACAGTAAGTCGCTTTGTTTGTAGTTTCACACAGTTTTGCGCAGTAAGTTCAGTTCAGAGGGCCCGAGTGCTATGGGTAGGTCTCACGGCGTATAGCTGGCTAATGTGTGATGGACATTTTAGTACAAAATGGCTGCCCCATTGCGAAGAGCTGGAAAGTCTCAGTTGTTACAGTTATAAACGTGTGGTGCACTGTAAAAATAACGGTGAAAAGACTGGCAGCAATGTGGAAAAACCCTTTCATGAAGGGGGAAAATGGGGTGGGTGCATTGGGTGCCCGTTAGTTAGTTATTGCCATTATTCTACATGACTCTGACAGTGTTTTTGGGGAAAAAGTGAAGTGAAATCCTGCGGCTCTTACCCGGTGTCGTCCGGCTGACCCTGTTAGGCGTCTCTGAGGTTGCGGCTCCTCCAGGCGCCCGTCGGGATAGGCGTGCTTGTAGAAACAGTTTGCCCCAAACGGACAGGTGCCGCGCCCCTCGTCAAAGTAGCGGCAAGATTTGGTGCTGCAGTGAAACGGAAGGAACCATTTCTGTTACATATTTTTTCTGTTTTTTGTTCTCAACTGTCAGTGTAGTGACTGGCACTGCCAGGACTCCAAGGCTTCTGGCACTGAACGCAGGATGTGTGTGTGTGTGTGTGTGTGCGCATGTGTGTATGTGCGTGTGTGTGTGTGTGTGTGTGTGTGTGTGTGTGTATGCGTGTGTGTGTGCGTGCGTGCGTGCGTGTGTACAGGGCATACGGAATGTTTTCAGACCCTTTCAAGTTTTCCACATTTTGTTATGTTTCAGACTCATCTTAAAATGGATAAAATTTTTGTTTTCTCATCAATCTACACTCAATAACCCATAAGGACAAAGTGAAAACATGTTTTTAGACATTTTTGCAAATGTATTAGAAATCTAAAACTGAAATCTCTCATTTACATAAGTATTCACACCCTTTGCTTTAATGTATTTTTAAAGTATCATATTTCATATTTGGTTGCATATCCTCTGCATGCTGTCCTGAAGTCTGTGACCCAACAACATCAAAAGACTCTCGATATTTTATTGTCAGGTACTGTTACAAGCGATACTATAAGCTCTCTGCATTTCAATGGATCTCTATGGGAATTGGGGGGTGAGACAAGATTCAGCTGTAAATTACGCTGGTACAGTATGTAACACATGACTGGCGAAATGGGTCAAGGGTCTAAGGTATCAAACGAGCCCCAAACCATCACTCTGTTGCCAGATATGGAGTAGATGTGGATGGATCCCTTTACGGGTTGTTTCTCCTGACTTTTTTCCCCATAGAGTTCTATAGGAAAATGAGTCAAGAGAAACAACCCTTAAAGAGTAACTACACCCAATGTCTCAGCCTGTCTCCGATTACTACACAATTTTGAGAAAACTCGGATCAAACTGTCAAACTAGACATTGCACATTAAATATGAATCAAGATTCAGCAAATGCATGGCCTATTTCTCACCTCAAATATTTTCAGAAACATATTTTAGACTATTTAGGTGGAATAAGAAAATTGAACAGGACGCCGCGTTGTTCCGGCGAAAAAAAAGTAACGTAGCGGGTCTAACCAATCAGGTGCCAGCTGTTTCCGTTGTGGGTGACAACAATTATCCGTATGACGTAGAGGTACCTCCAAAGAGGTACTCTGACATCACGATTGGGGCGGGGGCAGTGTGGGGAGCAGAAAAGAAATTTCAATCATTAGAGGCAGCACAAAGACGCTTTTCTACCAGTTTCTTACGATATACAATATTATTTCAGAATTGTTGAAATAACAGAATGCATGAATAAGTTTCATTATAAGGTAGGCATACAAACATGTTTACAGCGGGGGAAAAAAGTGATCTAGAGTGTAATTACCCTTTAAAGTGATCCATCCATATCTACTGCATATCTGGCAGAAGAGTGATGATTTGAGGCTTGTTTGATACCTCAGACCCTTGGTGACTCACAGCCATTTAGCCAACCATGTGTTCCATACTATTCCTGTGTAATTTACAGCTTAATCTAGTCCCACCCCCCAATTCTCATAGAGATCCATTCAAATGCAGAGAGGTTGTAGTATCGCTTGTAAGAGTACCTGGAAATAAGATATCAAGAGTCTTGTGAGAGTCTATGACCGAAGACATCAGGAAGTCATGGCATGCAAAGGATATGCTACCAAATATTAAATATAATGACTTTATTTAAATTTATGTTAACTACTTTTGGTGCCCTAAAATGGGGGGGACTATGTGTAAAAAGGGCTATAATTGCTAAAGTAGAAATATAATGAAATAGAAATAGTAGTTTATAACATTACCAATGTCTGGACTGTATTTGATCAATTTAATGCTACCTTGGTAAATAAAAGTATCAATTTCTTTCAAAAACAAGGACATTTCTAAGTGACCCCTAACTTTTCAACAGTAGTGTAAGTGTGTGTGCATGTGTGTATGTATGCATGTGTGCGTGTGTGTAAGTAAGTGTGTGTAAGTGTGTGTGTGTGTGTATGTGTAAGAATGTGTGTGTCTGTGTGTGTATGTAAGTGTGTGTGTATGTATGTGTGTGTATGTAAATGTGTGTGTGTATGCAAGTGTGTGTGTATGTAAGTGTGTGTGTAAGTGTGTGTGTGTGTGTATGTAAGTGTGTGTGTGTGTGTGTAAGTGTGTGTGTATGTAAGTGTGTGTGTGTGTGTGTGTGTAAATGTGTGTGTGTATGTAAATGTGTGTGTGTGTAAGTGTGTGTGTATGTAAATGTGTGTGTGTGTGTAAGTGTAAGTGTGTGTGTAAGTGTGTGTGTAAGTGTGTGTGTGTGTGTGTAAGTGTGTGTGTGTGTGTATGTAAGTGTGTGTGTAAGTGTGCGTATAAGTGTGTATGTATGTAAGTGTGTATGTATGTGTGTGTATGTAAGTGTGTGTGTGTGTGTGTGTGTGTATGTAAGTGTGTGTGTAAGTGTGTGTGTAAGTGTGTGTGTATGTGCGTGTATGTAAGTGTGCGTGTATGTAAGTGTGTATGTGTATGTATGTAAGTGTATGAAAGTGTGCGTGTATGTGTGTATATGTAAGTGTGCGTGTATGTAAGCGTGTGTATGTAAGTGTATGTAAGTGTATGTAAGTGTGCGTGTATGTGTGCGTGTATGTATGTAAGTGTATGTAAGTGTGCGTGTATGTAAGCGTGTGTTAAATGGGTTTACTCATCAGTACCACATGCCATCCTTGTACTTCTGGATGAGCTTCTGTTTCTCTTCTTTGTCCTCTACCCAGTATTCACTCGGGATGACAAAATTGGATGTGATTCGACACTCTGGGCAGGACCTGGTGTGGGGAGGGAGAGGTGAAAGCGTAAAGCACAGCACAGCACCACTGCTGCTGCAGGCCACATAAGACATACAAAATGGCCTCCATCTCCCGGAAAAAACAAACACGCGCTTCTACACCAAATTATAAATTACAAATTCAAGGTGACGGATATCGGCGATGAAATTAAATTGTGTTCATTTAGCAGAGGGCCTTATCCACTGCAACTTATCATATAGAAACTATAGGAAATAGGTCTAATAAGAAAAAATGTGTCAGAAGAATCCCCCATAAAAAATGTGTTTTAAAGTCAGAGTAGCAGCACAAAAACACTGCAATGAAATCGATAGCAATAATACCGCTGATAAGAATCCCACAAACAAGTATTCAGCCAGGGCTATCCCACAATGCCCGGTTTTACAGCCCAGGCCCTGCGCAGCATGGACATGCAGATTCAGACAGAAAGCATGCCCTCAGCCAACCTAAGCCGTACTGCGCATGGACTCGGCGCGAAACATTGGAGCTCCCATTAAAATTAATGGGGAATATCTGAAGGCGAAAGTAAACTTCCCCGATGATATTTTGTAAACTCGATTAACGATCATCACGTTTCACAAGCAGATCGTGATAATGTGTAAATTTTTTAGTAAAATGTCGTTTTAATAAATATTTTCCCCAAAACCGCTGGACCAAAACAATCACTGTTTCACAAACCGCGACACATAATGGAATTTATGACTACAAAAAAATTGACCGATTAGGATTTCTTTGGTTGTCAAATCAGCTTGGTTTTCTCCATTGATGGGCAGAAAGCTCTTTTGCGCTCAGCAAGCGCACTTCCGGGTGCTTCAGTGCCTGGCCCCTCCCACCCTCTCCACTTCCTATATAAACTCTATGGTGCGGGGTCTCACTTGATGATCTTGCTTTCAAACTGCTTGGCGCTCCTCCACTTGCGGATGCACTTGAGGCAGTAGCAGTGGCAGCAGTTGGAGAGGATGCCGAAGCGCCGCTCGCCGGGGTTGGCCTTCTCGAACACCACCTCCATGCACACGCCGCACATCATGTCTTTGCTGCGCTGGACGGCGAAGGAGATCTCCATGTCCTTCTCATGGGCCTCAATGCAGGCCTGGGGAGGAGAGGCAGCGGTTAGACACCCTGTGGCAGGACTATACAACATACTGGGGACCCCTCCAGGGTGTTCATATATATATATATAGTATATATATATTTTTTTTTTTTTATTGTATTTTTTTATTTTAAAAGGGTGTCTTGACGTGCACGGTTTAATTATTGGGATGTTGCACACACGCATACGCATGCATACATTGGCGTAATAGGATCGGACACACATAAGACACAGGGTAGCAATTTTTTTAAGTTATATTTTTAGGGCTTTTTTTTTGCTTTATTGGACAGCACAGTGTAGACAGACAGGAAGAATGGGGAGCGAGACAAAGGTCACGGGGCTGGATTCAAACCGCAGACGTCGATGATATAAAATAAAAAAAACTGTATCCCCTTTATTTTAATTTCTCACAATTTTTCACTTCCTAAAAGTCATTCGTCACACATTCAAGCTGCAGCACCTTCTGTCTGGGAGGTATTTCACAAAGCGGCATTAAGGAGTTTGCCGGCTAACTTTTGTAAATATTTTGAATTTGATTACGTCCGATTGGATGAGAACCTGGGTTACATCAAAATATTTACAAAAGTTAGCCGGCTAACTCCACGCCCAGCAGGCTCACCTTGATGTGTTGCGAGCGCTGGCCGGAATCGGTGGGGTGGAGAACCTGCAGCCCGCACATGTCGCAGACGTCGCCGTGGAGATAGGCGCAGTTCAGCCCGTAGCGACACTCCCCGACCGCCGCGTATGGGCACAGCTGCTTCTTCAGCTCCTTATCAGCCTGCTCCTTCTCGTACTCCTCCTCGATAACCAGGCCCGGCCCCTCCGCTGGAACTGGGTCAGCCGCTGTGAAAGGTCAAAGGTAAGAGGGGGTGCATAGGGGTCATAGGGGTCCCTCTACACAAGTGCCACGGCCTAGGGGGTACGCCACTTGGCAGGACCTGATAACCATCGTCACCGTTTTGTTTAAGTCAACTTGCTTTCCCTGGAGGGCAAGCAGGACTGGCGAAGATCTGATTGAGAAAGCTCAGCGCGCCAAAGTGACCTTCACAATGTCCGTCAGCCTGGTGTGGCCGTGGTGGAGGAGAAGGTGGCAGACGATGGAGAACCTCCAATGAATCTGCTGCCCTCGTGGTTATCAGTTCAGCAGCTTTCAGTACAACCCCCCCCCCCCCCCCTATGTGTGTCTCTTTCTCTCGGTCAGGGCCAACGGATGTTATGACTTTCAAAATGTTTTCGCAACATCCTGACCGTTGAGAAACTAAAGTTGCCGACTCCAGATTTAAGGTGTAAGATCACGAATATGTGATTAGAATGTTGTCATCTGAACATTCTCATGCTGGAGTAACAATCACTGCTGGTGTTGTACTGGAGTTCTAGAACACTGACTTATATAACATTCCAAAAAAACTGCTCTTCAAAGGGGTTAAATAGGAAGACAGGGTCACCTCGTCCGCAGTAGGGCTGTCCTGGCACAAACTCGGCGGCGTTGACCCAGTCTACGGCCCCCGAACCGTGTGGGTGCTCCGGGGTGGGCTCTGCACTGCCCCCGGGTTTGGGCTGGGGCGTGACAGCAGAGGGGAGGGGGGCAGGGGGCAGCGGCATTGTTGGTTTGGGACTGCCAGACTCCTCCGGCTTGGCTGCTTTTGTGTGTTCATACCTGCATGGGGGAAATACCACATTTTTGTACCATTTCAATTCATTTTGCTGTGTTTGTGTGTGTGTGTGTGTGTGTGTGTGTTATTGTAAGTATACACCCTGAGTTTATGATGTCCCATTTTTGTTTAATTATAAATTCTGTTAAATTACAAATGATGTACACATACATAATTAAGTTAAGGGCATAACCTTGGTGTAGAGAGTGGGGGCGACACCTTCCTGTACAGAATTAAATCAGCTCAGCTTTTACACTCTTTTTACACTAAAGAACTGGTGACTGAAGAAGAACCATGAGATCAACAGCTGCTTTCTGACTTAAATGACAGTACGGTTTGCAAGCGATGTGAAGATGTCCCACTCAAAGGTCGAGTCGCCAACTTGCCGTTACCCAGCTGTAATACGCTCTGGATTTTCAATCACTTGGCTTTTCATGAACAGACTATGATATGAATACATTAACAAATTTTTTTCTTTTCATTTTTAATCAATTATATTTAATCAAATTTCATCAGTGAGAAAAACGGACTGAACATTCAATGCTTTTGACCAATAAATCATTTTTGATCAAACAGGAATACTAGTTTATAATTGGTCCCGCTCTGTGTTGGGGCATACACTAGACTTAATGCTTTGCCTTTAGACTACAAAGTTCCAGTTTTATAACCCATTGGCACATGTCTGCAGAATCTTTTTAAAGTTTCGATGCAAATTCAGGTTTTTATTTTTCATTTTTATGATCGAGCTTCTCTCATCCCAGTGAACTTCAGGGGACAGCTGAAAAACTGCCCTCCAAAACTGCATCGTTGCCTCTGTGGACATCTTCCACCGCCAGCTCAACCATGTCACACTGACTATGTCAGAGCCTCCTGTAGCTTTACAGGGTTTTCCATAACCAGTTCCTCTTTTGCCTGCATGTTCTGTTTTCTAGGGACAGCCTGACCTAGGAAACATTCAGGGAGGCTCGACACACATTCCACTTCTTAATGATTGACTAGACAGTGCTCAACTGGACAAATGCACTAAATTCCCTTTAAAGGCCCACGCGCGGTCAGCGCAGTTGTACTCCGAGGATCGGGGTTCGCGCCCCGGTCCTGCCATATCCGAGCGTGGCCGGTGCCCTGTGGAAGCGGCAATTGGCGGCCGCTTCCGGGTGGGGGGAGGGGCTCGGAGAGAATCGCTGCGCACGGACGACCCAGGGCGAGTTGGGGTCACGGTCAGGAGCTCGAGGAGTCGCGCCCTGTAGAGGACGTGGCGCCCTCCTTCCTACTACTACTACCGGTTGACGGGGTTGTGTAGCGGTGGTTCTCAAGCGGTTGCTACATGGGGGGAATTGAATTAGATTAGGGGTTCAATTGGCTACTAAATTGGGAGAAAAAGGGAAAAATCAGAAACAAATTATTATTATTATTTTTTTTTTTTAAAAGGCCCACGCACATCAGCGCTCTCTTCCTGGTTTTAGTATCTGAAACGCCCACAAAACGTCAGCAAAGAGCAGGGACTTAGCTTTTGTGAAAAGTCCCAAACCCCCCGTCTGTACACATTCGGATTGCGACTCCTCAAATTATGCAAAAACATGCGTCATATCACTCGGAAAAATCGCATTGAAACCGTTAAATATGCAGACTTGGACCAAGATGGCTTTTTTTTTTTTTTACTGGAACCACTATGGAACACAATTGAAAAGCTCCAGGATGATATGAAAAGCTCAAGAAAATATGCGTGTGGGCCTTTAAGCAGCCAATTGGTGAACTGAAACATCAGTTTAGACTTTAATCTTGCATGAGTCCTTTACATTGGTAAATTTAAACCAGAGCCTCTTGAATTAAGTGTCTGCTAAGACCCATAATCATTATTCTTGCGCATTACTTGTTAATGCAGTTCATTCTGCACAGATGAAGTGGTGGGACATCACACAGCGCTGTTCTACTGCCAGAACTGCCCCCACAATCACACAAAGCCAGAGCTCTAACAATCTACAGCAAAAACCACACAAATTCAGCCCTGTTTATTCGCCACTGCAAGGCTCAAAATCAGTCTCATTATGAATCAACCCTAGACAGATACATGCGCTAAGCAGATTAGCATCCTTATCCGTTAGCACGATGACCGCGTTTCTGTGCTAGAAAATGAAAGCTCACATCGTCATATTCGTGTTTTTGTATACATGTGTGTGCGTGTGCGTGTGTGAGAGCGTTTGTTTGAAAACGGGCTGTTCTGCATTTCAACTGCTCACAATGCATGGAGCGTAGACTGACCCAATTTCTAACCGTGTGCAGCGGAAGGAAACATCCCCCTACCATAAATTCAAAATAATTCATAAAAAAAAATGTATAACAATAATAATAATAATAACAACAATAATAGTAATAATAACAATAATCATAATTTTAATTGTCCAGGCACTATGTGATTTCTGCAGAATGCAGTAAGACCTGACCAATGCTTTCACTTGACAGGATTATTTACGCAGACGATGACAAGCATTTTGACACTTGAATGAAACTGGCCTCGGTGCTCTAAATGCATTTCCAGCCCCGCATAGGGGCTCCAAGCAGACAAAAAGGAAATCGGTGTTTCTAATTACCCTGGTATGGGAACTCGCAAGACTGCCAACTTATTCATAGCAATCCTTCATGTAAAAATCCCCATGCCAAGAGGAAAATATGAGCTATGAGATCCAACAATCCAATGTGTTACTTAATAATGCAAATAATTGCAGCCAAACCGTGTTTAGTGCATCTAAGATACAGCCACAAGCAGCGTACACATTTTTCCAGATGGCTGATAACTCAAAAATAACTTGGGCTCATGGCATACAATATCAGCGTACAAATACTATTACTCCCAGCATTGAGCATTCCCTGTTCATAATCATTTTCGGTTTGCCCTGCCACTTCTTTGCCCTGTATTAAAAATACCACCACCCCCCCCCCCCCCATTCTTACAAAATATATTTTATGAAATATTTATCAATAGTATTATTAGTAGTAGTAGTAGTCGTAGTAGTAGTAGTATTAGTCATAGTAGTAGCAGTAGTAGTAGTCATAGTAGTAGCAGTAGTAGTAGTAGTCATAGTAGTAGTAGTAGTCATAGTAGTAGTAGTAGTAGTCATAGTAGTAGTAGTAGTAGTAGTCATAGTAGTAGTAGTCATAGTAGTAGTCGTCATAGTCGTAGTAGTAGTCATAGTAGTAGTAGTAGTAGTAGTAGTAGTAGCAGTGGTAATAGTTTTAGTCTTCTTACTATTATTATTATTATTATTCAGTTATTCTGAAAGATTTTGGTTCAGATCTGTGCTCACACTGTCTGGGGCAAAAAAGGACAAGCACAACAGACATCCCCCAAGTGCTCTCCTGACGCACTGCACACCCATTTAAAACACCTCCACAGCCACCACACCCATCCCATAATGCAGTATGACGCAATAAACCCTAAAGGCCCCTCTGACAGCAGGGCTGGGGATGTGAATAAACGACACGGGAATTCCCGGCTGTGGAACAGCGCTATGAACCCAGCGAAGGGCCCTGGAAAGGGAACGGCAAGCGTGACACAACCGCCATGCATGCTGCAGTTTGCACACACTCAACCGCTGCTGCAGTGTGCACCAACTCAACCGCTACTACAGTGCGCACCAACTCAACCGCTACTACAGTGTGCACCAACTCAACCGCTACTGCAGTGTGCACCAACTCAACCGCTACTGCAGTGCGCACCAACTCAACCGCTACTACAGTGTGCACCAACTCAACCGCTACTACAGTGCGCACCAACTCAACCGCTACTAGTGTGCACCAACTCAACCGCTACTGCAGTGCGCACCAACTCAACCGCTACTGCAGTGCGCACCAACTCAACCGCTACTACAGTGTGCACTAACTCAACCGCTACTGCAGTGTGCACCAACTCAACCGCTACTGCAGTGTGCACCAACTCAACCGCTACTACAGTGTGCACCAACTCAACCGCTGCTGCAGTGTGCACCAACTCAACCGCTACTACAGTGCGCGCCAACTCAACCGCTACTGCAGTGCGCACCAACTCAACCGCTACTGCAGTGCGCACCAACTCAACCACTACTGCAGTGCGCACCAACTCAACCGCTACTACAGTGTGCACTAACTCAACCGCTACTGCAGTGTGCACCAACTCAACCGCTACTGCAGTGTGCACCAACTCAACCGCTACTACAGTGTGCACCAACTCAACCGCTACTACAGTGCGCACCAACTCAACCGCTACTAGTGTGCACCAACTCAACCGCTACTGCAGTGTGCACCAACTCAACCGCTGCTGCAGTGTGCACCAACTCAACCGCTGCTGCAGTGTGCACCAACTCAACCGCTACTACAGTGCGCGCCAACTCAACCGCTACTGCAGTGCGCACCAACTCAACCGCTACTGCAGTGCGCACCAACTCAACCGCTACTGCAGTGCGCACCAACTCAACCGCTACTACAGCGTGCACTAACTGAACCGCTACTGCAGTGCGCACCAACTCAACCGCTACTGCAGTGCGCACCAACTCAACCGCTACTGCAGTGCGTGCCAACTCAACCGCTACTACAGTGCGCGCTAACTGAACCGCTACTACAGTGTGCACCAACTCAACCGCTACTACAGTGTGCACCAACTCAACCGCTACTGCAGTGCGCACCAACTCAACCGCTACTACAGTGTGCACTAACTCAACCGCTACTACAGTGTGCACCAACTCAACCGCTACTGCAGTGCGCACCAACTCAACCGCTACTACAGTGTGCACCAACTCAACCGCTACTACAGTGCGCACCAACTCAACCGCTACTACAGTGTGCACCAACTCAACCGCTACTGCAGTGTGCACCAACTCAACCGCTACTGCAGTGCGCACCAACTCAACCGCTACTACAGTGTGCACTAACTCAACCGCTACTGCAGTGTGCACCAACTCAACCGCTGCTGCAGTGTGCACCAACTCAACCGCTGCTGCAGTGTGCACCAACTCAACCGCTACTACAGTGCGCGCCAACTCAACCGCTACTGCAGTGCGCACCAACTCAACCGCTACTGCAGTGCGCACCAACTCAACCACTACTGCAGTGCGCACCAACTCAACCGCTACTACAGTGTGCACTAACTGAACCGCTACTGCAGTGCGCACCAACTCAACCGCTACTGCAGTGCGCACCAACTCAACCGCTACTGCAGTGCGTGCCAACTCAACCGCTACTACAGTGCGCGCTAACTGAACCGCTACTGCAATGCGTGCCAACTCAACCGCTACTACAGTGTGCACCAACTCAACCGCTACTGCAGTGCGTGCCAACTCAACCGATACTACAGTGCGCGCTAACTGAACCGCTACTGCAGTGTGCACCAACTCAACCGCTACTACAGTGCGCGCTAACTGAACCGCTACTGCAGTGCGCACCAACTCAACCGCTACTGCAGTGCGCACCAACTCAACCGCTACTACAGTGTGCACCAACTCAACTGCTACTGCAGTGCGCACCAACTCAACCGCTACTGCAGTGCGCTCCAACTCAACCGCTACTGCAGTGCGCACCAACTCAACCGCTACTGCAGTGCGCACCAACTCAACCGCTACTACAGTGCGCGCTAACTGAACCGCTACTGCAGTGCGTGCCAACTCAACCGCTACTACAGTGTGCACCAACTCAACCGCTACTGCAGTGCGTGCCAACTCAACCACTACTACAGTGCGTGCTAACTGAACCGCTACTGCAGTGTGCACCAACTCAACCGCTACTACAGTGTGCGCTAACTGAACCGCTACTGCAGTGCGCACCAACTCAACCGCTACTGCAGTGTGCACCAACTCAACCGCTACTGCAGTGTGCACCAACTCAACCGCTACTGCAGTGTGCACCAACTCAACCGCTACTGCAGTGCGCACCAACTCAACCGCTACTGCAGTGTGCACCAACTCAACCGCTACTACAGTGTGCACTAACTCAACCGCTACTACAGTGTGCGCTAACTCAACCGGTACTACAGTGTGCACCAACTCAACCGCTACTACAGTGCGCACCAACTCAACCGCTACTGCAGTGCGCACCAACTCAACCGCTACTGCAGTGTGCACCAACTCAACCGCTACTACAGTGTGCGCTAACTCAACCGCTACTACAGTGTGCACCAACTCAACCGCTACTACAGTGTGCGCTAACTCAACCGCTACTACAGTGTGCACCAACTCAACCGCTACTACAGTGTGCGCTAACTCAACCGCTACTACAGTGCGCACCAACTCAACCGCTACTACAGTGTGCGCTAACTCAACCGCTACTACAGTGTGCGCTAACTCAACCGCTACTACAGTGTGCACCAACTCAACCGCTACTGCAGTGCGCACCAACTCAACCGCTACTGCAGTGCGCACCAACTCAACCGCTACTGCAGTGCGCACCAACTCAACCGCTACTGCAGTGCGGGCCAACTCAACCGCTACTACAGTGTGCACCAACTCAACTGCTACTGCAGTGCGCGCCAACTCAACCGCTACTACAGTGCGCACTAACTGAACCGCTACTGCAGTGCGCACCAACTCAACCGCTACTACAGTGCGCACCAACTCAACCGCTACTGCAGTGCGCACCAACTCAACCGCTACTGCAGTGTGCACCAACTCAACCGCTACTACAGTGCGCACCAACTCAACCGCTACTGCAGTGCGCACCAACTCAACCGCTACTACAGTGTGCGCTAACTCAACCGCTACTACAGTGTGCGCTAACTCAACCGCTACTACAGTGTGCGCTAACTCAACCGCTACTACAGTGTGTGCTAACTCAACCGCTACTACAGTGTGCGCTAACTCAACCGCTACTACAGTGTGCGCTAACTCAACTGCTACTACAGTGTGCGCTAACTCAACTGCTACTACAGTGTGCGCTAACTCAACCGCTACTACAGTGTGTGCTAACTCAACCGCTACTACAGTGTGTGCTAACTCAACCGCTACTACAGTGTGCGCTAACTCAACCTCTACTACAGTGTGTGCTAACTCAACCGCTACTACAGTGTGTGCTAACTCAACCGCTACTACAGTGTGTGCTAACTCAACCGCTACTACAGTGTGCGCTAACTCAACCTCTACTACAGTGTGTGCTAACTCAACCGCTACTACAGTGTGCGCTAACTCAACCGCTACTACAGTGTGCGCTAACTCAACTGCTACTACAGTGTGCGCTAACTCAACCGCTACTGCAGTGCGCACCAACTCAACCGCTACTACAGTGCGCACCAACTCAACCGCTACTACAGTGTGCGCTAACTCAACCGCTACTACAGTGTGCGCTAACTCAACTGCTACTACAGTGTGCGCTAACTCAACCGCTACTACAGTGTGCGCTAACCAGTGGCGGCTGCTGAGCTGAAAATTGAGGAGGCAGAAAACTTCCCTTTAAACTGATTATTGGTCTCAATCATTTTCCAATCATTTCCCTTGATTAACAAGTGTGCCAACAATCTGAACAATAATTTGCAGGTGAGGACACAGCGTCTTTCTTCACATCATGACAGGGAGATTAAACGGAAAAGTACACGTTAATAGAAATGCACAACCTGCAATAAAAATAATCTAACAAAAGCTGAGTTTTAAGATTGTTTAATATCCATGAATATTCTCAGAATTTGAGTTCGGAGAAAAAAAGAGCAGATGCATCCACTAATATAATGTTGATTAAAATGTACACAATTTTGCGACACAAATGAAAAAATGTATTACTTGCCTAATAGCCTAATTGAAGAGAACTGGTTACATCTGATGGCATTGAGTAATTAGTTAATGAAACGCTGTAGCCTATTGTTAATCAAGGGAAATGATTGAGACCAATAATCGGTTTAAGGGGAAGTTTTCAACCTCCTCAATTTTCAGGTCAGCAGCCGCCACTGGCGCTAACTCAACCGCTACTACAGTGTGCGCTAACTCAACCGCTACTACAGTGTGCGCTAACTCAACCGCTACTACAGTGTGCGCTAACTCAACCGCTACTACAGTGTGCGCTAACTCAACCGCTACTGCAGTGTGCGCTAACTCAACCGCTACTACAGTGTGCGCTAACTCAACCGCTACTACAGTGTGCGCTAACTCAACCGCTACTACAGTGTGCGCTAACTCAACCACTACTACAGGGACGCTTCAACTTCCAAATAACTGCACAGCGAGACAATGGCAGTGGCATGTGGAGGGGAAGTCAAACATAACGCTGGCCCTTACACACACACATAACGCTGGCCCTTACACACACATATGCAAGCACACGCGCACATGCACGCACACACACGCACATTCCCTGGGTGCACTGTAAACAGTGGGGCGTCATTTGAGGTTTCCATTAGCTGCTATTGATTTTTGTAATCAATGGAAATTTAGACCCCTCTACCAGTGACCTGCCAGTTAATACAATAGACTGGAAGCTTTCAGATGCTAAATAACACCTCTATTATCCTAATGAAATTAATAATTTCAATAGATGATGCTGGCGCTATAAATGAAGCTTGTGCCTCATTACATGAAAGTTTATTGCATTACCTTACCTCTATCATTATACTGTAAGCAGACCATTTCAAAACCTGCTTTTCTAAATTATATAAAAGGAGACAGCATCATAAACCACAGGTTGTCCGAGGTAGCATTAAAAAAAAAAAAAATGTTTTTACACATATTGATTTTATGGGATACAGTAATTTACAGGTGTGTATTAGTTAGTTAGGAGCAATGTAATACATAAAATATCACCAAGAGAATCCAATTGAACAAAATGACACAAATATAAGGTCTTGATATATCCAAACACACTAAATTAATGTATATTTTCTTTTTTGTTTGGCACTTTTATTTTATTATACTTATATTTGAATTTTTATCCAGCAGAAATTCTAAATATTCGCTCGTGACTTCCAATAATTGGGGTAAAATGTAGTTTTGATACAAATTATATCTAGATATTGTTAAGACCGGTGTATGATTCAGGGTCTATTAAAAATAAAATTGTTTAAATCATTCAATCATAGAAACAAATGCAAAATACATGATTTGGTATGGCAATGCAAATTGTTTAGCAAACTGTTTATACAAGAAAGAAGGCAGTTCCCAAATGCTTACCTGCACCTGTCGCCATACGCACAGCATCCCCTTTGAAAGTACTTGCAAATCATGGCTGGTTTGCTGCTCGTTAGGTCGTGCGAATATCGACAGTTGCTCCCTTCTTTGCAAACCCCATGCATGAAGTACCTTAAAACGAGCAAGACAATGGTTAAAAATAAATAGAATTGCGTGAGAACACTGCAAATACGTAATAGTTCACTTTGCTTCCTCAAACCAAAATCGCAATCAAAACAGCGATACGTAATGAAGTCCGAGTGCTGAACCATGTATTATAAATGACTGTTGGCGAGGAGGTTAGAGGGACCTCACTAACTGCTGTCTATGGAATGTATGCCATCGAAATCCCTTGTTTGCCAGCAAGATATATAGCACGCTAGTAGTTTCAGACTATGCAGCACAGATAGGTATCGTTATTAGTTAATACAAGGTAACACTTTGAAAAACACAACTTGTATGACAACTCTAACGTTATGTACAAAACAGCTGGAGCGTGTCAACCTTACAGCTCTTTGTTGATAAACCACATATATAGTGACTCGTTGTAGCGAACAAAATGATCTTGCTGGCTATCATCCAGATTATCGCTGCTTCCACACAGCTAAAGTATCGCAATCTGATCTGTAACATGCGTTCATCTTATAATAATTATCTTTATTAACCACATACTGAAATGACCCATTTAATAAGCCTTTTTCAGATTGCAAAATAGTATTTAACCCGTTGGTGAATCTGAAAAAATCTACCTTAATGCTAGCTACAGCAAAACTGGCCAGATTTTTGTGTGTGATTATGACAGCAACGTTAACGTAACCATCGATAAATGTGATAATTCAGCTGACCATTCAAAACTAAAACAACGTTAATTACCCAAATTGTTCTCCCAGCATCACTATTATTAACTGGTTATCCGCTGCTTTTTAGAAAGATCTTCTGGACATCAGCAGCAAAACCTTTTGTTTTTCTCCATCACTGCAAAGCTTCTCATCTCGCCAACGTAGCGTAGCTATGCTACAGCCTGCTGGTGGGCTAATAGCAGAGCCGACCCGAGCCCGTGTTTACAAAGAAGCGAAAGCGAATAACGCCGCACATTCAGCGGACGAAAACAACAAAAATAGCCATGTTAGCCAGTGCTAGCGGTCAGCTGGTTACAACACAAAGACAACGCTGTCAGTAACTAGTTAGCCATCTATCTTTCGATCGTGGCAACGAACAGTCATTTATGGCTCACTGGAGTCGCAACTAATAATCTGCAACAAAAGGGAAACATTGTGTCTCACCTGCAGGTTACGTGTTTGGTCCAGCCTCCTCCAGTTACTGTTGGAGCCGCTGTGGTCGCTGCCGCTGCCTCCGCCATTACTGTTTATCTTGAAGCTCAGCGCCCGGATCTTCCGGCCAACCGCGTTCATGTGTTCGGCATCGAATCGGCAATTTCCGGAGACTGGGTCCTGAATTGCTACCTCAAGGAGGCGCCCTAGATCTCTATACCCTTCAACAGGAGGCCAAGCGCTTAGGATCCCTGCCCAGAACTCATATGCAATGACTATTTAGGGGAAATTTTTCAAAATACAAATGATCTGTTATTAAATATAGTCCATTCTTAACTTGTGATGTGGGGTCCTCTGGATGCCTTTGGGGCTGGATGCAGGGGTCCCTGGGTCAGAAATGGGTGAAAATGCCCGCTCTATTTCGGACACAACATTGATTAATACAACATTGATTTGTTTTAAATATGTGTTGCTTTGTCAGGGTTTCCTAATATACAAATGTTTAAATTATGTAGAAGTAGCAAGAAGAAGATTATTATTATCTTCATCGTTTATTGTAGTAGCCTAGTCGTAGAAGATACATCACTAAATTGGTTTCGAACCTATATAACTGGTAGAACATTTTTCGTTAGTCTGGGTGACCACGTATCTGCAAAGCATGAGTTACCCTTTGGCGTAGCTCAGGGAAGTTGTCTTAGTTCCCTGCTATTTTCACTGTATGCTTCCATGAGGTCACATCATCAACCAGTACAATGTCAACTTTCATAGTTATGCAGATGACACCCAATTATAAATCTCTGTTGAGCCAACGGAGCCTGACCCAGAAGGTCTATGCTTACTGAGCCAACAGAGCCTGACCCAGAAGGTCTATGCTTGCTGAACCAACAGAGCCTGACCCAGAAGGCCTATGCTTGCTGACTGCCTGTTTGACTCTGCTATAAACAAATGGATGAGTAACAATTTCCTAAAACTAAATGAAGATAAAACAGAGATACTTTTGCTAGGACCGAAATCTGAGCGAGAAACCCTTCTCAGTAAGCTCGGAGACCTCGCTCCCCAAACCAAACCATAAGTTAGAAGCCTAGGTGTCATCTTAGATTCCGACTTAAACTTTAAAGCCCATATTAGCAGGGTGACCAAGACAGCGTTCTTCCACCTGAGAAATGTTGCCAAAGTACGGCCATTTTTAACACAAGAGGACGCAGAGAAATTAGTCCACGCTTTTATTACTAGCAGACTAGACTACTGCAATGCCCTCTTTACCGGGCTGCCCAAAAAGTCAATAGAGAAACTTCTGCTCATTCAGAATTCGGCTGCTAGACTGTTAACAAAGACCAAAAAGAGAGAGCATATCACTCCTGTCTTAACCACCCTGCACTGGCTCCCTGTTTCCTTTAGAATTGATTTCAAGGTACTTTTATTCATCTATCAAAGCTCTAAATGGCACAGCACCCATATACATTTCTGACTTTCTAACTTCGTATATCAGCCAACAAGAGCCCTCCGGTGCTCAGGTGCTGACCTTTTAACCGTTCCCAAAGTACTGCACAAAACGAGCTTGGAAGCCGCTTTTTAGCTATTATGCCCCAAAACTGTGGAACACCCTACCCAGACACATCAGAGATGCAAGCTCTGTGAACACTTTTAAAAAACTGTTTGAGCAGGCTTTTAATTCAATACTGGTTGAAATACAACCTCTGTTTGAAGGTGTGTCTATAAGACTATATTAACTGTTTAAAAACTGCTAGGAGCGCTCGTTTAGGCCAAACATGTAGACCACGGTATTTTGGGACAGAGAGCCCACGTTCAGAGCAGCGTGTAGACCGTGATGATAAGTTGTTGCTTGTTGTCTGTTGAGCACTTGAAAAGTCCTCTAGCGGTTGATGAGAGGCGAAATACCTCTAAACGGGTGGCAGTTTAACCTCTTTGGCATAGCCAAAGGAGAAGGCCTCTATTAAGAGGCAATATACCTGCAGCGGTTGCTGGCAGAAGTAAAATACCTCATGGGAAGGCTTCTTTTAAGAGAGGCAATATACCTCATGGAGAAGGCCTCTATTAAGAGGCAATATACCTGCAGCAGTTGCTGGCAGAAGACACCCGTAGAGAGGATACTGTGTACAGCAGATAGCAGGTAGCAAGCCGATTGTGTGTTGAACCCTACAGGTCTGACGAAAACACATTTTCAAACATATCCATTTAGGCCATTAACACTGTATGTATTGTTCCACGGTTCTGGGCCATCTCTGTGACTTTTGAATGTATTTTATCTACTTTTAGTGTATTTTCTTTTCATGCACCTTAAAATCTTTTATCTATGCACTTTTACCATCTGAATTGATCTTATTTAAATTTTAAATGTATTTTTTCCCCCCACACACCTTAAATGCCTTTATCTATGCATTTATTTCTCTCTACTTTTTATTTCGATCTGCTACAATGTGCATTGCATGTATGAAAGGTGCTATACAAATAAGGTTTATTATTATTAAGTGTAGTATAATGGTTAAGGAAGTGGCCTTGTGACTCCAAGGTTGTAGGTTCGATTCCCAGGTAGGACACTGCCGTTGTATCCTTGAGCAAGGTACTTAACCTGAATTGCTTCAGTATATATAAATGGATAATATGTCAAAATAAAATTAAAAAATGCTGAAAAGTTTTGTAAATCGCTCTGGATAAGAGCGTCTGCTAAATGCCTGTAATTAGTAGCTAAATTACTAGATTAGTTAACAATAATCTACTCAAGAAGGAAGCGAAGCTGGAGACAGAAAGGAAGAGAGAATGAACAAACAAGTGGGGTTTACTATTGGTTGCAAGCTTGTCGTGCTGCAAGGGAGTTTATCTTGTTATAAACCGAGTTTAGAACTATCGTTCATATTTTTATTTATTTTTTAGAATAATATTTTTTTAAAACTAGCTATTGGCCTATATTTAGGGTTTATTGTTTCACTCGTATTCTACTTTCAACAGGTTAGCAAATCCAAACCAGCTTTTTCACCAATCGTTCTTGAAAAACAAGCAAAAATGCTTCGTGCTCTAGAATGTGACAATCCCAGCAATGTTCGACAAAAGCAAACACAGACCACTGCAAACGAAATGCACGGGTCAAAGTTTATTTCTTTCGACACGCAGAAAAGAAGGTAAGAGAAAGAAGAAAATATAACTTTGTCAAATTGTTCACTTGAAAGGGCGTTACGAACTGTATTAAAGGACAACGCTTCGGCTAATGTAAATTGTGGTTAGAACGTGTTGCACATTCTGAAGAGCTATTCTAAATTGAAGGGTTGTTCTCCGTCCTCGTGTTACTTGCTGTTAAATTGTTCTTGTGCAGTCATGTCGCAATTGAACCGAATCATTACCCTTCATAATGCACAAAACATTATAATGTTTATTAAAAATAGGTTAAGTTATCCGATGGATAGGTAATGACTGAGACATTGTGTTGACTTTAAAGGGAAGGGAAGCATGTTCATCATATAGGCCAATTTATTTAAAAAATTAGTCAGTGCATAAACTGTTGCTTCATCTCATCTAAAATCAAGTGATTGCTTCTTTTAAGCAATGCAGCATATTGGATGCCTTGGATTGGCATCGGTAGAAAACGAGTGACGTTTATTGTTTGTCGCTGGTTCAACGAGTGAACGTTTGCTGCTCATCCTCATTATTTTTTTTAATGCAAAGTTGCTTTGGACATACAGCCTACAGGTAATATAGCAGCATTTATGCTAATGAGGATCCCCGAGTAATTACTAACACGGAGTGTTAGCAACAACCAACTGGAGCATTACAAATTCATTGGCTCGTTATCAGCAGACCAATTCACTCTTATTATTGGAATAATACTCTGGGATCATTGACAGTATATAATTATGGCCTTTTCTTTTTTTACTCTCACTTGTGTCATTGGGCACGAATAAAGTCTGCTTTATTTGAATACTTTGACAATCTGTAATGCACAATATTGTGACTGAATGGGTGTATGTTTTCTGATTGTTTTTGTTTTTTCGCATTTGTAAAGACCGGAATCTACAATGTTCGGTCGAGTTTCTACCTCTGTCCGGAGGTGCGCAGTTTCAGCATTCCACAGATGCCGGATGCACGGTAAATGTGCTTCAATTTTTACACCTGTGTTGACTCCTGATGTAAGTGTCTTTTGGAAAATAACCGATGTGTCAGGAACCACAACCCGGTGTTTATTTATGTATGAAGTCGAATGGAGAAAATAATAGAGTCCCAAATAATGAATAAAATAAATAAATAATTAGATTTTTGTAAAAGTTTGTTTTGATCACACTTCATAATTCGAAGATCTATTTTAAAAAATATGTGATTGTGTAATATATGAATAGCATTCCCATGGCTATACTGCATGAAAAAAGTATGTGTGGGTATATTAATCTACTCAGCCATGCATGTGTGTATGCTTGTATGTATTGATCTTTCTAACAGATTTTTTGTTTGCTTTTGTGTATGCGTGTATGTGTGTGTATATGTATGCATGTATGTAGCCTATGTATCGTATGTACATATGTGCATGAATATAGTAGGCTTTATTATTTTATTTTTTTAGACGGCCTGTTCCAAGTTCATCCCTCTGTGGCAGAAGCATTGGCCGAGAGCAAGCCGGTCGTGGCTCTAGAGAGCACCATCATTACCCATGGGATGCCCTATCCCCATAACCTTAGGTAAGAGAGATTCCTGCAGGGGTCGTGGCTCTAGAGAGCACCATCATTACCCATGGGATGCCCTATCCCCATAACCTTAGGTAAGAGAGATTCCTGCAGGCACGAGACAAGGTGTAAACCGTGTATATTTAACACCATATATATACAAACACCAAAACCTGTGAGTGACAGTTGCCATGGCTTCCTGTCAGGTGCATTTGAGAACCGGTCTATGCTCGTCTGTATTTCTGATTGAGAGGATTATCACATACTCTTGGGCCCTGTGGGGGCGGGAGCTAAATGTAATATAATAACAGGATACTTATCTCATGCCATATTAGCATTTTTAGCTGGTTTGGATAAAAGTATCTTCCAAATAAATATAAATGGACACAAGTAATGAATAATTAATTAATAATTATACTGCTATTATAATAATACAAAATATTCTTAGTTTTTATTATTATTATTATTATTCATAATAATAATAATAATAATAATGGAAGTTTTAGTGTGAGAAGATAAAAAGCATTTGAATGGCTGTTGTTCTATAGTATTGTGTGATGTAGAATGTGTTGGGTCTTAGCACAGCTCAGGAGGTTGAAGCCATTGTCAGATCCCACGGGGCCACGCCCGCCACAGTAGGGGTCCTGCAGGGGAGGGTACACGTGGGACTGTCCCAAGAGCAGCTCCACTTCCTGTCCCGTAGCCCCGCCTCCCTCAAAGTGTCCCGCCGAGACGTGCCCTACGTGGTCAGCAAGGTGGGTCACTCGTGCCCACTGGGTAACTGATATTGGGGGTACACACAGAATCTTTGTGTCAGGAGTGGCCGACCCTGGTCCTGGAGACCCACAGCTCTTTTGTTTTTGTTTTCACCTCAAAATCAGCACCTAACCAAGTGAAGTGTGTTAACTGTGTAATCAACTGCTTTATTGATCAATTCATTGCAGAGTAACAAAGAAAGCCAGTAGACCCTGTGGCTGTCCAGGAACAGGCTTAAGCCAGTAGACCCCATGGCTGTCCAGGAAGAGGCTTAAGCCAGTAGACCCCGTGGCTGTCCAGGAACAGGCTTAAGCCAGTAGACCCCGTGGCTGTCCAGGAACTGTAAGGGGTTTATTGAGTGTTCGGAGATTCAAACGCAAAGGTGGGGAGATCAGAACAAGTCAGCTCACAACAGTGAGGACCAATAATTAGGGGAAGAAAATAATTAAGGAAGAAATAAAAAAACAGGAACCTAATTCCTTAAGGCTAACAGCCAAAACAAAAATCAACCCACAAAACCGGGCGCACTACTAAAACTAGTAGAATACAAACTAAATCTCATGTAATGAGCTAATAACGGGAAACTTCGTAAAACAAAATAACACTCTCGGCTACAATAGCTCATACCAAAATGATAGCAAAACGAAAGAACAAAGAAAAACTGTCTCAGAGAGAACAGCAAAGAAACAAAATAGATAGCACAAAAGGCTACCAGGTAGAAAACAATCCTACCTGATTAAGTAGCTATAGCAAGTCCCCCCTGAACATAAACAGAGTTTAATATCAGGAGGTCGCTAGTTCCTGGCTATACCTGGCTCGAATGCAATGTCGTGAGACAAACAAGCACTGGAGACGTGGAAGTGAGGAACTTAAATACAGGTGAAAACAATAATGAGGGCTGCAAACCACGAAACGGAACGTGGAAAAAATCTGCTTGATTCCCAATCGTGGAGGCAGGACGAGAGCCGCAAAAGAAAACAAACAGCCACGAACCACTACAGGAACAGGCTTGGCTAGCCCTGCTTTGGGAGAACTTTTACCTGTAAAGATAGATCACCTGGCTGCACTGATCTCCACAGCATCTGCTTTACATGTAAAAGGTTTTTTTGTAAAAGGTTTTTTGAAATAATTTACATTTTTAATGAAATATTTGATGCTTACAAGAGGATATAATTTATTTTGCATGCACGTGTGTGTCCGCGTGTGTGTTGTGTGTGTGTGTGTGTGTGTGCGTGCGTGTGTGTCTGTGCTTGTGTCACAGGGGGATTCCCAGAGCTGATATGTATAATGCTCTTAGTAGCAGTAATGGTTGCTATGCAGTAACGGCGGATGTGCAGTAATGGTTGCTATGCAGTGATGTTTGATGTGCAGTAATGGCGGATGTGCTGTAATGGTTGCTATGCAGTACTGTTTGATGTACAGTCATGTTTAATGTGCAGTAATGGTTGATGTGCAGTAATGGTTGCTGGGCAGTAATGGTTGCTGTGCAGTAATGGTTGATGTGCAGTAATGGTTGTTGTGCAGTAATGGTTGCTGTGCAGTAATGGTTGCTGTGCAGTAATGGTTGCTGTGCAGTAATGGTTGTTGTGCAGTAATGGTTGTTGTGCAGTAATGGTTGCTGTGCAGTAATGGTTGCTGTGCAGTAATGGTTGCTGTGCAGTAATGGTTGCTGTGCAGTAATGGTTGCTGTGCTTTCTGGTCTGATTCCCATTCCCAGGGCCTTTCCGGAGGAACCACAGTCTCAGGGACCATGATAGCAGCTCACAGGGCTCACATTCCCATCTTTGTGACCGGAGGCATTGGAGGAGTGCACCGGGATGGGGAAAGCTGTGAGTTCAGAGCCCTGAGCTCTGCACAGATACACCCATACCCCCCACCCCAAAACAAAGGGCTGCCCTCAGATCAGCTTTCCCAACCGCAGTTATTACTTAACCACTGTCTCAGAAATAAAGGCCTGAAACTGATCCAGACTCGTCTTCATCGATGCATTTTGTGCATTTGTGCTCTTGGAGCTGTGACAGACCTGTTGTGCAGCTGTGACAGACCTGTTGTGCAGCTGTGACAGACCTGTTGTGCAGCTGTGACAGACCTGTTGTGCAGTGCAACAGCAGGAAGGCCTCATTCTTTCTACTCTTTCCTGCTGTTGTTTCCGCTGACACTGTAGCTACCTGTGACCTCTGGGATGTGCTGCCTTTTTCCAAGAAGGGATGTCAGTTTAAAAGCCGCAAAAGATTGTCTTGATATATATATATATATACAGGTGCAGCTCAAAAAATTAGAATATCGTGAAAAAGTTCAATATTTTTTGTCACTCATTTCAGAAAGTGAAACTCATATATTATATAGATTCATTACACATAGAGTGAAATATTTCAAGCCTTTATTTCTTGTAATTTTGATGATTACGGCTTACAGCTAATGAAACCCAAAATTCAGTGTCTCAGAAAATTTGAATATTTTGCTTTAACATATTTTTACAGCTGAATCTAGTCTCACCCCCCAATTCTCATAGAGATCAGTTCAAATGCAGAGAGCTTATAGTATCGCTTGTAACAGTACCTGAAAATAATATATCAAGAGTCTTTTGATGTTGATTGGTCACAGACTTCAGGAAGTAACAGCATGCAAAGGATATGCGACCAAATATTAAATATGATACTTTAAAAATATGTTAAAGCAAACTATTCTAATTTTCTGAGACACTGAATTTGGGTTTTCATTAGCTGTAAGCCATAATCATCAAAATTACAAGAAATAAAGGCTTGAAATATTTCACTCTATGTGTAATGAATCTATATAATATATGAGTTTCACTTTCTGAAATGAGTGACAAAAAATATTGAACTTTTTCACGATGTTCTAATTTTTTGAGCTGCACCTGTATATATGTATATGTGTGTTTTAGCCTACAGCCTCCACTCCCTTCTATTGGAATGAGTCATAGAAACAATTATAGTTCTGAAACGTCAGCGATTTAGCTGTGATTCTGTATGTGATGCAGCTGAAAAAAAGCAAAGTTAAGTTGCTCCTGAAAGCATCTTATTCTTCCACCGCCAACTGCTGCCATCTTTCATTATGCCAGTTATATATTTTTTATAGTGTGTCTATCTTGCTTTAGCCTCAGTGTCTCTCTCCTGCCAAATGTGTGTTTCAATGTACAAGTAGGCAATAAGACAGATAAACAAGGGAAGAAAAAATAAATGACACCTGACAAGAGTAGGCCGTACCGGGACTTCTACGTTTTGCTCATACGAGTGCCGACACTTTTTCTAGTGTTTTCCGTCTACTTCTCATAAGCTCTTTCTTTACACTTTCTGCACTGACTGACGATGATGTGTGCTCAGCGATGGACGTGAGCGCGGACCTGACGGAGCTTGGCCGGACGCCCATCGCCGTGGTCTCGGCCGGCGTGAAGTCCATCCTGGACATCGGCCGCACCCTTGAGTTCCTGGTGCGTGGTCAGGCCAACTGTAACTGTGGACCTCTCCGGAAGCTATTTCATTCTTCTTCTTCTTCTCTTCTTTAGCATCATTGAGCTACCACACAGGAAGTCATGGAGTGGAGATAATTCAGTCAAGGCCCATCAGGATCAGTGCCTCCTTTATATATTAAATAAAGCTCTGCAGAGGTTATGGGGAATACATGAGCCAACAGGGATATTGTTATTGAGAATTATAATATAATAAAACATACATTATTAATCTCTGGAGGGGAAGTTAATCTTGCCTGCAGCATTAGAAATGCAATCACTTGGGTAAAATGTATTGAATTGTTTGGTTTTGTGTGTTGAAAAAAATATTCCACCTATTGTGTTTTTGTTCTTGTTCCAGGAGACACAGGGCGTGTGTGTCGCTACCTTTGGGAAGAGCAGGGATTTTCCAGCCTTTTTTTCACGTGAAAGTGGCTTCACTTCCCCTTACAATCTGACAGATGCAGAAGAGGCAGCAGAGCTGATTGGTAAAAAATTGAATAAATAAGTAAATAAATACAATTATAAGAATACATTTTTAAAAATGTAAATATATTTATATCAATCTCTGACTGTGAACTTAACTCATCATAACCAGAGTATTAACTCATAACTTTCTTTTCTTATAATGCAATACAGGTAGTTCTGAGTGTAAACAAGAGAGTGCCAAATTGGTAGAAACTACATTTCCCATGAGGCCCCTTGTTGATCATCTGACTTCTCATGCACTTTTCCTGGCTTTGGAACACACTAATTCGGATGAGGCCCGATCACTGGGATTTCATGGGCTCTTATCTTATCCTTAAGCAAACCCCCTGTATTGATTTTAAACAGCATGGGAATTCAGTGTTTTTTTTTTTTATTCATTCATATTTTAAAATACATTTGGTGCCCAATGTGGGGCTGAGCATATCCAATTACCTGCCCAATTTGGAACGGCCAATCATCTGCAACCGCAGCTGCATACACTCGTGAACCCCACTGCTGATTCAGAAGAGCTGCTTCTTTTCACACCACAGACTAGAGTCAGAGGAAGACCTTTCATACGCGGCTTTGGCCGCCGAATCAACCGACGGGGGTCGCTAGATAGCAATGCATGCAGAACCCTATACGACTGAATCCTTCCAGCAGCCTGGAAATTCAGTGTTTTCACAGTTGGATTTGTTGACGGTGTTTTGTTGGGGGCGCCTGTGAGCGGAATGGATGCTCTCTCCTTGCAGACAGCATGCTGACGCTGGGGCTGCAGAGTGGGGTGCTGCTGGCAGTGCCCATCCCAGAGGAGCACGCAGCCGCTGGCCAGCTCACCCAGGAGGCTATCCACACTGCCGTGGCACAGGCCAGGTAAATCTGTAGCACAGGCCAGGTAAAGCCAGAACACAGGCCAGGTAAAGCCAGAGCACAGGACAGGTAAAGCCAGAGCACAGGCCAGGTAAAGCCAGAGCACAGGCCAGGTAAAGCCAGAGCACAGGCCAGGTAAAGCCATAGCACAGGGCAGGTACAGCCAGAGCACAGGCCAGGTAAAGCCAGAGCACAGGCTAGGTAAATCTGTGGCACAGACCTGGTGAAATGAAGATTCGGGCCAGGGAAGGTACCGGTATAGGCTGGTTCAGGGATGGGCAAGGTGGGCTGGATTTCAGACAAACTCCTGCTCTTAATGATTTTTTTTTTTTTTAAAAGGAGGAAGTTTTGTGTTTTAATTTAATGAGAGATAAAAGTACGAGTTAGACGCTCTGTTCAACCATTAAGACCTTTTTCATATCTTCAGTGAAAAGGGCATCAGAGGAAGAGATGTGACCCCGTTCATTCTGCAGATGGTCAGTGAGCTGACGCAAGGGAAGTCCCTCCAGGCAAGTATCCTTCTGAAACACCTGGGATGTGACCCTGTGACCCTGTGACCCCTCCAAAACCTCCCTTTATTACCCCTTTCAGGTGTAAGTTCATAAATATGTGATTGGAATGTTTTTACCTGAACATTCTAATGCTGATGTCACAATCACTGCTGGTAATTGAAAACAATGGAGTTCTAGAACACTGACTTAGTTTGCTCTTCCTGGTATTGAGGGGTGTGGTTTTCATGTTCATTGGTGTGCACGAGTGCGCTTGCATTCAACCAAATAACTTGCTTTAAAAAAAATAAAATCACTGACTACAAAACAAGGAACCCAGTCTCCTGCCATTGGGTTTTTCCAGTCAGAATGATTGTTCTTTTGGTTCCATGTTTCGTAATTGATTTTGTGTTTTTCACTTTTTTCACTTACTATATTTTGCTCTTCACATGTTTCCTTCCTCCCGTAATATTACTTAAAAACTACTGTCAGAATGTCCAATGAGTACATTTTCTAGATGGGAAAACCTTCCCTCTCCTGCAGAATCTTCATACAATATGGCTGCCAAACGATATACCCCCCCCAGCTCACAGCCTGTCACAAATCTTCTCTCATTCTGATCGGGTTCGTCACGCAGATCAGGAGCTCCTTCCTCCGTAAACTGGTCCACGCAAAACCTGGACCTCACTATTCATCTCACATGTC
Source organism: Ilyophis sp. 1 JC-2022 (assembly GCA_022702515.1). Taxonomy (NCBI): domain Eukaryota; kingdom Metazoa; phylum Chordata; class Actinopteri; order Anguilliformes; family Synaphobranchidae; genus Ilyophis; species Ilyophis sp. 1 JC-2022. The sequence continues at coordinate 6,592,126 of CM040403.1, read as the reverse complement.
ATGTTTCACTCTGACTGTGACTCATGTTTCACCCTGACTGTGACTCATGTTTCACTGGCACATGGTCTGACTGTGACTCAAAGTCACACCTTTCAGGTTCTTTGTGTTTTCCTTCTCATTCATCCTCTTATTTCTGTCAAACTCACACTCATACATACAGTATGTGCCCTGATCAACTAACAATGTCAGGTGATGTTTCAAATTGATGGCTCTTTGCATCACGCAACGTCTATATGTGACTTATCTCTTCTTGTGTCATATCTGTATTTCATATAATTTTATGCACCAGTCCTGCAGGTTGTTGACCAGTTTAAAACATCATCTATTTTCTATATTCTATATATTTTATATTCCATCTATTTTCAGCGGGGAAAACATCTTTTTAAATGTTTTTTTAGTTACGTTGGTAACTAATCTGTGTCATTGACCAATCAGCAAGCTACATTTTTCATGTTTTCAGATTTTAAAAACCTATTGGCCTTAAGCCTTCCCCATTTAAAGATGCTACCCATAACATGCCATTACACAGTGCAGCATAGAGAAGGTTAGAGATGCTACTCGTAACATGCCATTACACAGTGCAGTATAGAGAAGGTTAGAGATGCTACCCATAACATGCCATTACACAGTGCAGCATAGAGAAGGTTAGAGATGCTACTCGTAACATGCCATTACACAGTGCAGTATAGAGAAGGTTAGATATGCTACTCTTAACATGCCATTACACAGTGCAGTATAGAGAAGGTTAGAGATGCTACTCTTAACATGCCATTACACAGTGCAGTATAGAGAAGGTTAGCGGTGCTACTCTTAACATGCCATTACACAGTGCAGTATAGAGAAGGTTAGAGATGCTACTCTTAACATGCCATTACACAGCGCAGCATAGAGAAGGTTAGAGATGCTACTCTTAACATGCCATTACACAGTGCAGCATAGATAAGGTTAGAGATGCTACTCTTAACATGCCATTACACAGCGCAGCATAGAGAAGGTTAGAGATGCTACTCTTAACATGCCATTACACAGTGCAGCATAGAGAAGGTTAGAGATGCTACTCTTAACATGCAATTACACAGCGCAGCATGGAGAAGGTTAAATATGCTACTCGTAACATGCCATTACACAGTGCAGTATAGAGAAGGTTAGATATGCTACTCTTAACATGCCATTACACAGTGCAGCATAGAGAAGGTTAGAGATGCTACTCTTAACATGCCATTACACAGTGCAGCATAGAGAAGGTTAGATATGCTACTCTTAACATGCCATTACACAGTGCAGCATAGAGAAGGTTAGATATGCTACTCTTAACATGCCATTACACAGTGCAGCATAGAGAAGGTTAGAGGTGCTACCCGTAACATGCCATTACACAGTGCAGCATAGAGAAGGTTAGAGATGCTACTCTTAACATGCCATTACACAGTGCAGTATAGAGAAGGTTAGAGATGCTACTCTTAACATGCCATTACACAGTGCAGCATAGAGAAGGTTAGAGATGCTACTCTTAACATGCAATTACACAGCGCAGCATGGAGAAGGTTAAATATGCTACTCGTAACATGCCATTACACAGTGCAGTATAGAGAAGGTTAGATATGGTACTCTTAACATGCCATTACACAGTGCAGCATAGAGAAGGTTAGAGATGCTACTCTTAACATGCCATTACACAGTGCAGCATAGAGAAGGTTAGAGGTGCTACCCGTAACATGCCATTACACAGTGCAGCATAGAGAAGGTTAGAGATGCTACTCTTAACATGCCATTACACAGTGCAGCATGGAGAAGGTGCCTTAGAAATAGTCCCAGTCTTTGTCTCCTTAAACCCTCGACTGCCAGACATGGCCCTCATCCGCAACAATGCGCGGGTGGGCAGTCAGATCGCATGCGCTCTCTCCGAACTGCAGCAGCGCAAGAAGAGCGCGTCCGCAGCCTCCCGCAGAGAGAAGACCCTTCCCCCCGAGGCCGTGAGTGTCTCCTGAGGCCCACTTACATGCAGACAGCTTTTATCCCGGACCCTTCGCTAATTTTAACATTAATTTCAGCGGGCAATTCAGTGTTTGCTCAATATTGCTCTTCGGAGTTAAGCTTGTGAATTGTTGGAATTTATTTATGAAAATGGAATATATCTAAACAAAGAAATATATTACCGATAATTACACTGCTGTGAAATATATTATTGCAATATATTAGATCATAGTTATGGTAAATGTCACATAGTTACTATATATTGCAGAATGTTTAATTTATGTAATATATTTGTTTTATGAATCTGGGTCTGCATCGATTGGTGTGATGTCATGGCAGTGATGTCATGTTTGTTTCATTACGTATGCATACCGTAAAACGTTCTGGTGTAGTAGATGCAGCCACCTTTTTTGGTAAAAATTTATCATTTCTGTAGAGGATAGTGATTTAGAATTTCTATGCTTCAGAATGGAAAGTTACATGTAGTGGACAGTTGAGGGCGCTGTTCTGCCAGGGAACTACTGTATATGTTGTACAGAGTTATACTGTATGTTAATCAGTTTGAAAAAGCAATGGATGCATTTATGGTTAAAACTAGAGAATTGCTGAATGAACATTTGCCATTTGTGTTTTAACTTTTAATTATTTTGTGTTTTTGTAACCCAAGGTTGTCATTGGTGGAATCAATGTGGACTTCCTTGCCAAAGGAAAAACAGAGAAGCTAGTGGTGAGTGTACAATGACTTAAGTGTTAAATGTGGTTAAGTAGTAATGCAAGAAGTAAAACCAGGCATTTCTCCATTCTTATCTTCATCCAGACAGACTGATTTAACATGACATAATATAACATAACCTAATGACGAGAACAGGCAATTCAGCCCAACAATGCTACCACTAAAGGCCGTTAATACTGATTTATACTGTATTATTCTGATGTAAGTTACATTTACGCTAAAACTAAACATGATTTTGGTGTTGAGGATAGTAAAGGATCGAGTCAGAGCACTCAGGGATATCTCTCTTTGTGACTGTGAGTGTAATACTCACTTTGTCCAGTAGATGGCTGCCAACTGCCAACATTCACCGGGTTTTCAGGGCACAAGCTGATGGTTTCTTGTGAAATAATGTAATGTACCGTGAAATGTAAGCGCTTCCTTCTTTTTTTTTGTCATCTTCCATAGTCTAGCAGTAGCAAAGGTTTTGCTTTCATCTTGTAGTGATATTGAAGCTCACGCTGCTATATCACGTTTTCTTCCAACACAAGTTATTCTGCTTTTGCGTCACAAATAGCCTAATGTTTTTATGCCCGGCTGATAACGTCTGAATATGTTTTACAGTTTGGCCAGACCAATCCTGGAAGTGTCTGCCAATCATACGGAGGTGTAGGAAGGAATATTGCTGGTCAGTCCTAATTGGTATAATAATGAAGGTATACTGTAGAATATATCATTTGTGTCTTACAAGTCAAATAATTGATTTGAGTAGTGTGTGGGGGTGGGGGGGGATGTTTCAGCCAGCTGTATAACTTTTATCAAGTTATACAAGAGAGGCAAAGGTAGTTGAAGGGGAGGGACTATGGAGGATGTCTATCTAAGATGGAAGGGGTGGTGTTTTTAATGTATCCTGTGGCTTTTGAGAGTGTACGCCATTCTCTTCATGATGGCGAACACATCTGGTACCCAGAATGCATTTCTTCCCCAGACTGTCTGGCTCGTCTGGGTAAGCGATCCCTGTTGATTTCGGCCGTGGGGACCGACTCTCACGGTGACGCTGTCCTGAGGCACTGCAGTCACATGGTAAGGGTGAACTTTTGCGTGTGTAAATTTACCTTTGCTTTTAGGCCTTTAGCAGGGGGTATACTACAAAGTTGGATTACTGAGTTAGCTGGGTAACTGCACTGAGTAAAACCCGGAACAGCTTGTTTTACTTCAGTCCATGAGGTTTGGAAGGGTTCCGGGTTTTACTCTGTGCAGTTATCCAGCTAATTCAGTAATCCCGCTTCTCTTACTCAGTGCAGTTATCCAGCTAATTCAGTAATCCCGCTTCTCTTACTCTGTGCAGTTATCCAGCTAACTCAGTAATCCTGCTTCGTAGTACATCCCCCTGATGCCACTTACACTGGTTAATATATGTTCTTCTTATTTACATACTATCCATCTATAAAGCTGTTTATTTTACTTGACGCAATTCAGGTTCCGTTCAGATTACAGGGGTGTCTCGGTGGCATAGCCTGTAGAGCACTGTCCACGTGCTCATTGCGAGACGTGATGTTGGCGGTTCGAGTCCGGCCGTGCGACCTTTACCGCATGTCTCTCCCTCGCTCTCCCTCGCGTCCTGTCTCTCTACACTGTGCTGTCAAATAAAGCTGGAAAAGCCCTAAAAATATAACTTACAAAAAGATTACAATGGCAGTGCCCTGCCTGGGAATCGAACCTGCGACCATGTACGGTTCTCTAACAATTGCACCCTGTATCTTATGTGTTTCCCATCTTATGTATGCGTGTGTATGCGTGTGTATGCGTGTGTATGCGTGTGTGCAACATCCCAATAATTAAACCATGCACGTCAAGACAGGCACCTCATTATTGAGCCACAGTTAATTGAAGCTGCTGTTCCGTCTCTGGGGAAAAGCCTTCTGAACATCCTGATTGAGAGTGATTAGTATGTGCATGTTATATTTCAGGGGCAATTTAGCACCTAGCTGTCAATGAAGTACCAACTCAAAGGGCTGTGATCTTTTTAGTGGTTTCACATAGCTCAAGTAGCTAAGCTAGGCTAATATTAGCATTAAATTCCCCTCTTGTTTTCCTTCTTTAAAATGTGGTGTTTATTTAATCAAATGAGCTTTACATGAAAGTGTTTCCAGAAAGAGTCATTAGCCCCGTGTGATAAATTTGTTATGTGATTTCAGTCTTGCTGTATTCCCCCCACCCCCGTAAACCTGTAACACGCGTGTTGTTTGTCATGCTCTGCCCACAAAGTCGTACCCAGTTCCTGGAATTTCTGGGAGTTCTGTGATCATGTCGCTCGTCTCAGAGGCTATCTAGGGACTCGAGGACTCTCAGCCCCTTTCCTCTCCTCACGAGGATCCCATGACTCATCTGCGTGGGGCAGAGGGACGCACCACACTGACAGTGGCATACATGGCTCTCTCCCACACACAGTATAGTCCTCCTGGTGCCGTTTCACCAAGTGTAAAGATTGGTGTGGATTATTTCTACCATGGTACTGGCTGTAAATAGATTGTGTCTGTGAGGCAGTTCGAGTCGTGCACCTGCCGGCTGCAGAACCGGTCAGTTTGTCTCACATACGTTAAAGAAAGTCTCCACACGCCACTAAATTTCCATGATAGATTATTCTGTGCAATAGGTAAGAGTGAGAGTGAGAATATATTATGTTAGTGGATTGAAACGGACATTTTAACAGTTTATAATTCTCTGCTGTTCTGAAGTGACTCTGAATTGGATGTCTTTTTCCCCCTCCCCTTTTTGAGAACACATGTGGCGTTGCTAGGATGCAAGAGCAAAGAACCGCAACTTACTTAGCCGTGATCACCGAGAGCGGGGACCTCAGCCTGGGATTGGGCGACATGGATATTCACCAGCGAATCACGGCGCAGTATGTGAGTGTGTCCGCCGCCACACTGAAAGGGTAGCGTCTCGGAGCTCTGTACAGTTCAGTAACTCGGATGCTCAAGAATGCGCTCTTTGTTGCTCTGTCGATCTCTGAACCGAGTGAACAAGGGGAGAATCTTCCGGTATATGCAGTTCAGTAACTGTGCAAAGAAGATAAACACAGGCCGTTACTCATACGCTGACTGTTCAATGGCAGATTCAGGTTTCCTCATGAATATAGTACAGGCCTTGATATCAAGTGCATCACCTATATAATTACTGAGCTCCTCCAGTAACTATACGTAACAGATTGCATATGAAACTCTAAAATGGCAGAGGATGGTTTTCACTTTACGTTGCCTCTGTATTTCTGCATGTGTAATGACATTTCCGGTGGTTCTTCGTCCTGTGTGAAGAGGTTAAGTATGTTTCTTGGCTCAGATGAAAGAACCCTTTTCTGAGGGTAGATGGAAGATAATGTGAATCTACTATATGTGGCCTGCAGCGCTAATGGAAGGGTTGTGAAAGAGTGTGTAGCGCTGAGCAGCAGCCAGCTACAGGTACCTATGGCATACCGGAATAAACAGACTTCTGAACCATCCTTGGAAAACGTGACATCGTCACAGGAGAATTCCTCCTTTCTGTCCGAGTTCCATTGTCACTACTGAGTCATATCCTGTAGTGAGCGGTGTACAAACACCTCTTTTTGTGATCACCTGATTTAGGTTAGCTCCAGCTGTGGAACATGAATTACTGAGCATAAACATTTATAGATATGATATATGACTGACCTAATGGATACGTCAAGGAAAATTGGAAGTTTATTTTGACATATCCAATTATATGGATAATTGTCTTGTTCTTGCCCTTAAAGAACTAGAATATAGTGCAATATATTGCACATGTGTATTGAAAGTATAATGATAAATATTTTAACATAACTTGTTTGTAAAAACAAAATATTAATATATATTGCAATATATAAAACATATATTATTTATGTTGTTTTGTTGTATTTTCAGTATATTCCATTTATGTCAGGGCTCTTAGTCTTAGAAATGTGTTGAGACATGAGGCGTAGCCTGTAAGAGCACCGTCCACATGCTCATTGCGAGCCGCGATGTCGGCGGTTCGAATCCGGCCGTGCAAACTTTTGTAGCATGTCTCTCTCCCTCTCTCTCTCTCACTCCCATTCTATCTGTCTCTCTACACTGTGCTGTACATACCCACACACACACACACTCCCTTTCTCTCTCTCTCTCTCACTCCCATTCTATCTGTCTCTCTACACTGTGCTGTACATACCCACACACACACACTCTCTCTCTCTCTCTCACTCCCATTCCATCTGTCTCTACACTGTGCTGTACATACCCACACACACACACACACACACACACTCCCTCTCTCTCTCTCACTCCCATTCTATCTGTCTCTCTACACTGTGCTGTACATACCCACACACACACTCTCTCTCCCTCTCTCTCTCTCACTCCCATTCCCATTCCATCTGTCTCTCTACACTGTGCTGTACATACCCACACACACACTCTCTCTCTCTCTCTCTCACTCCCATTCCATCTGTCTCTCTACACTGTGCTGTACATACCCACACACACACACACTCTCTCTCCCTCTCTCTCTCTCTCTCTCACTCCCATTCCATCTGTCTCTCTACACTGTGCTGTACATACCCACACACACACACACACACACACACACACACACACACACTCTCCCTCTGTCTCTCTACACTGTGCTGTCCAGTAAAGCTGAGAAAGCCCTAAGAAAAAAGAAACTAAACAAATGAATTAGATAAAATGTGGGTTGAAAAGCGGTTCTCTCTCCCACCCAGGTGGCCCAGTTTGAAGAGCAGCTCTCCACCGCGGCTCTTATCTGTATGGACGGGAACATTCCGGTTCCCACCATTGATTACGTTTGTTCCGTTTCCAGGAAGCACGGAGTGCCAGGTGAACAAAGCCGGATGATTTTTTCCTAATGCAGCATACTGCTGTCACTCTTCTACTGAATGCACCTGCCAATCACGGCCGTCCATCAGCACACACACACACACACACACACACACACTCTCCCTAATGTAATGCACACAGCTCCACATAATCAGACTTCCTGTGTGGGCTGGCGGTCCATGTTTTTGGTCGTATTGGGGAACAGATTCCATATGCCTTCCTGTGAAGTGAAGCAACGATCTATTTTTTGTGGACAATTTTTGCTTAGATGATTTTTCCACGTACAGACCCAGATAAACGCTATGCTAATAGCTGATGTTGATTTGGATCTGTTAATTATTTTCTTAATTGTGGTGGAGGTGAGGATATTACCAAGGTACCTGTTAAAGGTACAGGTATCATGGCAATCTTATAAACCTATTCGATTGCCATGGTACCTATTTGATGTGTGGTGAGCGCAAAATGGCTGCTGTTGGAACACCCAGGTGGGCGCTACACATTGATGAAGGTTGACGCGAGTTTCCCCCTCATCATTGTAAAGCGCTTTGAGTCTGAGAAATGCGCCATATAAATGCAAGGCATTATTATTACTATTATTATTATTATTATTTGTATTATTATTAATGAGAGCGATCTTTGACTGAGAATCGTTTTTAATTGTATTGCATTGGCTACATCAATGTTACTGCTTCAGAGCATTACATTACATTACATTACAGAGCATTACATTACATTACAGAGCATTACATTACATTACAGAGCATTACATTACATTACATTACAGAGCATTACATTACATTACAGAGCATTACATTACATTACAGAGCATTACATTACATTACAGAGCATTACATTACATTACAGAGCATTACATTACATTACAGAGCATTACATTAGATTACATTATAGTCATTTAGCAGACGCTCTTATCCAGAGCGACGTACATTGCTCACCAGGAGCTATTAGCAGTTTATGTAATGTGTTGTTGGGTGTATTTGGGGTGTAAAACAGTGTCACCTCCACTGCGTTCACAGTGTGGTACGAGCCCACAGACACGGACAAGGCCTGCAAACCCTTCTTGTCTGAAAGCTGGAAGACCCTAAGCTACACCTCCCCCAACCTAGCGGAGCTGTGTGCCATGAACCAGACCCTGGGCCTGCCCACACCTGCAGGTAACCTGTGACAACCCCACTCTCTTTGATGAAGCTCACATCTGACTATACACAGACACCTGCATGTAAAAAAGGTGATAGTTACACACGCTGATAAATAGCTGAACATGTAGGTGTAGATAAGCTTCTGGCAGGTACCCAACACTGCAGGACTGATTCATTGGAGCGGTCAATTTGCATTCATTCTTATTTATGTACAAGTATACTGTTTTGAGTAGTAGTAATAGGTTGTGTTTGACGATATAGAAATATAGGAAATGCCGCAATTCTTTATGTTTTCTGTGTTTTTTTATGAATCTGGAAGGTGTATTAACATCAGTTAGAGAGGTTTGTCATCACAGATGGGCTGGTGATTGTTCACACTGTAAAGGGGCACTTATTGTACAGACTTACGAACCTCAGTGTGCGACTACGACACCAACCCACCAGAGCATTTAACTGCAGGATTACTGAGTTAGCTGGATAACTGCACTGAGTAAAACCCAGAACCCTCCCGAATCTGGAACATGGAATGAAGTAAAAAGAGCTGTTCTGGGTTTTACTCAGTGCAGTTATCCATGTAACTCAGTAATCCTGTTTTGTGGAATATCCCCCTGCAGTGGATAAGCTAAGCACACCCTGTGTGAAAAACAGACCCGTTGTGGCATGTGGAAACCAGAAAATTACATCTCCCTCTATTTTGCACCTGACGGAAATCAGTAAAGCGTGTTTTTTTTTTTTTTTTTAACCCATCTTCTATAAATAGCCTGTGTTTGGGACGTGGCCGTGGGCGACACTAAAACACCACACCACGGCACATTGTTCATGTTTTCATCGCTTTTCTTCTCAAAATGACGCCCCAGCTTGGTCCCCGTGGTAACAACACTCATCCCTTTATTATGGAAGTATCCATGCACATCCATGACTGCCCCTATCAGCTGCTTTTTGGGACAGGGTCCTGGCAGAGGCAGAGGAGTAGGGTCACAGAGGGTCAATTACCAGATTAATAAATGCGGATTAAGTGAGGGAACCTCAACCTCTCTCTCATGACAGTGTTGCCGAGCGACCTGGATGAGGTGCTGGGCTGTGCTGCGACTCTCTCTCGCCCCTTGCTGGAGCACCTGCAGTGTGTGGTGGTGACACTGGGGCCCCTGGGAGTAGTGGTGTGTGGGGAACAGGAGGACGGATCTGTGCGTCTGTCACCCAGGAAAAATGGGAGGGTGAGGAAGGGCCTCGCACTGCTACACAACCACAGACCACACCTGCTGCGTCACTGTCCTCTTAAACCAGGGCTGTGTCCGAATCCCGACTGTATCTGTACTGTTGTGTCCGAATCCCTATCGACTGTATCCTGTGTCCTGTGTACTAGAATAATGTGTACTGTTTACTGCATACTGTTTAGTATACGACATGCAGTATGAAAAAAATATTCTTCATACTATTATCTGCAAAAACCAGCAGAAATCTTTACAGTCAAGCCGGAAAGTCTGCACACCCCTTTCACCTTCTCCACGTTTTATTACGTTACAGACTTATACTCAAAGCGTGTGCACACTTGTGTACATATGATATTTTACATTTATATTTTTTATAAAGTATCACAAATGTCTAAAAACCTGTTTTCACTTTGTCATTATGGGCTATTTTGTGTAGAATTTTGAGACAGAAATTAACTCAATCTATTGTAGAATATGTCTGTAACGTAATAAAACGTGGAGAAGGTGAAAGGGGTGTGCAGACTTTCTGGCTTGACTGTATATCATCCGGGAATTTTAAGTATACTACATTTAGAGTGTCAACTCTCTCATCCAGTGTACTGAACAAGCATACTTAATAGTGTGAAAGGGAGTTGATTACTTGGGATGGAGGCCTGCTGGTGGGTCTTGAGGGGGGGGGGGGGGGGGGGGGTAGTGAAGAGGTCATGAGGGGGTGAGGATATGGCACCTGGTAATAGCGCTGTGATGATTATGAAATTTTTATTAGATTTTCACACAAAAAATGGCGATATATGATATAATTGTCATTCTTTTTTTCTTATTATTGTTACAGTATTGCCTCATAACAAATGCTCCAATGACTAACACTCTTTTATGGAAGATTTCTTTATCTAAAATAGATAAAACGGTACGTCACATAAAATGCAAAACTTGGCAAAAAAAAAAGTGTTAAAAAAAAATGCATCACTCTTAGTTGTTAATTGTAATGGATTTTAGTGGCGGTGGCGGATAATCAAACGCGAAGGTAGGGGGATCAGAAACAAGTCACTCACGCAGTGAGGACCAATAAAGGGAATAACAAAATAAATGCAAAGAAAGAAAAGACAGGAAACTCATTCTTTGTGGCTAAACAGCCAAACGAATCAACCCACTAAAATAGGGCGAACTCGAATAACGAGTTAAACTAAATCTCCCGAGCTCACTACTGGAGCCAAAATGGAAAACTTAGCAAAAAAAAGAACACCTTCGGCACATAAGTTCGGACGGCCGGGAGAGTGTAAAACAAACAAAGAAAACTGTCTCAGAGAGAACAGCAAAGAATAAAATAAATAGCACAGAATGCTAACAAGAGGAATAATACCTATACCTGAACTAAAAGCTAATAGCAAGTCCCCTGTGAACATAAACAGCGTTTAATATCACGAGGTCGCTAGTACCTAGCTATACCTGTCTCAATGCAATGTCGAATGACAAAGAAGCACCGGGGAAGCGGAAGTGAGGAGCTTAAATACCCCGCAGGTAGAAGCACAGGTGAAAACAATGATGAGGGAACGCAAACCCCGGAACGGAGCGTGGAAAAAATCAGATCGGGAAACCAGGACGAGAACCGCAACGAAAAAGAAAATAAAAACCCACGAACCATGACAGCTATTGCCTTGTAAACGAGAAAAACCATAAAAACAGAACATTGCATGTTTCATATTGCATGAACAATATTGTACAAACCCCAATTCCAAAAATGTTTGGACAGTATGTAAAATGCACATAAAAACAGAAAGCAGTTATCTGTAAATTCTCTTTTACATATATTTAATTGAAAACAGTACAAAGAAAAGATATTAAATGTTTTACCTTATCAACTATATAGTTTTTTTTTTTAATATACGCTAATTCCGAATTTGATGCCTGCAACACGTTCCAAAAAAGTTGAGATGGGGGCAAAAAAAAAAAAGACTAGGAAGTTCAAAAAACACCTGTTTGGAACATTCCATTGGTAATCAGGTGATGCTATAATGACTGGGTATAATAGGACATCAAAAGACTCTTGATATCTTATTTTCAGTTACTCTTACAAGCGATACTATAACCTCTCTGCATTTGAATGGATCTCTATGGGAATTTGGGGGTGGGACTAGATTTAGCTGTAAATTACACAGGAATAGTCTGGAACCCATGGTTGGCTAAATGTTTGTAAGTGATCAATGGTCTGAGGTATCAAACGAGCCTCAAACCATCACTCTGCTGCCATTTTATTTTATTTATTTAATTTAATTATTTATTTCGATCATATTTCACAGTACATCAACTAGAGATAAAGATCTCTAGACATCATTGATCACATAAGAATGACCGAAAAGGTTAAGGCTGAAGCTAAGTAGCTTATAATTGCCTAACCTTTGTACGTTACAATATTTTCTACACAAAAAAATTAAATAAACCATGTTGCTAAGAACATAAAAGATCAAAACAAAGAAAAAAGCAAACAAACACCCAAAGGAGAATTAAACATCCAAAAAAAGAAAAATTCCGGAAGTCAATTTCTACATAGCCCATTAATCACTCCGTCAAACAAATAAATTTTTAGGTCTTATCATTCAATCCAGTCTATATTTCTGACAAATAAAGTGCTTTAACTTTTTTTTAAAGTGTCCGACATTTTTACTTTGTTTAATAACCTCAGGCAAACTATTCCACAGCTTCACCCCACAGACAGAAATACACATGCTTTTCAGAGTGGTATGTACACTAGGTTGTTTTAAGTTAAAGTTGCCCCTCAAGTCATACCCTCCTTCTCTATCCCTGAACATTTTTTGTATGTTGCCAGGAAGTAAATTATTTCTTGCTTTGTACATTATTTGTGCTGTTTTAAATTCTACTAAGTCCATGAACTTCAATGTCTGTAACTTTAAAAAGAGTGCATTTGTGTGATCATGATAACCTACATTATTTACTACTCGTATTGCTCTTTTTTGCATTGTGCATAATGTCTGTAGAGTGCTTTTGTAAGTGTTTCCCCACACCTCCACACAATAAGTCAGATAAGGTAGTAAAAGAGTACAGTACAGAGTGTAAAGTGATTTATGGTTCAGGATGTGCCTTGTTTTACCTAGGACTCCAATACTTTTTGCTAACTTAGATCGAACATAATTTATATGGGGTTTCCAGCTGAAATTGTGGTCTATGATCACTCCCAAAAAAAGATTCTCATATACTCCTTCTAATCTAGCATTGTCAATCATTATCTCAACTTGTGTGTTCAAATTTATTTTCCGTTTACCAAACACTATGAATTCATTCAACTCAATGGAAAAATAAGTCAGGAGAAACAACCCTTAAAGTGATCCATTCATATCTACTGCATATCTGGCAGCAGAGTGATGGTTTAAGGCTCGTTTGATACCTTAGACTCTTGAGGACTTACAGCCATTTAGCCAACCATGGGTTCCATACTGTTCCAGTGTAATTTACAGCTAAATCTAGTCCCGCCCCACAATTCCCATAGAGATAGAGAGGTTATAGTATCGCTTGTAAGAGTACTTGACGGAGGTCCTCCGGTAACATTACCCCACCTCCCCCAGTAAAACGTATCCCGTCCGAATAGAGCTGAATCTATTAGCTGGAGATACATTTTAAAGTGATTTTATCAAACCACTAAATCAATGTTATTTTCTAATGTATTCAACATTTCAGTTGTGCAACACAAAAGCTTTAAAAAGATCTCTTATACTTGGGTTCCGCTTTGTATATTTCTCGGATTTTCCCCGGAAGATATGTGAAGGCATTAAATTTCAACTTCCGAAACAGGAAGCTTGTGGTTAGGCTACAGTGAAGCATTCTGCAGTCGTGTGACTCGGACTAATTTCACGTACTACACTCGCGTTTCTAACGGATTGGGCAGCACTCGCCCTTGGCATCGCTCAACTTTCGCTTTCTAAAGGGATTCCCCGTGTGGAAGTGGCGAAGGGAAGTGCAGGAGGGCAGAACATTTGACGGATCGGACCGCAGCTACAGCACAGCGTAGCGTAGGCAGTCAGTCAGATGCATGTGAGTTTATTTGAGAAAAAAAAGACAATCAGACAGCACATTACTTAGCATATTGTGATTTTATTAAAATAATCGTCAACTAAAAAAAATTATGATTTCTTGTTTAGACATCATTGGCACAGCCCTACCTGGTAATCATATTTGGAGAAGTGTCTTTCACATGCACTCACTGTATTAACCTTTATGAACCAGGCCTGGACATGTGACTCTCTTTAGATGAAGTGATTAGCTTCACACACAACACATTCATCTTCAGAACAAAGGGGGCATGGTTACATCCCTCAATGTTAAGTTATTTGGGATTGACTGGTGTGTGTGTGTGTGTGTGTGCTGCCTGCGTGTGTGTGCTTGTGCACGTGTGCATGTTTCTGTTCCAGAACGGTAGGCTGTGTGCCGTCCACTACCCAGCCGTTCCACTGAGCCCAGGGGACATTGTCAATGTTTCGGGGGCTGGGGACAGGCAAGTATTGGGTTGCACTTTTATTTACTCATTTATATAAATAAAAGGCATTTAGTAAAATGTCTTTTCCTCTTTGTGTTGAGACGGCATGTGTTGGGCCTTGAAGCAGCTGCTCATTCAGTGTTAGTTTGGGATCAAGGAACAACACAGTTTGGGATCAAGGAACAACACAGTTTGGGATCAAAGAACAACACAGTTTTGGATCAAGGAACAACACAGTTTGGTATCAAGGAACAACACAGTTTGGGATCAAAGAACAACACAGTTTGGGATCAAAGAACAACACAGTTTGGGATCAAAGAACAACACAGTTTGGGATCAAAGAATAACACAGTTTGGGATCAAAGAACAACACAGTTTGGGATCAAAGAATAACACAGTTTGGGATCAAAGAACAACACAGTTTGGGATCAAAGAACAACACAGTTTGGGATCAAAGAACAACACAGTTTGGGATCAAAGAATAACACAGTTTGGGATCAAAGAACAACACAGTTTTGGATCAAGGAACAACACAGTTTGGTATCAAGGAACAACACAGTTTGGGATCAAGGAACAACACAGACATATAGTGTGGTCTCATAAGAAGAGGACATACAGTAAATAACATGAAACAAGTTCCTTTAAAATCTACTAATAGCAGATTTACCTTGAACTGTGGCTTGAAAAGGCTGTGACCTTATAGACGTATACACCCCCCTCCCCAGGCCTGTCTTAAGGGTCAAAGTCAGTGTTTTTATTTATCAAGTTCACAGTATAACATTCTGAACAATGAAATTCTTAGGACATGGCGAGCAACAACTATGTAGTAGGCATAAAAAATATTAAAATATTAAAAAGAGTCACAAAAGGCCAAGAATAGCAAAAATATACATAGCAGTAAAACACTAGCAGCAGTTCCAGAGACAGTAAAGATGGGGGATATGGACAGTAAGAATAAGAGTTTATAAGAGTTTATATTATAAATATAAAGTGTAGAGGTGCCAATGGATATGTACATTAAATTGTGGTGATGTACATTGAATGTACATAGGAAGTGACTAGAGCATACATTGAGGTGATCATGTGATCAATGTGATCACTGAGATTAATGTTGCTGGTTGAGAAGCTGATTGCCTGGGGAAAAAGCTATTTGTGAGTCTGGTAGTCCATGCCCGAATGCTCCAGTAACGTCTACCAGACGGCAGCAGCGAGAACAGTCCATAGCCTGGGTGGCTGTAGTCTTTTATGATTTTCCGTGCTTTCTTAAGGCATCGTGTGTGGTAGATGCCTTGCACAGAGGGGAGGTGGCAGCCAATGATGCGCTCCGCTGTCTTCACCACCCTCTGAAGGGCCTTGCGATCAGCAGCGGAGCAGCTGCCGTACCAGGTAGTAATGCAGCCAGTGAGAATGCTCTCAATGGTGCACCTGTAGAAGTTGGTGAGAGTTTTGGCAGACATGCCAAACTTCTTGAGTCTCCTCAGGAAGTATAGGCGCTTTTGGGCAGTTTTTACTGCCGCGACCAATTGCCTGGACCAGGAGAGGTCATCACTGATGAACACACCGAGGAACTTGAAGCAGGAGACTCTCTCCACTTCAGCTCCGTCGATGTGAATGGGGGCGTGGCCCGGGGCCTACGCGGGGCCCAACTGTTTACGCGATGACATCATAGCTAACCCGTCATAGGCTTAAATAGTATCTATCATATAACTATGAATGAAAATTACAGGCTACTACATCACACAAACCAACCATATACAACCAACCAATTGAAGAATTAGTAGGCTATGCCATTACTCTGCCCTTGAATTAAAATATTGTAATTAACAATGACAACTCGCCATACTTTTGCTTAATTTCTCCAATTAAAACAATAATACTGTTGGTTGTGGTACTGAACCAAGCTATGAACCATGCATCGTAGATGGTTCTATGGATTTATATTGTTGAACACTAGCTTTTTCATTGTAAAGAGAGGTAAAAAGCAGGCAGAGGATGGGATATATAATGAAATGTTCTTGAATACTGACAGCATATTAAGAGATGCATCGCAGCAAGTCGCACCTACCAGAATTTGATTCAGAATTTTTCACATATTTCTCCGGATAAGTCTAATCATTATTCCCCTTATAGTAGGCCTACGTTTATGGCAATGTTTGTGAAGACATATGTGTTCGACGTGTTAACATTGCAGAGTCATTTTGTTGTGTCGCAGTGTCAGACCTTGCACTTCGCTTCGTGACACTTGAATGATACCCCACCCTCTGCCTGTATTTTGCTTCTCAAATGAAAAAGATGTTCAACAACGTGACTCTTTGCAATTATTTTATGCCCCACCACAATCAATAGGACAATCTACAATGTGTGGTTCATAGCTACGCTCGTACCACAATCCACAGTATTATCGTTTTTAAATGTTAACTACAGAAATTGAGCAAAAGAAAAGCGGCAGTCGAAAAACGGCACACTTGCTTCAGCAGCGTTGACCTGCTCCTCCTCCTTCACGTTTTTTTTAAGGAACCTTTTAATTTTACATTGAATTCATCTTTTTTATTTTTCTTGTTTATTTTTTACGCTCCCGAGTTGGAGCCTACTTCATGAATTTGTCTCGGTCTCTGCTGTTTGAGTTTTCCAATTCGCCAATTTCCACCCGACTCGGGAAAAAAACTTTAAGCGAATTTGAAAAATGTATAGCTACACGTAGCTATGCAGCGGAGGGACGTAAGCCTGCAGCTACTTCCCACATAACGTCAACTTTCCAAAACGCCATTTAGGCTAAATGTATTTCCGTGTGTATGGGTGTACTTCACGAAAATATATAGGCTATTTTAATAAATGATAAATATAATTGTATTTAAAAAGAAAAAAAAAGTTAGTTATTTAAATTAATTCCCCCTCTCACCGCGGGGCCCTGTGAAGTGCGGGGTCTAGGGCGGTCGCTCCGGTTGCCCCCCCCCCCAAAAAATACGGCCCTGCCCCTCC
This sequence comes from Ilyophis sp. 1 JC-2022, assembly GCA_022702515.1. Taxonomy (NCBI): domain Eukaryota; kingdom Metazoa; phylum Chordata; class Actinopteri; order Anguilliformes; family Synaphobranchidae; genus Ilyophis; species Ilyophis sp. 1 JC-2022. Next base: position 6,574,736 of record CM040403.1, on the reverse strand, counting down.
CCGCGCGACACACACACACATACACAGCATACAAAGTGACTAAATCCCAGGTATTATGTGTGTGTTTTCTTTAAAACGCGAGTGCGAACAGATGTTCGGCACATATGATGTCGTACAGGCTTTACGGGGAGCTTTGAGGCTAACGAGGCGATGAAGGGCTAACGCTTCACTGAAGAGGTTTAGAGGACCGCAAAGACGCAGAACAGAGAGCCTTGGAAACTCTTATCCCTCTCTCCCTCCTCCTCCTTTCTCTCTTTCTCTCTCTCTCTGATGAAAGATTTCGCCTCATCCTGGAGGGCAGTTTATTTTCTGTGCCGTTATGCCTGTGTGGTCCGTTTCAAGGGGGATTTTCTGGAACACCGTCTCCAGCATTACCACACTTTCCATAGCAGCATAGATGTCAAAAACAGTTACTAGGATAATGCTATTCATTTATTTGGCAAATTCCCCTTTCCGATTTAACTCACAGAGCAAAAGTAGACGTGTGATACAGAGTGAACACATTTATAGATAACAACCCAAGTTAATGTGCAGTAAACGGCATTGTAATTCACGCAGTGGTTTTCAGAGCTGTTTTATCCTTGCAGTCTATAGTCTGTTTATAAAGTGTTGCCACAGGGTTGCAGCACAAACATAACAAACTTAAAAAGGTGAATTTTCAGAAGGCCACTGGAAGGGGCGAATGCCAGCGAGTGTTCTTGAAGGGTAGATTAACATTATATTGATGAATGTTTATATTTGCAAAGTGCATGAAGCAGTTATTTCCAGGTGGTTCCGCTTTTTAAAAAATCTAAATTGGTAATTCATAATTTAACAACTTGTGATGGGTATGAATCAGCTGCTGCAGTTTGCAGATGCCATCTTTGGTAATATATATTAGCATCTTTCTGGATTTAATAAAATGTGATGCCTGGAATATTTTCAGAATCTGAAACGGCAAACGAGGACAAAAGTCTGTGCAGAATGGCTACAAGCAATTCATCTGCTTTAGAGAGGATTTATCATCGTTGGCATTTGGTTCAGGGGAGAAGATGCCACGGACAATAAGTTGGTGAATTCTCAAAAGCAGAGCTTGTGAGAATGCACCATCAAACACATTGTAACTACTTGGCACCTAGAATATCTATCTGTCTGTGTCCTTTGAGTGAGGTCACTTGCTATTACACTGAACATCTCTGGTCTGATGGACCTTCATGGATATTAGCTATGTAGTGCACACACACACACACACACACACACTCACAAAGAGGGAGAAAATGGATGACTCGAAGAAGAGCTTTAGCCAGGGCCCGGACCCATGATAGATTAGCATGGCTGTGAGTGTCTATGGAAGAAGAGCTTTAGCCAGGGCCCGGGCCCATGATAGATTAGCATGGCTGTGAGTGTCTATGGAAGAAGAGCTTTAGCCAGGGCCCGGGCCCATGATAGATTAGCATGGCTGTGAGTGTCTATGGAAGAAGAGCTTTAGCCAGGGCCCGGGCCCATGATAGATTAGCATGGCTGTGAGTGTCTACGGAAGAAGAGCTTTAGCCAGGGCCCGGGCCCATGATAGATTAGCATGGCTGTGAGTGTCTATGGAAGAAGAGCTTTAGCCAGGGCCCGGGCCCATGATAGATTAGCATGGCTGTGAGTGTCTACGGAAGAAGAGCTTTAGCCAGGGCCCGGGCCCATGATAGATTAGCATGGCTGTGAGTGTCTATGGAAGAAGAGCTTTAGCCAGGGCCCGGGCCCATGATAGATTAGCATGGCTGTGAGTGTCTATGGAAGAAGAGCTTTAGCCAGGGCCCGGACCCATGATAGATTAACATGGCTGTGAGTGTCTATGGAAGAAGAGCTTTAGCCAGGGCCCGGACCCATGATAGATTAACATGGCTGTGAGTGTCTATGGAAGAAGAGCTTTAGCCAGGGCCCGGGCCCATGATAGATTAGCATGGCTGTGAGTGTCTATTGGATCGGCATGATTTTGGTGTTGTTGCTTTTGCTGATGCCCATAGAAAATGGCAGTGATCACCCAGTACAATGGTCCGACACGCTGACTGGTTTACACATAATATTTTTTGTGGGGTGGGCCTGGTAGCACAAGTTTTATTTGTGAAATAAAGAAAACGTTCATTATTTGGTTCTGCAAACCAGGTCCGGCTGGTGCTATGGGTGAAGAGGTTCTGTACTCCAGGCTAGAGGAGACACTGATTTTAGAGGCAATGTACACATATTGAAGATGGCAGCCATTTTAGATGGGCAGATAATGGGAATGCCCAGTCATATTTGAAGGCGCTTTCCACGACTGCAGCATCTCCTGTGAATTCGGGCACACGCTCTCTTTTTTCGGTAGTGTGTGTGGCCGACCATGGCTTATCTTCCATGGCTATCCACCAACACTCCTGCTGTGTTGGAGCTGTTAAGCTTCCTGACTGACCGGAGAAGTTTCTCTTGCAACAGTAATGTGAGCAGAACAAAATAAAAGGTTCTCTCCCTGGCCGATGCTACGGGCGATGCGATTGGCTGATTGTGCACTTTCTTGCTGGCGCGTTCAGGACTCAATACCTGAATATCTTTGTGCTAAAACCCAGCACAAGCCATCCGCCAGCCCCAAAATAGGGGTTCAGGTAACCTCACCCTCTAGTCGCTACATTTATCCCCTGGTCATGATTCGCCCATCCTACCTGCCTGCCTACTACAGGTCCCAGCATGCCTCTGTGGTAGATTTAGGAGAGCGAGGGATGATTCCCCTCCCCCCCATCTCACCCCACCCACTGGCGTGTCACTCATCCCTCGTCAGCCTCTCAGTCCTCACCTGCTTCACTCACACAGTAGATTACTCTAAGGCCTCTCCCCATCACCCAGAATGGAAAGCGGCTCGCCTGGATACCAAACAATCACCGTCACCCCGGGAGACCGGAGGTAGGGTGGGGGCGGTGGCATCAATTGAACAGAGGTGGTCGTTGCTGTTGGCATGAACAGCTAAGCTGGCGTGTTGCTAGGTCAGGCACGTGCATCGGGATGTCCCTGTCTCCCGGCATGTCGGACCCATTTGAAGAGTGTTTTTTCAAAACTCGCTCAGCCCAATTTTAGTTTATCTTCAATTTGTGGAGTTTTTTTTGCATGAAAAAAATCTAATTTTCATACTCAAACCCCTCAGAATAATAGTGTAAATGTGACATTGCAAATATCAGAAAATGTATGCCCACAAATATCTAACCATTTATCAGAAAATGTATGCCCACAAATATCTAACCATTTATCAGAAAATGTATGCCCACAAATATCTAACCATTTATCAGAAAATGTATGCCCACAAATATCTAACCATTTATCAGAAAATGTATGCCCACAAATATCTAACCATTTATCAGAAAATGTATGCCCACAAATAGCTAACCATTTATCAGACAATGTATGCCCACAAATATCTAACCATTTATCAGACAATGTATGCCCACAAATATCTAACCATTTATCAGAAAATGTATGCCCACAAATATCTAACCATTTATCAGAAAATGTATGCCCACAAATATCTAACCATTTATCAGAAAATGTATGCCCACAAATATCTAACCATTTATCAGAAAATGTATGCCCACAAATATCTAACCATTTATCAGAAAATGTATGCCCACAAATATCTAACCATTTATCAGAAAATGTATGCCCACAAATATCTAACCATTTATCACAAAATGCAGGCCCACAAATATCTGACCATTTATCAGAAAATGCAGGCCCACAAATATCTAACCATTTATCAGAAAATGTATGCCCACAAATATCTAACCATTTATCAGAAAATGTATGCCCACAAATATCTAACCATTTATCAGAAAATGTATGCCCACAAATATCTAACCATTTATCAGAAAATGTATGCCCATCTTGAAAAAATATTGTTTAACAAACCTGGACTTAGTGGGGTTGGAAAAACACTGTTAATTTGGGCTTAGTGTGATGCTGCTGAATGGTATGGCTGGGGCCAAGCACTGGTAAGATGTACATTGTGAGGGGTTTTTCATAACTGACTTATGACTGCTTGGAAGAACTGTGTAAAAACGAGCAAAAACAGGATCCAATGGTTTTTGAATATCGTATGCACCAACTTGTTTATTTTTTTAAATAACTTGTTTTATTGAAAAAATATATTATTATTGTTATTAATAATAGTAATAATAATAATTTCACTATTTGTTCTTGGCTACTGCTTACAGATTTACTTATTATTAGCTTTTTGTCATTTAAATTTTTACTTGTAGTTGGTTGTTATCTATAAAGTAGTGGTATGGCAAGCAGCTGGCACATATAGTCTTAGGCCATATGTCCAGAACGCTAACCATTATCCCAGATATTTCTGTGTTTATGGAGTATTTTGAAGCACTGATCTCCTGGTTCTGCCCCGCCCCCTCCCCTCTCCTCATAGCCTGGCTGGTAGCATAATGGCGGGAATCCTCTGGAGGCGAGGCACTGACGACAGCGTGCGTTTGGGGTTGCTGGCAGCACGGCTCTCTCTGGCGTCCCACCACCCCATCGCCCTGTCTCTTAGCACCGACACCGTCAACCTCGACAGGGTCCGGTCCCAGGTCTGGCCCCGGCCCAGCTGCCAGTGGATATCGGCCAATGAGAAGGGCGAGAATGGCCAGCTGTACCCCACGGACTAATAAGGAGGCTGGGACCGGAGCGGTTTCTTTGGGCTCCATTCACAGTGGGCCATTTGAGTTTCAATTGTCATCAATATCTACCTTAGTTTTGTTGTACTGTAAACCGAGTTCTCATATTTTCTCGTTTACATACAGTATGTAGAAATCGCACGTGGATATCTTAGAGGAATACACCCAAGACAGACAAAGACTTTGCTTACTACATCAAAAAAAAACAATAAAGTTTGTTTCCTATTTAGAGATAATAATTTTGGATTTGTGTATTTTGTTCCAATCACCTGGATTTGTTCATTAGAACAATTCCTCAGCCAGGAGGTAGAACTAATTAGTGAAATGAACTGGCTGAGTTCACGGGTGGAAGCAACACATTTTTACTTTCTGATCCGTGGACTTTCCAGGGGAAGGGGAATTTTTATTTGTAAGACTTCGGTTTAAGTTTCACTCTTGCAATAATAATGCAGTTTTATAATCCTGAATTCTGATATTCCAAAACAAATGCAATACATACATTTGATCTTGTACCATTAAAGTGTTCATTCACATCAGCCTATGTGGGTTTGTGCAGAGGAAGAAAAAAAAAATACTAATAATCCATAGACTAAAATTAAGTATTTGACTTTTTAGTTGAGAGATTCTGGTGATGACCTTGAAAAGCTCAATGTCACTGATCCTGGATTAGAATCCATGTTCAGCCCAAAGTGGCTAGAGATTGGTATAAGGTTGAAAGAAATGAACAAAAACATTCCATTGCCAATAAGTAGACTAAGGCGGGGTAGTGGAGCTTTATAAGCAGCCTGCTCAGGAGTGAAGGACATTCACTTTTTAAGTCTTTCAATGGATAGCAAGTTATCTTTGCTGGGTCGCTGCTACGTGATCCTCCTGGTCTTTGCGCAAATTCTGCGCAGCGCTGAATTGACAGTTGGCCCTAGAAGAATAGGGGCATTCGAGGCGCCTGCACCAGGTGACTTTGTTGTTCGGTTTGACTCGATTTCACGATTGGGACGGCGAGTGTCACGCCTTCCCAGACCAGTCGAAGACCCGCGAGATGAGGCCGGTCATTTTAGCGGTGATTTTGATCGAATTGGACCCGAGCGCCCCCAAATAAGACGCGGCTTCCGGGGTATCGGGCGCAGGCATCGGCTGTTGAAGACGGGCAAAATTTACCGATATGGTAGATTCAACTCCGACACGGTGAGTTTTCATTTCATAACAAATTGTGTGGGATGGCCATTTTCCTACAAGTAATTGGGCTTACTTTCTGTATGCCTGCATATTTGTTTGCAATGGATTTGTAATTAACTAATTGATTAATTGCAATTATGTGCAACCTGTGTGTTCAGCACGGCTGCAGTGGTATCCAGTCACGGAGTTGTAGCGTACCTGCAGACTGCGCTCGCTGCCTGGGACTCTACACCTGCGACATCGCCATCGGCACGTGCAAACTGAAGGGACTCTCCCAGACAAGGGGTACCAGTTCTTGTGCACTTCTTGCCTGTTCTGTTTTTATATTTCATAGTATTATCTTGGGGGGGGGGGGGGGGGGCTTAATTGTAAGACCTTTTAATGTTAAATTATTTAGACTTTATTAAAAATATTGGGCCATGAAGAGCCATATGTCGAAACCTCTCTTCACAGCAAAAATGTCGGTGTAAGTTTAACACTGCTGGTTTACATTTAACACCCTACCACAGACTCATATAAACACTCTAGGGTGTGTGTTAAATGTACACCACCATTTTTGCTGTGTAATGAGACCATGATTGCTTGTCTGTCAGATATCGACTTAAAGATACTCATTCTAATTGCATTTTGACTAATAGACTTTATTTTTTTGTAGTATGTGCATAGATTACTTATTTAGTGTCTTTGGTTATTGCAGATGTATTTTTTCAGAGCCTTCAAGACAACTGATCCAAGGCAGCTATAAGTGACCATTGAATTTGCTGAAGAGGATTTTTCCATTTTTCTTTTGTAGTCTAATATTGTTTTTTCAAGAACATGCATTGCATTAAAATGATTCGCCACAACATAAAGCATCCACGTATATGCATGTGTAAACATTGTTTTATTTTTCGGTAGACTGTACAATAGCATTAATTTATCTAAAATACAAAATATGTCAAATTCCTTTTCATATTTTAATATTATTGATGCATTTTTATTTTGCTGTCATTTGTTCAGTGTGTAATAATAATAATAAGAATAACTTTATTTATATAGCGCTTTTCAGAACAAGTCGCTGAAAGCGCTTTCCAAAACAATAAAAACAGGATAAAATACACAAAGTAAGACCATCAGAACATAGATAAAATCAAAACAATAATAAAATCTATAAAATACGCAGTAAAATAAGTCAAATACACTGTAGAGTGTATTTATCAGTGGTTTATCAACCTTTTTTTGCCATAACATAATATTAGCTACAAGCTATTGACAATTTTATAAGGAAATTAAAAATTATTTTGCAGAACTACTATGCATATGAGTACCAAAAATGTAAAAATTAAACTGGTAATGTGTTGTCACACATTGAGGTTCGATATTTTTTAATGAATTGGACCATAAGACCATGCCTGAAAATGGGATGAACACGGTAATTATGTACAAAAAAGTATTCTCATTTAGTGAATCAGTGCATTAATATACTCATTAATAGGACAGACCCACAATACTCTCTAGTCCTTCCAAGAAAATCACATTTATGGGAAAGTACAGATTGTCCTTCATAGTTACTCCCCTGGTTTTACTACCACTGTATGGTTTGTGGTGTTTGCGCAAGAATGAAAGATAAAATAACAAGGTTTGTCACATTTCTCATTGCAAAAATGGTGTAATTTCACTTGACTGGAACTTCGCTGTGGCCTGGAAACTCAGACTAGGAGCATCAGAGTCTGAAATTACACATTTTCTAGTGGACATTTTCTTGCCTAGTTTCCAGATTAAGCTGAACACTGTCCATGTATATTTTTTCTAATTTAGATTGACCTGTCCTGCAGCATAACACAGACATAAATCACCACAGAACAGAAATAATAAAGTTTTAACATATTTTACAATTCAATGGTTTCTTGGTTTGTCACAACCACTACATTTCCCAGGTATGAAAAACATGAGTGTGGCGAAGTGAGCTATAGTGCTCTTGTGAAATAACCAGTCCGAGTCAGAGATTTCGTGAACTGTGTGTTTTATTACACATAAAACACACACACGCACTTCCTAGCCCAATCTGCTTCCTCTTCTGTCCCAGCCCTTTTGAAGACCTCAGGCTCACTGTTGAACAATCAAGGCAATTTGCTAATTGACCATAACAATCCTATAATCAATTGTCACCAATTGCCCGATTGCCGACAGCTGTGCCGGCTCCATAAACCACCCGCGTTCACTCTCTCTCTTGCTAGCTGCGCCTAAAACCACGCCCCCCTACCACAATGAGCAAAGGCAATATTTTAATAACTCTCCCATGAGAGCTGTATGAAAAACATTGTTCCTCTTATTTTTTGGTTAGGTTCCGCTCTTTTGACCAGGTTGCAAAACCAGTTCTATTGTTATGCTGTACAGTGTGACTATAAACTTTAGTATATGGCTGGTGTGTATTCTGTACTAATAACAATATTTTCAGAATCATTTGTATAGCTAACATCTCTGAAGTGTTTTCATAATACATTTTACATGATTTAGATGAAACGGTCCAATCCTCTTGTCAGTTGACAGATACAGTGAATGGCATGCCTTATTAAATCTCCAGCAAATTAAATTGATTCATAAATTAATATGTGAATAATTGAAGCACAATTGAGAAACATTGAATCTATGTGTACATTTAACATTTCAAAGCAAAGCCAAATGTTACTGCAAATACATCTATTTTGGAAAGCACTTTTTCAAATTCTGTGACTCTTCTGCAAGAGTATTTCATAGATCTGGGGGTTTCCAAATGGCTGCTGTTGCACACAGAGCACGGTCACTTAGCGGGGTAATTGAGGAAGTACTCAAACTGAACACAACTTGCTAACAGAATGCAAATATACATTCGCCAATGTGTGTCTCAGTTAGCCTCGTCTCCGCTACTTTAGACCTGCAAGTAAAGTCTAAATATCTAAACCAAGGACCAAGGAAGTCAAGGTAAACTGTTGCGTAGTTGTTGCTTTAAGTTGCATTATTTATTTTTATTTCGTGTTTTTATTTAGTAAAGAACATTGGTGGCTGGTGAGCTGGAAGTAGAGATGCCAGAAGTTTTAACTTCACTTAATTTTCTTCAATTTTATATTGTTGGAGCATTATTTATTTATTTTTCTTTACATCACCGAAGTGTGGAGCATTTGTCCACGTCCACATATTATTTGCGATTGCAGGGAAATGTATTGTTTGTTCTCCACGCCCACGTTCAGGGAATATTTATGAAGTAAAGATACATCATTCACACTTGAGTAGATGCATGAATGAGTTCATTGCGTTTACGTTAAGTAATGCGATCTGAACAGATTCTGCAGTTTAAGTGCTCATTAAAACACACAGATGTTCATGATTTTTGCATTATGCTTAAAAACTATTATGCTGATGCTTCTGGAACTATTTACCTTTTCAAAGGTTTATACGATGCAATAATTGATTGTCTAAATTGAACTCTGTTTATCATTTGCATTCTCTAATGCTGCATAAAGAGAGAGAATACCTTATTTTGAGGAAGGCTCAGGATGAGGCCTACCTGCAATGGATTAATCTGATAACATGGTTTTTTAAATAATATTGCCTCACTCTGTCTAAAAATGTATTTAAAAGCACTTAGCGCGCATGCAAGAACAGCTTTGATTAAATAAAGTCATTCATATTGCTAAAGGAGTAATCCAATAACTGGAATGCTTGTTAAATAATGAGGTACATTTCTGAGTCCAATGATGAGCTAAAAGAAAGGACTTCTCTCTGTTATTTCCTCTTATTTTTATATATTCATGTATTTTTTTTTCTATTGAACATGAATAATATTCATTGATTACCAACCACATGGAAAATTTGGGTGATTGCAGCTTGATACTAATTACTTGATTTTTACAGTCAACAATTTAAAAAAAATAATGAAATTGAATAAATATTTCAAGAGTAAAATGTTCATTGTTTTTTTAAAAATTAAATCAAAGATCGAAATCCAATATTTAGTGCACCAAAAATGTAACATTAACTTTTTAGACTCTTCACATCGTGCATCATATGGGAAAAGAAACCCTGACAATAGTGTGCCTGATGTATCCTTATGTAGCATGTATGGTCTATTGAATATTTCTGTTTATGTAGCATGTATGGTCTGTATTAAATATTTCTGTTTATGTAGCGTGTATGGTCTGTATTAAATATTTCTGTTTATGTAGCATGTATGGTCTGTATTAAATATTTATGTTTATGTAGCATGTATGGTCTGTATTAAATATTTCTGTTTATGTAGCGTGTATGGTCTGTATTAAATATTTCTGTTTATGTAGCATGTATGGTCTGTATTAAATATTTCTGTTTATGTAGCGTGTATGGTCTGTATTAAATATTTCTGTTTATGTAGCATGTATGGTCTGTATTAAATATTTCTGTTTATGTAGCGTGTATGGTCTGTATTGAATATTTATGTTTATGTAGCATGTGGTCTGTATTGAATATTTCTGTTTATGTAGCGTGTATGGTCTGTATTGAATATTTCTGTTTATGTAGCGTGTATGGTCTGTATTGAATATTTCTGTTTATGTAGCCTGTATGGTCTGTATTGAATATTTCTGTTTATGTAGCGTGTATGGTCTGTATTAAATATTTCTGTTTATGTAGCGTGTATGGTCTGTATTGAATATTTATGTTTATGTAGCGTGTATGGTCTGTATTGAATATTTATGTTTATGTAGCATGTATGGTCTGTATTGAATATTTATGTTTATGTAGCATGTATGGTCTGTATTGAATATTTCTGTTTATGTAGCATGTATGGTCTGTATTGAATATTTATGTTTATGTAGCGTGTATGGTCTGTATTGAATATTTATGTTTATGTAGCATGTATGGTCTGTATTGAATATTTATGTTTATGTAGCATGTATGGTCTGTATTGAATATTTATGTTTATGTAGCATGTATGGTCTGTATTGAATATTTATGTTTATGTAGCATGTATGGTCTGTATTGAATATTTATGTTTATGTAGCCTGTATGGTCTGTACGCCTTTATTGACAAGAGCATCTTTTTCCATTTCAGCATGTTTGCCATCTCTTTGGAAACTGTCATCATGTCTCTCCTGATTTTGACAGCCAGTACCATGTTTGTGAAAAGTGAAGACCAAGGTATTGAAGAATGCATTACTTTCGGAAAACATAAAGGTGACCTGTCGCACCACAATCTCTCCAAGGTGCCCTCCGGTCTACTGAATGACACCAAGTACCTGGATCTCTCTTACAACAACATCTCTAGACTCAACAGAGGTGACCTTGCTGGTCTTCCCCATCTCTGCTTCCTGAAATTAACTCACAATGGACTTCAGTACATTTCCCCATCAGCCTTCACAACAAACACCAAAGTAAGGGTCTTAAACATCTCATACAACTCCCTGATGACCATCCCAGTCTTATCCTTGCCACAGCTCAGGATTCTAGACATATCTGGCAACCTTTATGATAGCTATACCCTTGGAAGATCCTTTGAGAGTTTGCAGTATCTTAGTCATCTTTCACTTGGAGGTCCGAATTCCCTAGTGGTAAAAACCAATGATTTTGCTCCTTTAAGGAACCATTCGCTAAAATGGCTGACATTGGGTGATGGCAAGAAGTTGCAAAGTTATGAATCTGGTTCCTTTGCTCAGATGAAGTTTCTACCAGTTATAACACTCAAGCTGTCATTTTGCCAGCAGTTTGAAATGTTTAAGACTATCATGATGGACTTGGGCCAAATTAAAACCAAGAAAATAATGTTAGTGAAGTTTACTCCTCATTTGTGCAATGTCTCGAGCGATCCATTTGAGGTATTGAAGAAAATGCCGTTCCTGAGCAATTTAACATTTGTCGACACGTGGATCAACAGTTCTGTCATGACAAAGCTGATAAAGAATGTGGTTCAGTCTCATGTCCAAGAGGTTGCATTTGTGAACATCACCTATAACCAAGACACCCCTAATGGCGTCCAGTTTTATGGTATCCCAGGTTATAATGGCACGGTGAGCCTTAAATCAATCATATTCAATCAGGTTCACCACTACCAGTACAACTACCCGATATTCAACATCAATGTGTCCTACCTCCAGCACATGACCTACCTGAAGTTTTCCGGCACGGGAATGAACATCTCTCCGTGCAACTTAATGGCCACGATGCCATCGTTGGAGACACTGGATGTATCTGACAACCTCCTGCGTGACGATGGGTTTTGGTGGACTGGCTGTTTGTACACTCAGGTCTTCCCTTCCCTGAGGTGGCTTTCCCTGAGCCACAACAAGTTTGCTTCCTTGGCCTTCATCTCCCACAAGACAAATGAGATGAGGTTCCTGGAGTCACTGGACCTGAGCTTCAATTCCATCACCTTGAGCGGTGAGAGGTGCTCCTGGCCGGCCCACCTGACCGAGCTCCGCCTGAACAACAACAACTTGGGTAACGCCATTTTCCAATACCTGTCGGCCCACTTCCAGAGGATCAATTTGTCGAAGACAGGAATAACTGCCATAACCAGAGAGGCTCTCTCAAACCTCCCAAGCCTGAGGCACCTGTACCTCAGCTTCAACAGCATCCACACCCTTCCAGATGATCTCCAGGCTCCAAATTTGCTAACGCTTTATGTGGAGGAAAATTCCATCACTTCAATCACCCAGAATTCCCTGCAGGGACTGTCGGGGCTGAAAATTTTCAAAGCGGGCGGCAATCCGTTCAGCTGCAGCTGTGACTCGTACTGGTTTGTGACGGCTTTCAACAAATCCAAGCTTCCTGATTGGCCGGTGTGTTACGTGTGCAGCAACCCTCCCTCTTTCGTGGGAATGTCACTGGAAGAGTATAAGCCGGGCGGACTGAGCTGTCAGCCTCTACTTCAAGTAGCCACGGTAGTTAGCGTTCTGATTGTGACTACCGCGGTCTTCGGTCTCACCTTTTATGCCTGTGATGGAGTCTGGTACACTAAGATGTTATGGGTTTGGATAACGGTGAAACGTAGGGGCTACCATAAAGTCAACAGTCTTCAGGAAGCATCCTTTCGCTACCACGCCTTCATTTCTTACAGCCACCAGGACTCGCTGTGGGTGGACACCAAGCTGGTCCCCAGCCTGGAGGGCGCTGGCATGACCCTCTGCGTCCATGAGCGGGACTTTATCCCCGGCGAATGGATCCTTGACAACATCATCAACTGCGTGGAGCAAAGCTACAAGACCCTATTTGTGCTGTCCCAGAGCTTCATCCAGAGTAACTGGTGCGTCTACGAGCTCTTTTTCGCCCAGCACCGGGCCATCAGTGTCCGCCAGGACTCCCTGGTCTTCGTTCTGCTTGAGCCCATTCCAGCTGACTCTATCCCCAGGAAGTTCCTGAAGCTGAGGTCTCTGCTCAGGCAGCAGACCTACCTGGAATGGCCGCGGGAGGAACGCAAGCGTCAGGTCTTCTGGGCCAGCCTCAAGGCCATGCTGCGTACGGCCGACGAGAGCGTGGTCCTGAAAGATGCAGTAGCAGATATCACTGAAACTTCCCCTCTGCTGGCACACACTCACTCGGCAAGACGCGCCTTGCAACCTAAGTGACACCGTGAACCTTTGATTCCGGTTGATGCTATTGATGGGAGATCGATGATTTATCATCCATACAATAGCTGGGGCAATTGTACACTGTTAATCGCTGACTTACGGGCTGGGCAAGTTTGGCAATGAAAGGTGGGGTAGTGGGGCGGGGGGCGGCTACATGAATTAACAAAATATTTGAGACCTTATTATGAATATTATTGCCCTGAAGTTGTCCTCGAAAGGGGAAGCTATGGTGATGAGAACTGTATAAAAAAAGGAAACAAAGAATGCTCTTTAAACAGGTGACATGAATGTTTCTGCATTGTGTGCAAGCAAAAAAAAAAAGATGTAAAGCCACTTTTTGTCTCCTTTTTTATATCTCATCTCGTACTTACTGGGTTATATAATAGATATACATATTGACAAATGAACTCATTTAATTATTTTTAAAAATATTTTCAGGATGTGTCTCCACCTACTGTAATGGGCCTGTAAGTTGCTTTATGCACAGTACCTTCATGTTTTTATTTTTATTTTTATTTTTTTAACGAACCAGTTAGTGTTAATTTTGACACTCATTTACATCACAAATAAAATGTATTATTATTATTATTATCAGGCAGGTAGAGCCATTTTGTTAAAAACATTATTGGGAAGATATTTATTGAATTGGACCTACTCCTGGCAGGATAGGGAAAAGCTCAACTTGCTATGCTTTAGGAGTGCTCATACCATCCCTGCCTAACGCTACTACCAGTAGAAATAAAACATGTATTTTTGTTATTTGTATTTCCACGGTGTTAAAAGCAAGGCATTTATAGTGCTTGACCAAAAGGAATAATAGTCAATGTGGTCATACACATACAGTACATGTGTAATAAAAAATTGGAGACACAATACATTGTTACATGTTGGTTAATGTGCTAATTTGATTGTTGCAGTTTACTTACATGCACTGTTTCAAAGATCAAATTTAAAAAAACTTTCTGTTCCTCAACTGTACAGGGCAATGACAGATCTTCCCATAAAACTAGCCACTCTTTTTGCAGAAGTGGCAAACTAGATTAAGTGACTTATTTGATTAATCTGGTAGTATATTCACATACAGCAACTTTAGGACAAAGCATAGCTTCCAGGTCCCTTATAAAAAAAATTAAGTTGTGATAAGGGCCTTTCCCACTGGCATTGTTCAATGAATGAGAAGCCATATGGCTTTTAAAAAGACCCTTACACTGGAATACAGCTTTCACATAGGAGGGGTCAATGTATTTGATATTAAATGTGGCAACGAACCAATTACAAAAGTGTTTCACTCTAAAAGGAGAGTGAGGCCTAGAGGCAAATTTTACTGGAACTCTGAGGAGGACGTAGTAAATTGGAAATGTGCTTGGTTATTATCTTAGCGGTTTTGTATCCAAAACAAACCAAGAGAAATAACATTTATCCCATCAATGATTATATTTAACAATTCAGGGACATCGATAAAAATTTTTTCCTTTTGTAACCTTTAGTCAGAGTGTATATGTCACCTTTCATTTGAATGCAAACATATACAATATTTTTGGAATGACTTTTGTGTTTATTTCTCTAACAACAGCAATTTCTGTTCAGGTTTAAACAAAAAATATATTTATTTACTTCAAAAACAAAGACATTCTTGTAAATGTGATAATTATCATAGCTAAATGTTATACACATAAATGTACATTTTGTAAAACCATACCAAGATATATTTTTTACTTTTCTTTCACAGTCATTGAAGCTACGTGATATCAAACATTATGTCTACTGTGAATTATTTTGCTAACATTTTAAATGCTGAGTTATCTGTCACCTCTTATTTCTGTCATCTTTGTATTTTGTTTCATTTTATTGTATATTTTATGTAAATGGTATGCCTGATTTGTATAGTTCTACTGTTCAAACTGCAATAAAAAGATCATCCCATAAAACTAAGATTCCAAAAGGCCTTGGATAATCTACGTCATCATTTTCTTTTTTCCGACTGAGCTTCCAGAACAACGATAATATTCGTCGACTCGAGCGCCATGGGATTGGTAGTACGTAAAATAAAAAGGTCGCGTGTCTGTGGCATTAACTGGATGATGTGTCCACAGTATAAATCACAAATACCACGTGAAATATTTGACAAATTCAAAGTATACCGCCACCTGCTCTGTTATATAGAATTCTAAAACGTTTTTGGTGCCAGTAAAGAAATAATGTTAACATTTAAACTACATTACCCATATTTTCATTTGAGACAGCCATCTGCGCACACTCAGTGTGCTGTTAATGGTTGCCCCTCCCTCCCCCGATTTCAATGTACTGTAAGATGGTGGCTAGAAGGTGCCGCTGCAACACACTCTGAGGCTGAAAGAAAAGGGCAAGGCATTTTCTCAACAACTCAGAGCAGAGCTGAAAAATAAACGCAGAAAGAATTCAAGGTGTCTGCTTACACAAAACCTGGGCAGTTTTGAAAGATAACCATTCCCCGGCCCCCCCTTGGTGTGAATTTCCCTTGGAGAGGAATCCCAGCCATAGAGAGACAGGGTGAGTATCCCACAAACTATCGCCATGAACTAGAATTATAAAGTACGGTAACGGGGGCGTCTGCGTGTGTAATATGTACAAATCCATCTTTCACAAGTTATCCCACCCTCTCTCTTCATGGCTCCCAGTGTTTGGTAGGAGTGAAAGTCAAAGGTTGGGAGTCGGAGTGCCTCTGGTGGAGCCGACTGGAGGGAGAGTCGCAGGCTTTGCCGGGGCAGAATAGGCCGCACTGCTGCGAGAATACAACGCCTTGAATATTAGCTGGTTAGCCCCTATCAGTGTCTGATTTTAGCCTATGACCCATGGTGTAAGCAGTGCCCTTGGTACAAAGCTGGCTGTGTTTTTTTGTATAACCAGCAACGACAACAGAAAGACCCGTATCATCTGGATATTAGCTGGCTAGCTTGCTTTGCTATCTGCTGTTCTGTCGACGTGTTTGTATCCTGTAAGTTATGCACTCGGACCGGCGTTTTCGTTTGGTTGAACCACAACACGTCTGTCTGATGTAGGCTTGGGTGCGCAGAACAGCAAACCTGTGTGAAAATCGGCAGCCCTAGTTTAGCTAGATTGCCAACTAAACGTTAGTTGTCGTTCAGGAGTGATTTGTTTATCTTACTAAAGCTTACAGGCTGTTAGCTACCTGCGCTAACGTTACCCCCCCACCCGTTGAAATATGTCCCAACTGTCTCGGAAGGAGCTAATGTTAGCTAGTTAGCTGACTTGAGCTAAGTATGACCGTGAATGTAACTCAAATTTGTTTGGCTAATGCTAACGTTATATCTGCATAGGATTTATATGTATAGCACGTTAGCTACAATGGTGTGGGTTAACTTGCTATGCTAGCTACTGCCAAACCCTAGCTTCACTTAGTTGCTAACACGTTAGCTAGCGAAGCTTTGGGTTTTACAGCTAACATTATGCCACGGAGCATTAGCAGGACTCCTGCCACTGCCATAAAGCTAACATTAGCTAAGAGTCATCACTAGTTATAGCAGGTTAGCATGCTAGCGCTACTCAGTGCTTCCTCTTCAGCTAACATTAGCTAAGAGTCATCACTAGTTATAGCAGGTTAGCATGCTAGCGCTACTCAGTGCTTCCTCTTCCTTGTTTAAGCGGCAATGTGGCGGAGCTTTACTTTACTGTCAGTACAAGGTTGGCTCCAGGGTTCATTCACACGTGGGATATACCGCTTGTACCTCTTATTTCAAATAAATACATATTCAGTAAAGACGTTCCTGTCAATAGTTGTACAGATGTTAACATTTTATGTTGAAATGTAAATTGGTTATCTAGCCAGTTTGTCTTGCAGGTATTTTCGAATAGCCCAAACACTAATAATGTAGCCTGTGTCTAGAGCAATGCTAAGTTACTTTAATGCAAAGCGCGGCTGGATCTTGTGAGATGTTTTTACTAGTCTAACGTCTAGCTTAATATCAGAATTTGTTTCTTCAAGATGTCTGGCAGCATATGTAACTAAGGGAATTAACTTGTTTCAAAGGGTTGTTGCACTTAATTTCGACTTAATTCATCGTAATGGTGCGTCAAGACGTATAGCAACTTATTCATTTTGCATTAGTCAAGCAAAACCTTACCTTATTGACGAGTGGAATCCACACAGATGTTTTCAGATGAACATTAAACTAACCGGTTAACAGGATGTATGTAAACCTTATAATTAAATTAAATACATTTTTCAAATGTCCAAAGTGGTCCAATGGTGTTCTCATTGTGGGCCCTATAAACGGTTGTCCCGGCAGTAAATCGCCGTAGTTATGCATACATTGAAAGGGTAAGACGGCAAAATACTTGCAGTGGTCTTTGGGGAGTTGGGAAGAACGACATGATATATGGTAGGCAGTGTCGTATAATGGTTAAGGAACTGGACTTGTAACCGAAAGGTTCAATTCCCAGGTAGGACATGCCGTTGTTCCCTTGAGCAAGGTACTTAACCTGCATTGCTTCAGTATATATCCAGCTGTATGAATGGATACATGTAATAACATGTAATACACATTTGTGCAAATCGCTAAATGCATGTATTGTAATGTAAAATATGATGTTATTCTCAGGGCTACAGCCTGTAGTAGGTGCCCTGTACTGGCTCCTCTAGTTAAATGACAGAGTGAAGCAAGTGGAAGCTAGGGGAACGCATTGCAAAGTAACTATTCCCTTATGGCACATTACTGTATTTTTTAATACAGTGTGTGTTTACACCAAAATCTTAAAAATAATAAAATAATAATCGGACAACTGGGTGTGGATGTGGAAGTGGGAAAGCTTACTCCATTTAGGCCCAATTTCTGTCTGTCAGACCAGCTTCATGAGAATAATTTAGTGCTGTATATGCCATTGCTTTTCTGACATATACGTCTATACAGTCTATACGTCAAGTGAACTTCACTTCACAGTGGCGTATTAATTCTGAAGCTCACTGCAGGTGTTTGGGTGCATATGCGCTGCTGCAGGTCTGCAGGTGTTTGGGTGCGTAATCGCTGCTGCAGGTCTGCAGGTGTTTGGGTGCATATGCGCTGCTGCAGGTCTGCAGGTGTTTGGGTGCGTATGCGCTGCTGCAGGTCTGCAGGTGTTTGGGTGCGTATGCGCTGCTGCAGGTCTGCAGGTGTTTGGGTGCGTATGCGCCGCTGCAGGTCTGCAGGTGTTTGGGTGCATATGCGCCGCTGCAGGTCTGCAGGTGTTTGGGTGCATATGCGCTGCTGCAGGTCTGCAGGTGTTTGGGTGCGTATGCGCCGCTGCAGGTCTGCAGGTGTTTGGGTGCGTATGCGCCGCTGCAGGTCTGCAGGTGTTTGGGTGCGTATGCGCTGCTGCAGGTCTGCAGGTGTTTGGGTGCGTATGCGCCGCTGCAGGTCTGCAGGTGTTTGGGCGCGTATGCGCCGCTGCAGGTGTTTGGGTGCGTATGCGCTGCTGCAGGTCTGCAGGTGTTTGGGTGCGTATGCGCCGCTGCAGGTGTTTGGGTGCGTATGCGCCGCTGCAGGTGTTTGGGTGCGTATGCGCCGCTGCAGGTGTTTGGGTGCGTATGCGCCGCTGCAGGTCTGCAGGTGTTTGGGTGCATATGCGCTGCTGCAGGTCTGCAGGTGTTTGGGTGCATATGCGCCGCTGCAGGTCTGCAGGTGTTTGGGTGCGTATGCGCCGCTGCAGGTCTGCAGGTGTTTGGGTGCATATGCGCTGCTGCAGGTCTGCAGGTGTTTGGGTGCATATGCGCTGCTGCAGGTCTGCAGGTGTT
Source organism: Ilyophis sp. 1 JC-2022 (assembly GCA_022702515.1). Taxonomy (NCBI): domain Eukaryota; kingdom Metazoa; phylum Chordata; class Actinopteri; order Anguilliformes; family Synaphobranchidae; genus Ilyophis; species Ilyophis sp. 1 JC-2022. The sequence continues at coordinate 6,555,582 of CM040403.1, read as the reverse complement.
TGGGTGCATATGCGCCGCTGCAGGTCTGCAGGTGTTTGGGTGCGTATGCGCCGCTGCAGGTGTTTGGGTGCGTATGCGCCGCTGCAGGTGTTTGGGTGCGTATGCGCCGCTCCAGGTCTGCAGGTGTTTGGGTGCGTATGCGCCGCTGCAGGTCTGCAGGTGTTTGGGTGCATATGCGCTGCTGCAGGTCTGCAGGTGTTTGGGTGCATATGCGCCGCTGCAGGTCTGCCAGGACACGACTCACACCGTCTGAGACACTCTGCTGCCTGCATGGGTTCAGGGTTCAGGGTTCAGGGTGCACCCTGAAGTCTTTCCAGGGCAATGGCGTCTTGTTTTTTTTTTTGTTTTTTTTTTTATAGGGTTACAATCGAACCAAAGTGGGACACGACGCACTGATTGGGGGGGGTGATGGACACTTTCTTCGGCCTCCCCCAGTGCCAAGCCTGTTTTCTTTCCTCTTTTCATCTCCAGCAGACATACGCACTGTTTCACTGGGGCGCTTTTAAAGAGCTACACTGGTTGTCAGTCCCATAGAGATGAATTGCGGTGTTTCTCTATGGTTATAACCAGGAGATAGACTGGTATCCCCTTGCCGTTAGTGTTCCTAAGACTTTGCTCAAAAGAGTATGTACTTATATATCCCTTCGGTGAGTAGTTTTTTTTGTTTGTTTTGTTTGTTTTTCAGGGCAATGAAGGCTGTGAGCTATTTTTATATATATATGTGTGTGTGTGTGTGTGTGTGTGTGTGTGTAATAGAAGCCATTTGTTGACTGGGAAGTCGTACACCTGCTGGCCCGAACGAAAAACACGCTGTAAATGTGTTGGTGCCGCGCCTCATTTTGTAAATGATGACTTCAGCCTGGCCAATCGGGCATCATTATTATATAGTTATTTTTTTAGTTTGTTTTTCTGGGAGCATTATTGTTCTTAACCTTCTGCAGGAAGGTGCTGACTAAAGTACAATGATAACTGCACACATGTCAAACGGCCAGTTCAACCCCTTGACTGTCTTAAGGGCTTTTGCAGTGATGTAATCCCAGGTTGCAGTCCTTGTTCATGTGTTAGGCTAGTACAGGTGCTGTTTTTGATGTGTTGCCTCTACCTCGTTTCGTGGTGTGGTTTTTCGGGTAGCCTTTACTCAAATTATGGCAGTGTGTGCCCTTAGAGGAGTGTGTCATGCGAATAGAATAGCCCTTATCTTCACAAGAGATGGGCAGTGGCCTTTATGCTCTGGAATTTGAGTCCGCCTGCATCACTGTTGAAATTGGACCTTCCGGCTCCAATAGTTTCTTCTGCCACTCATTATCGTTGTCTCTTTGACCGTGAAGTCACAGGTCAGCGGATGCTATGCTGATGCTCCTTCTCGCGCTCATCCAGGTCGGGGAATAACCGGTTTCTTGAACAGCGTAATGCATTTGAAGGTTCCGGAGCGCCAGTCGTGAATTCTCCCGAAACTTCATTAACAAATATGAGTTTTCAGTTCAGGATGTGGTGACATCATCAGGGTCTGCGTTAGGATGGCTCCCATTGGTCAGACTGCAGCTGTCAAGGCTCCAGTTGGCCACAGTTGCTGCACAATATCATAGAGGTTATGTGATGGTTTCCCAAATTTGCTCCTGCTCCTTGTGGCTCATTGGCCTAAACTCCTGTTATTGAAAACATGCCAAGTGCCTCCATAACCTTGTCTTTTAAAGCTGAATGCAGGTTTGGCCTGTTACCATTCGCTTCACTCTGGCTTTACACTTATAACTTTATACCGCATGACATATATGTATGATTTCTTAACAAATCTGACTTTTGTCATATTAGATGATTGGCATCTATTCTAAACACAAGAAATTGGATATGGATCAAATTTGTCTAAATGGGTTTTGAATCACATCAGGGGCTGGCCTGGGTCAAATTCTGCCAGTACCACATCAGGGGCTAGCCTGGGTCAAATTCTGCCAGTACCACATCTGAGTGTAGCATCTTCTTCTGTCACCAGCAATCTACTGACAAATGAGCTCCCAGAATAAGCGTTGCGGAGTCGTAAGTCAGCTTGTTGTGGAGCTGGCCGTGAGGTCTGAGCAACGCGACCGCTGTAAATGCATGGAATCAGATGTGCGTCACGTTAAAAAAGCACGTTTGAACGGACGGCCACATAGATCACATGTACAGGAATAAGACGTTGTCAGCTGTAAATGCGTGTAAATGGGGCCTTGGGTTCTGGGTTGCAGTGCTTCCAGTCAGTTGAGGTCAGCCAATGGGTCAGATATCAAGCATATATACAAATAGCTGCAGCCCTGCCTCACATAGTACATTAGCCAAAGGTTTGGGGGTGATAAGTTGGCCATGTGATGGCAACCAATTTCTGACCAGTTTTCACCAGAGCCCCATATTATTTGACGAGCTTTATTCTTTCAGAAAGTGCAGTGGGATTTTGAGTAACCACGGCGAGTCTGTTAGCAATCAATATATATTGCTTTTCGTGGTCAAGGAGGTGGATCAAAGATACTCTTCAATTCAATTCGAATGGTTAAAACACTTTGTCTTTATTGTGTCAGCTCCAGGTCTTTACAGAATAACACAATGGGTTAATACATCTGTGGTCCTCTGGAAGCGCGCTTAAAGCGCGCTCGCGCGTGCACGCTCTCGCTCGTGGACCCCCCCATCTCTGTTACTGTGGTGCTTATATACTGTATGCTAAAAAGGGGTATGTCTTCTACCTTCCATTTTCATACATCACTGGGCGTATAATTAAAACCAATCAAACGCTTAGAATTACTCGTGTTCAGCTCATGTCTTTGTATTTTTCCACTAAGATAGAAACTTATGAGTTTTGGCGTTTTTGTTTTTGCATAAACTGACTCTGTTTTTGTGGCAACGTTTTTATCTGAAGAATGCTGTGGCCCTCCCTCTCAGAACTCTCAGAACACAGGCCCAAGGCCACTCACTTAACTACCACAGACAAGTTTATACATTCTATTACAACATATATGATCCCTCCTTGGGATCAACACTATACAGCGGTAATTCAAGCTTGTATGGGTGATATCTCTCACTCCATACCTGAAGCAGTTACACATTGAAACCCAGTTTTCTTAATTTTATTTACTCTAACTATAATGGATATACTAGCACACAGCGGTAGCCAATGATGTGTCAGCTCTTACTTAATCCGCTTTAGATCTTCGAGCTCCCGCTGTCCTGGGGCGCAGCTCCAGGCTAGATCCCTACTTTCCGCTGAATTCCTTGAAAGGAAATTCAGCTTCCTGCTTCCCAATGCTTTCTTTTCAAAAACACTGATCACAGAAAGCACTACTCGCTTACTAACTCATTCGGTTTCAGCTTATAGTGGCCTGACTGTACATTGAGCCGGGCGCAGCGGCCATGGGCTCCACTACAGGGACGTCACCCAGGTGCTCCACCACAGAGAAGCCACCCTTTGTGCTCCTACAGGGAAGTCACCCAGGCGCTCCACCATGAAGCCACCTCTTACTGCTGTATGCGACCCGACCGGCCGGTGACCCAGTCGATAGCGATCTCCAGTCCTGCATCTAATCAGGACCCGTAGTAGCTGTTAACCACCCGGTTAGGAAACCGACGGTCTGATCCCTATCCCACTTTGCTATGGGTATAGAAACTTTGACCGTTTTCACCAGCCTTGCCTGTTCACAGAGGTCGTCTCTTACGCCCCTCTGCTAGGTGTGGACTGTCATCCACGTACCACGTACTGCCTGCACACTTACATGCGACAGCCACGCCGACTAGACGGTACCACGGCAGTATGTCCATTCATACTTCATCAGACACGGGGGCCTTCAGTCTTCTCCCCTGCACTATAGTTAGTTTTTAACGTGCCCTCGGAACTTTGCAGTTCCGCCGCCGCCGCTGTTCCTGGCTAGGTTCGGGGGGCCTAATCCCCTGCTAACCAGGAAAAAACCTCATAGGCAAAACCACAGAACTCTAGACTGAGTCTGCTGCTGATGAGGACATGTCTCTGTCCGATATCCATCTTAAGCGATACTCCTATTTTTTAAATTATTTTACTTTTACCCTTAGGGAAAGAAAATCCTAGCATTTTGGCAACAGTGCATTGGCAGCTTTTTCTAAACATTTTATCACAATATAGTTACATAGGGGTTTCTCCTCGGGCAGTTGGGGGTGTAGGGAGGTTCTGGTATCTCCCACACGGTTGGCATAGGCATAGTGTGCTCGTCACATGGTTCACTCAGTAATGGTAGTACAAAACATTTACTCGACTAACATACGATATTTTTCCCGCAAAATTATGTTGGCTTCTGTCCATTGGTCCGACGTTGAGGCTACTTGGACCAAAGAAGAAGAAGCCAACATAATTTTGCGGGAAAAATATCGTATGTTAGTCGAGTAAATGTTTTGTACTACCATTACTGAGTGAACCATGTGACGAGCACACTATGCCTATGCCAACCGTGTGGGAGATACCAGAACCTCCCTACACCCCCAACTGCCCGAGGAGAAACCCCTATGTAACTATATTGTGATAAAATGTTTAGAAAAAGCTGCCAATGCACTGTTGCCAAAATGCTAGGATTTTCTTTCCTATTGATAGAAGGGTAAAAAGTAAAATGTATTAAAAATGAAGGAGTATCGCTTAAGATGGATATCGGACAGAGACATGTCCTCATCAGCAGCAGACTCAGTCTAGAGTTCTGTGGTTTTGCCTATGAGGTTTTCCTGGTTAGGCAGGGGATTAGGCCCCCCGAACCTAGCCAGGAACAGGCGGCGGCGGAACTGCAAAGTTCCGAGGGCACGTTAAAAACTAACTATAGTGCAGGGGAGAAGACTGAAGGCCCCCGTGTCTGATGAAGTATGAATGGACATACTGCCGTGGTACCGTCTAGTCGGCGTGGCTGTCGCATGTAAGTGTGCAGGCAGTACGTGGTACGTGGATGACAGTCCACACCTAGCAGAGGGGCGTAAGAGACGACCTCTGTGAACAGGCAAGGCTGGTGAAAACGGTCAAAGTTTCTATACCCATAGCAAAGTGGGATAGGGATCAGACCGTCGGTTCCTAACCGGGTGGTTAACAGCTACTACGGGGTCCTGATTAGATGCAGGACTGGAGATCGCTATCGACTGGGTCACCGGCCGGTCGGGTCGCATACAGCAGTAAGACCAAGAGTGGCTTCCCTGTGGTGGCGCACCTGGGTGGCTTCCCTATGGTGGAGCGCCTGAGTGGCTTCCCTGTGGTGGAGCGCCTGGGTTGCATCCCTGTAGTGGAGCACCTGAGTGGCTTCCCTGTAGGAGCAGCTGGGTGACTTCCCTGTAGTGGAGCACAAAGGGTGGCTTCTCTGTGGTGGAGCACCTGGGTGACGTCCCTGTAGTGGAGCCCATGGCCGCTGCGCCCGGCTCAATGTACAGTCAGGCCACTATAAGCTGAAACCGAATGAGTTAGTAAGCGAGTAGTGCTTTCTGTGATCAGTGTTTTTGAAAAGAAAGCATTGGGAAGCAGGAAAGCTGAATTTCCTTTCACTCAGAGGAGTTTGGGGAAAGGAATTCAGCGGAAAGGGATCTAGCCTGGAGCTGCGCCCCAGACAGCGGGAGGCTCGAAGGATCTAAGCGGATTAAGTAAGAGCTCTGACATCATTGCTTACCGCTGTGCTAGTATTATAACCCTGATAGTTAGAGTAAATAAAATTAAGAAAACTGGGTTTGCAATGTGTAACTGCTTCAGGTATGGAGTGAAGATATCACCCATACAAGCTTGAATTACCGCTGTATAGTGTTGATCCCAAGGAGGGATCAAAGGAGGGAATTGTGGGAATTTTACATTTAATTCTATAACATATATGTTGTAATAGAATGTATAAACTTGTCTGTGGTAGTTAAGTTTCGAATGAGTGGCCTTGGGCCTGTGTTCTGAGAGTTCTGAGAGGGAGGGCCACAGCATTCTTCAGATAAAAACGTTGCCACAAAAACAGAGTCAGTTTATGCAAAAACAGGAAACGCCAAAACTCATAAGTTTCTATCTTAGTGGAAAAATACAAGACATGAGCTGAACACGAGTAATTCTAAGCGTTTGATTGGTTTTAATTATACGCCCAGTGATGTATGAAAATGGAAGGTAGAAGACATACCCCTTTTTAGCATACAGTATATAAGCACCACAGTAACAGAGATGGGGGGGTCCACGAGCGAGAGCGTGCACGCGCGAGCGCGCTTTAAGCGCGCTTCCAGAGGACCACAGATGTATTAACCCATTGTGTTATTCTGTAAAGACCTGGAGCTGACACAATAAAGACAAAGTGTTTTAACCATTCGAATTGAATTGAAGAGTATCTTTGATCCACCTCCTTGACCACGAAAAGCAATATATATTGATTGCTAACAAGTCTGATCTCCGCACCTTCGACAGCACATCCCCTTCTACAGCACATCCCCTTCTACAGCACATCCCCTTCTACAGCACATCCCCTTCTACAGCACACCGCCTTCTACAGCACACCACCTTCTACAGCACACCACCTTCTACAGCACATCCCCTTCTACAGCACACCACCTTCTACAGCACACCACCTTCTACAGCACATCCCCTTCTACAGCACACCACCTTCTACAGCACACCACCTTCTACAGCACATCCCCTTCTACAGCACACCACCTTCTACAGCACACCACCTTCTACAGCACACCACCTTCTACAGCACACCACCTTCTACAGCACACCACCTTCTACAGCACACCACCTTCTACAGCACACCACCTTCTACAGCACACCACCTTCTACAGCACATCCCCTTCTACAGCACATCCCCTTCTACAGCACATCCCCTTCTACAGCACACCACCTTCTACAGCACACCACCTTCTACAGCACATCCCCTTCTACAGCACATCCCCTTCTACAGCACATCCCCTTCTACAGCACACCACCTTCTACAGCACATCCCCTTCTACAGCACATCCCCTTCTACAGCACATCCCCTTCTACAGCACACCACCTTCTACAGCACACCACCTTCTACAGCACATCCCCTTCTACAGCACATCCCTTTCTACAGCACATCCCCTTCTACAGCACATCCCCTTCTACAGCACACCACCTTCTACAGCACACCCCCTTCTACAGCACACCCCCTTCTACAGCACACCCCCTTCTACAGCACACCACCTTCTACAGCACACCACCTTCTACAGCACATCCCCTTCTACAGCACATCCCCTTCTACAGCACACCACCTTCTACAGCACACCACCTTCTACAGCACACCACCTTCTACAGCACATCCCCTTCTACAGCACATCCCCTTCTACAGCACACCACCTTCTACAGCACACCACCTTCTACAGCACACCACCTTCTACAGCACACCCCCTTCTACAGCACACCCCCTTCTACAGCACACCACCTTCTACAGCACACCACCTTCTACAGCACACCACCTTCTACAGCACACCACCTTCTACAGCACATCCCCTTCTACAGCACACCACCTTCTACAGCACACCACCTTCTACAGCACACCACCTTCTACAGCACATCCCCTTCGACAGCACACCACCTTCTACAGCACACCACCTTCTACAGCACATCCCCTTCTACAGCACATCCCCTTCTACAGCACATCCCCTTCGACAGCACATCCCCTTCTACAGCACACCACCTTCTACAGCACACCACCTTCTACAGCACACCACCTTCTACAGCACATCCCCTTCTACAGCACATCCCCTTCTACAGCACACCACCTTCTACAGCACACCACCTTCTACAGCACACCACCTTCTACAGCACATCCCCTTCTACAGCACATCCCCTTCTACAGCACATCCCCTTCTACAGCACATCCCCTTCTACAGCACACCACCTTCTACAGCACATCCCCTTCGACAGCACATCCCCTTCTACAGCACACCACCTTCTACAGCACATCCCCTTCGACAGCACATCCCCTTCTACAGCACATCCCCTTCTACAGCACATCCCCTTCGACAGCACACCCCCTTCGACAGCACACCCCCTTCGACAGCACACCACCTTCGACAGCACACCACCTTCGACAGCACACCACCTTCGACAGCACATCCCCTTCGACAGCACATCACTGGGCTTTATTTGCTACAGAGGGAGGACTGACTGCCCCCTTTTGGCTCACTAAATCCACTTCAAGCAGCAACTTGGTTTTCTGAGCAAGTCTCCTTTCCAAGTACTAACCAAGCCTTACGAGCGGCTGCCGTATTCTATTAGACGTATAAGTTACAGGTTGCTTTGCCTACTGGCTATAAAAAAACATGTTTCACATCATTAGAACGTACTACTTGGTGAATTTTGTTATTAGTATAACCTATCAATGTAGATTACCTTCTTCTGTCCACCAACAGAATGCGCATAATTCAAACTAAATTGTAGTCCATACTAGATACTTCTGCCAGGGGCATTCTATCGTAAATGGTCCTTTTTTGGTACTGTAACTGCTTTGTAATAATGCAAAGATTGCAAATTAGTCTAGCCGTAGCGTGGGCCTACTTTTTAAGCAGGGACGTTGTTTGAAGGGCTGAGTGGTTTGTGGGTAAAATGAACAGAGTCTTAAGGCTTATCAAGTTGACAGCTGCTTTGGATTAGGGTAAAGGGCACTTTTTATTTCTTGGAAGTGGCGCGTGTTGTTGTGGAAGTATGCGCCGTGCTACGCGCGTCCTCTTGGGGGGCTGCAGCGGAGCACAGTGAGTGCGGTTAAACAGCTGGAGTGCCAGTGCTAAGTCAGGCTACAGGAAGTGACACGCTGGAAGGATCAGTCTGGATTGTTATGATCTCGCGCACACAGTATTCCAGAACTTGCTGAGTTGCCGTATTTAGGAAAAGTCGTCATGAATTGTTTGTGAAACGTTGGCAGTTCGGCGCCTGACCTCTCCGGCTCCACGAAACACCTGCCGTGACCTTGGATTTATTTATTTTTCTTCTCCTTCACACATTAGGGCAATCCAGACAGGCACAGCCTACAACAACACGGGCTGCCTTGAATATTTAACACATTTGATCTCTTGTCATTTGCCCTTTTGGAGCTAAGAAGCAAAAGTGTGTGTTTATTTCCCAGAACTCCAACCCAGACTGTATTCCCTGGACTTTATAGGCCGATTGACATTGAGGCAAGACGTGTAGAGAGTTACTCCCACAGCCCAGCAGGAATAGCATTACTAACTGAGATGAATGCCGGCAGCTTTGTCATACAGTTATCATATATCCTAGCACGCGTAGTCTTGATTGCTTAAAAATGTTGAAGTAATCAAGTTTTTGGACTTGAGCCTTTTGGACTGAGCACATACACAGGGCAGATTTCTAAATGAAACGGTGCGATTTATTGGGTTTAATTTTCTGGTCGAATGGCTTCAGAGATTCCCCTGTACAGTGAAATTGCAGCTGGGGTTGCTTTGGCTGTGTCCTGCCCTGGATGTTAAATATTTGCTGATTTACAGTTATCTTGCTGTCTTTTGTTCAGTTGCTTGGGCTAAATCCCGGCGTTCCTCCTGACAAAATGAAAGATCCTCAAGGCCGATTCTGTGGGACCGTGAAGTTTGTCTTCAGCCAGGATCCCAGTGTGTGACGTGGATGAAAAAGCCGAGGCAGAAGAAGTCTTATGAAGTCCGTATCTTTATAAAGGAGGGAGGCTTCTTTTCACGGATCTCCAGTTTTGCCTGATCCAATTTTCCTGAGCAGAAACGTTCCCTCGGACAGAATGGTCTTTGTTTTGAGAACACTTAAAAAAGATTTTACAGAAAGCGACAAGTTCCAGTCGCTCTGATGTCACGCTGTGTGTTTACGAAGACGGTGACCTGTGCCACACTTGCCCAGACCGTGGAATGACCCGGTTTGTCTCCTCACTATAACAAGATGGGAGTAGAAAAACCCACTTGAGGGTTTGGGGTGGATCATCCACAGTCTCTTAAAAGAACTTGTGTGGTCAGGACTAGAGGAACGGTTGGGTGGGAGGGTCAGGTGATCATTGCTTGTGTGTTTAGATACAGGATAAACCTGCTGGCAGTTTGCAGCGTCTTGCCGGTTTTTCACTCGGCCAGTGGCATCCTGGATCCTCCCCTGGTGGCAGGCTGTAGATGCCCCGTACCTGTATGCACATCTTCAGGCTGTAGATGCCCCGTACCTGTATGCACATCTTCATGAATATTTGCAGGGCCGAGCATAACAGCGGAAGCACCTGTTAGTTACCAATCGCAGCCTCCGGCAGTAAGGAAGTTGCACTGCTGTAGACTGCGGTAGTACATCAGGCCAAAGTTCAACAGGATTTTATTACCCTATGCTGTGTGCATGACGTTTCTGCTGCAGGTGACCACCGTTCTCACCACAGGTACAGAGAACACCTGCCTACTGTGCTCGGGACAATCCCACCGTTTGATTTTGTGCATGTCATTGTTTTAATATCTGAGGATGTGGTATCTGTTTGTTGGTATTGTCACTATCAGCATTGTTTAAATTTTTGGTCTGAGTGAGGCGGAGGCCACAGAGTCTCGAGTGCAGTCCTCTGGACGGTGTAGAATTGGCTGTAATTCTGCGCGGCTCACGAAACGACTTCACACGCACGGTGTGTGTTTGGCCTTTCTGCCGCCAGCCTGTTTGTTTCAAACGGCGAAGCCCGTCATGCGACCTCCGCTTGGCTGGCCGCCAGCAGCCGTGTCAACAGACGCGCTCGAGCGACGTGGAGAATTCTCGTCGTAATCCAGAGTCTGGAGCCCGTCTACTCAACGCTGTATGGAGTTAGCATTTGATGCTAAGTGTAACCTGTGTGTGCTCATACTCAGCACTGTTTGGAGTTAGCATTTAGTGTACTATAATAAGGCACCGAGCATGTCTTAGTAAGCCTCCCCCTGCCAAGTACATAGATTTCACTTGGATGTGCCCAAAATATGGTGGGCAGGTTGACTGGCTCCGGCAATCCTAAATGTAGGCCAGGAGGGCATGGTGAGAGGCAGACGACCCCCCCCCCCCCACCCTCCCCCTTCCATGGTCCTGTCCGGTCTCCTCTCTACCCTTTAAAGAGAGAACTGGGACTGGCTCCTCCCCCCTCCTGAAGCCAAGCAGGGGGGGCAGGTTATTTTTAGCTGGCCGCCCTCCCTTCCCCAGCTCAGCGTTCCCCCGTGCAGGGCCCACGTCCTGGCACCACTGCACCCCTGTCTGTGGGACGGTCCCGGGGTCTACGTCCCCCCGTCAGCACTCATAAAGGGGCATAGCGGGGAGAAATGGAAAGGTTTGGTGTGAAATCGGCCCCTCCACCACAGCTGGGGTCATGTATTATGAGCTGGTAGTGGATGACAGAGTGAGAATGCCAGCACACATACCTCATGCCTAATGATCTCCCAGCTTAACACAGCCCTCTGTGTGCAGGGTGAACAGCACTCATTTAAAAGTGGGAAGGGGAGAACTAAAAACTTTAACAAGCAAGAAGCAAGAGAATTAAGTTCAGAGAATTATAATCTGACCAGCTGTAACATGCAGATCTCGAGTTTATTACATTTTATTCTGTACTCTGTTACTGGAATTTTTATTCAAACGACTTGTTTCTGGTGAGTTTGGTCAGATTTGACTTTGTTAGCCGACCGTGTATTGTTCTGTTAATGAAGTTGAATATGTGTAAATGACTTGGAGCAAATGACTGTGACTTGGGCACAATTAAAGGTGAGGACCGAGTAATATTCACAGTGACTCAGTCCGTCCAACTGTGTCACGGTTATGGTTTTTCCCCTTCTTTCAGACGTCTGCTCAGAGAGAGAGAGAGAGAGAGAGAGAGAGAGAGAGAGAGAGAGAGAGAGAGAGAGAGAGAGAGAGAGAGAGAGAGAGAGAGAGAGAGAGAGAGAGAGAGAGAGAGAGAGACACGATGTCAGGTGCTGATGAAATAATTGGGGGTGGGGGGGGGTGGTGCTGGTGGTGTAAGGGGGTGTTATCACACATTTTGGTGCCGAGCCTCTCGCGTCTTAGGTGATACAAACTGGCAGCATAAGGCTTTTATTCCCGGCGTGGGTACGGGGCTGAATGATGATCCTGCTTCCTATTCAAGTGGAGCTCTTTGGGCACCAAGGCGTCTCTTACGTTCACTTTATTTTAATGATTTTATCTTTTTTGTGTGTTCTGTCCATTCCAGATGATGACAGATGTATGGATTGGTTTAAATAGTCCAGTAAAATAATGCTGGAAATTTGATTCAATGCAAATTTCTATCCAGTATAGTATAGAATATATAAATGTCTATGGTTTATCTTCGATGTGGGGCCTACTGAATGTGTGTTTAACGCCACATATAAAACATGGCAGGTGTTCACCCTGAAGTGTGTTCTATTGTGTTCTAAGTTAGCCCATATCATAATCCCAGTATCTCTCGGGAACAATGGCAATATGATATTTTGTGCATATCTCGCAGCGCTGTGTGGGCTGAATCGCGTCACGTTTGCCGTGAAGCCGTGGAGATCGCGCCTCTGTTTTCCACCCTCTCTCCCCTCTGCTTGTGTTTAACGTCTCTTTTCTTTTTTCCCCCCCGTGAGACGGGGGTCTGTCCGTGCGGCGTTCACGATTGGGTGCGTTCAGGCAGAAGAACAGAGAAAAGGTAGAAGGAGGAGAAAACGGGTGGATGAATAAATAAAGATTGCTACCTATTGTTGCAGGGCTGTTTCGGCACAGCGCTCTTTCAGGGCCTGAGTTCTGATGAAGGCTGCAGATGGAGTTCTAGAATAAAATAAAATAACCTTCCTTTCAAAGGGTTCTGGGGTGACTCTTTTCTGCTCGCGTTCACAATCGAGCCCCCACTTCCCCCCCCCCATTTTGTTTACCTACCTTGTGGGGTGAAGTCCGCAAAAGGTCCATGTGCCCCGTAGAAAGGGATTGGCTGAGAGATCTTGAGTGTCCACAATTTAACAAACAAAAAATAAATGCAAGGTTCACCCCAGAGGAACATGTTTTGCCTCCTTGTTTTTCCACTTTGAAGACTCTTTGTTTCAATTTACAAAGCTTGTACTTCCTGGTTTGTCATTTGAAATGGCATTTCCGTCCTCTGCAAGTAAATAGAAAAGACTGACGGCACTCAGGAGAACAGGCTGCTGGGAAACGGCTGCTTTTATTGATGCGTAAACACAGCAGTCGTTTCACAACTTGCCCTTTTTAGTGTCCTGCACCTTATACTTCGCTTGTTTAGTGTGGTACTAATTTTAGAAGATAGAGTCCTCCCCCAAGGAAAATTAATGCCTTCAATGGATCTGGAGAATAGGACCGCAAGTAGATATGTCTTCCTCTCCCAAAAATATGTGACCCAAACTTTGTCCCCTCCAGCCCTGCCGCACTGATTGGCCGTACCGTAGAATGTCCCGCAGCCCTGACGTAAAGGACGACTCCATGGAGTGCCCCCTATGCATGGAGCCCCTGGAAATCGACGACATCAACTTCTTCCCCTGCACCTGCGGCTACCAGATCTGCCGCTTCTGCTGGCACCGAATCCGCACAGACGAGAACGGGCTCTGCCCCGCCTGCCGAAAGGTACAACCGCCCCGTGCAGCACTACAGCTGCCCCGTACAGCACTACTACTGCCCCGTACGGCACTACAACTGCCCCGCACGGCACTACAACTGCCCCGCACGGCACTACAACTGCCCCGCACGGCACTACTACTGCCCCGCACGGCACTACAACTGCCCCGCACGGCACTACAACTGCCCCGCACGGCACTACAACTGCCCCGCACGGCACTACAACTGCCCCGCCACACCACAATCTGCTCTACACAGCTCACGTAGGGATAAAGGATTGTGTACGTTAACCAGGACTAGGTACAATGTGTAAGGTTTTAAATGGGGTTTAAAATCTATTGAGCCAAAAGTCCTAATGGTTTAAGAATTGTCTTTTCAGAAGATCGATGGACAGACAGAAAGATTTTATTTTATTTTTTGTGCCTAAGACTATTTTCTTTCCTCAGCAGGTACAGGTGACTTTGAGCAGCACAGGTTCACATAACATCAACAATACATAAACGACAGTAATACATAAACGACAGTAATTTGATTTACAGCAGACTGCATGCAAACAGTCAACCCTGTCATACAACTGAGGATGGTACTTTTGAAAATAGGAACACTTTTCTCAACAACAAATGTGTTTCCAGTTCACTTCATCAACACATTAGTCAGGAAGGTTCTCTGCCATTTTCACAAGTGGCAGCTAAGATAAATTATCTCTGTTTTCGAAGCTCCGCCAAACAACCGGCTGCAGTTGTTTTCACTGAGTCTCTGTAATATGGGCAGCCAAGCCCAACTTTACAGAGACGCAAGACAGACAGCATTTAAAACATCAATAAATGCCGAAAGAAATAAAATATTCTGTGCAGCTCGTACGTAATATACAACGCAGCGAGGGTTCTTACTGGTAATCAAAGTAAATTAACCACGTTTGACACAAACGCTGCTGGAAGATGGAAGTGAAACTCAAACTCCTCGGGGAGCCAATTCATCATTCCACACAGTCTTGGTTTCTAATTCCAGCTGGCCGCGTTCGTCGAGCGGCGGGGCTGCAGCGTAGCGCTGGGGCCTGCACGGAAAGTTTGGAAAGATGCAGTGGTGAGAGTGTGTGGTGCAGTACATAAGGCGACCAACTCAACCCCGTACACAAATCCCGCCGTGCGTCCCAGGGGTTTGATTCCCCACCATGGCGCATTCTATACCAGGGGTCCTCAATTTTATCCAGTAAGGGCCGGTGTGGCTGCAGGCTTTTGTTCCAACCAAGCAGCAACACACCTGATTCTACTAATCAAGGTCCTTCACAAGGACTCTGGTGGTTCGTTAGTAGAATCAGGTGTGTTACTGCTCGGTTGGAACAAAAGCCTGCAGCCGCACCGACTTACAAAAAGGTCTGCAGGTACGTCAGGTGTGATCTTTCAGCTCAGGGCTCTTATCTGGCTCCTTCCTCCCCTCTCCCAAAAACAGCCTTACCCAGAAGACCCTGCAGTGTACAAGCCGCTGTCCCAGGAAGAGCTGCAGAGGATAAAGAACGAGAAGAAACAGAAACAGAATGAGCGCAAGCAGAAGATGACAGAGAACCGGAAGCACCTGGCCAGTGTGCGAGTGGTGCAGAGGAACCTGGTGTTCGTGGTGGGACTGTCCCAGAGGCTGGCAGACCCAGAGGTGAGACTTTACCCAAACATTTAGCCCTGCTTCTTCTGTGCTTTCTAATCCACTGAGTTTCACATCTTTTTGCTCGCACAGCTTTTGGGCTCAAACTGAATTGATTCTGATTTGAGGTAATTTTTGATTCTTTCTGTAATTTTCGTTGCATTCATTTCAATTCAATTCAATTTTAATTGTATAGCACTTTTTACAGAGAACTGTCACAAAGACGCTGCACAGAGAAACATAAGGAAAATTTAGCAAAAAACCAGGCCTTTATCAAAACAAGGTAAAAAAAACTCCCCGGTGGGAAGAAAAAACACTCAACAGTGGCAAGGGCGAGGGGCAGGACTGGAGCAGTCTGCAGACTCAGGGCGAGAAGTTACAAAAGCATGAACCATTTTTTCAGCATCCTCCAAGGACAACACCTTTCTTAATTTAGATACATTCCTCAGGTGGAAAAAGGCCGTTCTTGTGATATTGTTAAAATGGGGCTGAAAGGAGAGGTCTGAATCAATAGTTACACCAAGGTTTTTAACAACCTTGTTGGCGGAGACAGAGAAGCAATCTAAATTTAAGTAAAACTAAGAATTTATCTCGAAGAGATTTGGAACCTAATATCTCAGTCTTATCTGAGGAATAAGAGGACGTGTATGCATTCGGACCTTGTTCCACCCATGTTCTCTGGGTTCAACAGTTGTGCTGCCCTCTTAGACTTCAGCAGGTTAACAGGTGTGCTCAACAGTTGGCTGACATAAACATTTCTCAGTGAGGGTTGATGGGAAATGGAGTCCCGAATCAGTAAGTTCTTAATTGTGTTCAGACCAGTTCTGGACTGCATCTCCCATCACCTTGGAGGACTTTTTTTCACTTGGATATGGGGTGTTCTGGAAGACAGGCCAGACTCCAGGAACAGCCATAGCATTCTTTATTACTTTAATGATTCAAAGATATGAGGGAGATTTAGCAAATGCCGCTTATGCAGTCCTTCACTGAAAAGCTTCCTTTTAAACCGGGCCTGCGTTCAGAGCCGACATTTATGCTTTCTTCCTGTCATTCCCTTCCCTTGCTTCAAGGGGGGAATCCCTAAAATGCCAAGATGAAATATGGCAGCCACAGCAAGTGGGGATTCAGTTCCAATTTAAGAAAGGGGAGGGAGTAAGTATATTCCCTCACTCCCTTGTTTATCCTCCCATCCCCCCAAGGGTATAAAATGCAAGCTTCTAGCAAGAAGGGAATCCCACAATGCAATGCTCCACGCGGAAAAAATCGGTCGGTCAGGTTTCAATTCTATGGGGTTTGCTCTTCGTATATTGGCTGCGTGGGCGGTTCAGTTCTGTTTTTGTTTGTTTCTCTTCTGTCCCCCCTTGCAGAACACCTGTTATGTTTTCTTGCTGCACGTCGCAAATTTTGCCACAAGATAGCTCACTGGAGGGATAAGAGCAAGGGAAGGGACTGTGTTAAATTGGATCCGAATGCAGGCCAGACTTCATTCATTAGAACCGAGATGTATTGATTAGGTGCACTGCCAAAGCAAATCACAGCAGAAATTCTAATACTCTGCTCATTGATCCAGTATTGAAGGTTCGGATTATGTTTAGGGAGAGGGAAGTGTAAAGGTTTGGCTGTCTGTGGTCTTAAAGGGGGTAGTCCCACTGTAATTAGGCTAATATAATAGTACTTTAGAATTTCTGAAAATTTTCTGAAATTTCCATAGCAGTTGTGATAACTGCTATGACCAGGGACGGTGTGAACCCTGAAAAATGCAATTCAATGACGTCACTGAATTGCATTTCTGAAATGTCTAATATGGAAATTGATAGGAGAGTCATTGTCATATGGCGGTTAAACACACTGAGAATTTTTTCTGCGTCATAATATCACCATGATATATGTGTAGCCACGGTTGTTTTCTTCTAATTATATGTAGTTACATTTTGTATACATGTTGAAAATATTAAGAAATGTTTATTTATAGACGGCCTGCGCCGATATTTTGCAGCCATTCAAGCCTCCAACTCCCAGTAACCAGAGTAACTGCAAACCTGCTGTCAGAATTCTAACGTTACAATTAGAAAAACAAAATAACAGTACTCACTTGAACTTGTCTTAGTAGCTAAGGCTGACAATCAGCTGGGGACAATGACAACATTATCTATCGCAATCAGGCTGACACTCGGCTGGACACTAACGTTAGAAACTAACTTCATCTATGCCTCACGCAATCAGGCTGACACTCGGCTGGACACTAACGTTAGAAACTAACTTCATCTATGCCTCACGCAATCAGGCTGACACTGGGCTGGAAATGCCAGTGGCGGTTGACATAGCTTTTAGATCTGACATTAACTAGCATTAGCTTTCACTTTAATCTTCAGAAAGCAACAACACAACCTGAACCAGTGAGCTACGTTAAGTAAGCTTACCACCATCAGACAGCTAACTTAAAACGCTAAATGCTAAACTTGCCTGCCTTAGGTTTCTCCTTTGCATTACATCCAAGTAAATGAATCCACAAGTAATCCACAAAAAAATGAAAGTAGCTAGCTAGCTAGCCAATCCATTTCAGCCAGTGGTCTACTTAAGATAAAGCATTGTGGGAATTGTGGTCTTATAACAAAGCAAATGAAGATCAAGCTTCCAAAATGTCATATCCACAAAGTGATATTTAGAAATGTAGTCATTTTGAAAACTCCTCCAGAAGGAAAATGGCAGTGATATGTCATAGTAACATACATGCACTAATGCACTAAATATATTTTGATTAGTTTTTATTGAGGTGGACTACTCCTTTAAGTGTGCCTTTTCCATTTATTGTGAAACTTCAAAATGTATTCAAAATTATTGTACCAGACATTGTTTATTAGATAGTAATTCAGACGTAGTTCCTTGGTATGTGTACGTACGCACGACACACAATTGTTAATAACATTAAAAAAAACAAGCCCTGCTGTGTGACGTCCCAAACTCCCTCGGCATAGAGGTCCTTAGATGCCCTGGGCTGTGCTGGCGGGAATTACGCACCTCAGAACTTCCTGTTTTCTGTGGAGTTTACCCCCAGAACTTCCTGCTTTGTGTGGAGTTTACCCCCAGAACTTCCTGCTTTGTGTGGAGTTGCTGCAGCAGCAGTGATTAGAGCACAGAACTCGGGAGCCGTTGTAAAGCTGCGTGCACGCGTCACGCACACACATACACGTCAAGCTCGCACGCACGCAAGCGATTTGGGTTCCTGAGACTTTGTGAACGCAGGCGTGTTCGGTTTGTTTTTCCCGTAGATATAGAACCATAGATGTGACAATTTTTGAGACCATACTCAGGTAAGATGGTGGCCAGTAACCATGGTTTTATATCTATGAGCCAATCATCAGCTATCTGGCTTCTGAGACCTGATTATGACATCACAGTGGGTTAGAAAGTACATGACACTTTGCCATAGGTTCCTATTATAGCTGTACCCAGGTAAGATGGCTGCCAAATTGTTCCATTTCAGAATTCCAAATGACTATTACATTACATGATATGTCATAGAATAGAATAACTTTTATTTTCCTGTTAGGGAACTTCAGTTATATCTACGGTTCTATATCTATGGTCCCCCCCCCCCTGTGTAAAGGGAATCGGGACGTTCCCAGGGCTGTGTCCCAATCCAGTTTTTGCTACACCCTTGTAAGCTTCACTTCAAACTTCACTTGGGGGGAATCCCTTTTGGACCAGGATGTACCCTCAGTCTCCATTTTAAGTGTGAGTCCAATCTGTTAGAAAGCCAAGTGAAGTTTGTTTCATAGCCCCTTCCACCCTCAACTTTTCTCAAGGGAACGAGTCTGCACTTGGCAAGCTCATATTATCCACAATTCACATCGAATATCCTGTTCTGTGTAGTTTGCCATTTTGTATTTCATAGTTTAATTGCGTTATGCAGCAACAGAGTAGCGTACTGTGGAATGTAGGCCTACCAGGTTCTCTGTAGTTAATCTTGCTTTTAAACGTAGCCTATTATTAGGCTACTCGTCTCAACATTTTTCAGTAGGCTATAATTTGCCAGTTAGCCTAACAATTGCATTTCTCAATAACCAAGACGAATAGGTAAATAAACGTGTGCAGCATTTTACTATCTTCACATTTGTGCTGATGCAGAATGCGTTAATAGCGAAGCTCCATGCGAAGTGATCAATGCACATATTTGGGTAAATTCATTTTTCTAGCTTGAAAGCATTGAGCTCAACGCTGGTTCCAGCAATTTAAGAGGTTTTCCTCTTTAAATGTATGCTTTCTAATGCTTAAATCATTTTGACTAAATCGAATGCCGTCTTAAATTAATGACAGTCTTTTACGTGATGAGGAGAAAACGCAATGCTAACGTGCAACTCAGAGAAAACGTTGCGATTTTTTTGCCAGTTAATTATTCAGAATTATTGCCACCCTTATTAAACAATCTCACGTTAGTTATTTATTTGTCATTGTCATTTGTTAATCATTAGCCTATAGGCTACATAATTTGTTATTCAGTAAATCAATTGCTTGACTAATAATTAACACAGGTTGAGTTTCATCCGTTTAAAGGTAGGCTACGGTGACGGACGTTTTACATGATCCGAGATGCCACGATACGCCACTGTGCAGCAGCATAGTTAACTTCCGAGTGTAGCTGTGGTGAAGTGCGTCTCAATTCAAATTACCCGCTCCGCCCTCGCTAACTCCCACTCGCTAAACGCAAGTGTGTACTCCTGTTTTATTAGTATGTGCGTCATATCCTCCTAAGTGAATCCCCAAAATGCCAGGATGAAATATGGCAGCCACACCAAGTGTGATTCGCATCCAATTTAAGAAAAGGGAGGGAGTAATTATATTCCCTCGCTCCCTCATTTATCCTCCCTTCCACGAAGGGTATAAAATGCAAGCTTCCATCAAGAAGGGAATCCCACAATGCAATGCTCCACATGGAAAAAAAGTGTGCGGTCACCACAGAACTATGTGGCGGTCACATTTCAACTATGGTGTTGCACTTCCGAAATGTTGCGGGGGCGGTTCGGTTCCGTTTTTGTTCGTTTCTCGTCAATCCTCCCTTGCAGAGCACCTTTTAAGTTTGCTTGCTGCACGTAGCAAATTGCGTCGCAAGATAGCTCCCTCGAGGTAAGACAGCAAGAGAAGGGAGTGTTTTAAATTGGATTCGAACGCAGCCCTGGATTGGGACGCAGCCCGGGTTTTGCTGCACACGCTTCTGACGGAAGCGGGGCTCTTCCTTAAATGCTGCTCCCCCTTCCTCTTCCCTGAGGATATTCCACAAACAAAGGCCAAGGGGAAACTTCCACACTTCCAGAGAGGAAATTTCTACACTTCCAGACTTGTGCAATGAGTGACCGGAATCAGCAATTGACCCTCCGCTAAGCCCCGCCCCCTTAGTAACTGTTGCTATGTCCGTCAAGCTTTCTGTGTCCGCCAAAGCCCATGAAAGTAGGCTATTGCCCTTTTGTAAAAATGGTAACTCTAGGAACTTTTGGAAAAATTTATCTTCAATTTCATATTTGCAGTGTAGTTTACATGCTAGCTGAAATGATTCAATGTAGATTGTATGATGCTAGGCAGCATTATTTCCATCACAACATGTCTCATTTTCTAGATGGCTACCACAGTGAAAGTGGAAACCTAACGTAACAGACATCAGCATAGGGACTAGCTGGCTTGGCATCAAATAGGAAACCATATCTCATTCATGAAGACATTATTGTCATCGGTTTGCTTACGAAATGGCGTCTGGTAACGTTAATGTTATTCGACGTTAGCGAACGGTAACGTTTTAAAAATATAACTGCAAACACTAACATACGGTCTTTTATATTGGTAAGCTAACCAAAACGTCCAAATAAGTCCAGTTTAGCCAGCTAATGTTAGATGCGTTCGCTTTGCCTTTAAAATGCCTAGTTAGCTACAACAGTAACGTTACAGTATTGATTTCACACTACGGAAGTGGACATTCCTTTGTATTAAATAAAAATTCTGTCAATTTATATTTGAGGTGAGATTAAATTGACTGTTTCAAGTGAAATGGCTCAAGCTAGAGTTTGATATTATTTCACAAACTATTAAATGTTCCAATACTTTGTCTATTTAGTGGCCATTACGTTATTGCATTATTCATGTTCATGTTGGCTTACCACTAACACATTGCAGGAATAACATGTTTGTTAGAGAACAGTGATTTTCTTTCCTCCTTTTAAGTTTAATTTATTGTGTCCCTTTTTAGATGGAGCTAATGTAAACAGTTGCTATAGCAGCCGACGTCCGTTACGGATAGCCAAAGCTATGGATGTGATTAACGTTGCATTTGTTAGACCATTGAAAACAGTTGAAATAGATTTTGATTTAGATATATCTTAAGTCAATTGGCTACCATTGTGTAGCTAGTTTCTTTTTTCAGTTATGGTAGCTATTAACACCAAAATAAGGGTAACGTTAGCTTTTTACCTTGGAGCAAACATGATGTTAGATGTGCTTAGTCATCTCTGAGGGCTTCAATTGTCCTCCACATAATTTTATCCACAGCCTACACTTTTCCTTGTTTGATTTGGGTTTTGGAAACGGGGGAAAATGACATCCTCCTCCAAACTGTTTGGATAAGGAGTGTCTGTTTTGCAGGTTCCCCTATTTCACTGTTTGACCATGATGACAAGCTAACCTACAACTAGGAAAGCTTGACGGAGGTCCACTGCCTAGTAACGGTTGCTAGGCTATGATTGGACTATTGCCGCTTGGAGGAGGCGTTTAGCGAAGGGTCAATTGCGCATCCCTTTTAAATCTCTCTGTGATGTGTGTAGCGTTCAATACTGCCACCTTACCTCTGCCCTGTCCGCTCCTGTCCAGGTTCTGAAGAGGCCAGAATATTTCGGGAAGTTTGGGAAAATCCACAAAGTGGTCATCAACAACAGCACATCCTACGCCGGTTCACAGGTAAAGGGGCGGGACTTACTCCTGATGGGGGATGATTGATAGTTCTTTTAGTGGGGGAAATGATAAAGGCTTGTAGCTGTTTTTATACCACTGCCATGTGGCCAGAATAGCACCATACGCATGCTACGCTAGCAGATGTGCATGACCGTAACGTAACACCAGCCACATTCTATCAGTGTTCTGTTAGTGTACACACTAACAAATGCACTTTGTTGAAAGTATGATCTTTGTCTTATTTGACAATGACAAGCATCTGATTGAACAATAAACCTGTGTTTGTTCGCGTTACGATGTGTCTTTATCTCCAGGGTCCTGTGGTTCGCGTTACGATGTGTCCATCTCCAGGGTCCTTTGTTTGATCGCGTTACGATGTGTCCATCTCCAGGGTCCTGTGTTTGTTCATGTTATGATGTGTCTTTATCTCCAGGGTCCTAGTGCCAGTGCTTATGTCACGTACATTCGGTCCGAAGACGCGCTCAGAGCGATACAGTGCGTCAACAATGTAGTAGTGGACGGAAGGACGCTTAAGGTACGTCTCAGTGGAAGGCCGGGGGCCACAGATTCTTTTGCCCAACCAGATAATCTACCCTTGCTCTCCCTGTGTGCCTCTCCACTCCTTCTCAGCAGTGGTCCCCAACCCTGTTCCTGGAGATCTACCGTCCTGTAGGTTTTCACTCCAACCCTAACAAAGCACATCTCACTCAACAGCTAGAGATCTTGTTGAACTGCTAATTTATTAGAATCAGATTCAATTATGGTTGAAATGAAAACTTACAGGACGGTAGATCTCCAGGGTCAGGGTTAGGGACCACTGCCCTAACTGCAGGCGGGTCCAGATGGTAACCATGGGAGTGTCTGGGGCTCTATTACAGTTAATGAATATTCATGAAGAGGCATGCCCAAGGAACAGTGTGCATTGTCCTCGGTTTTCGCTCGTTCATGAATATTCATAAGACGAGCGTCATCGAAATGGAAGGGTTTCGAACATCGTAGATGCAGAATTTCCAGTGTTAAGCATGTTGAGCTGGCTATCTGGTAGCTTTGTCAGATCTGCGCTCTGCGTCAATGTGTTTGGAGGTCATCGGAGAGAACCGGGATTGATGTTTTGATGAGAAAGTGACTCACTTCATGACACGGGGTGGGGTAATGTGGGGAGGGGGGGGGGGGTGTGGGGGAGAGTTTTATTCAGCTGCTGTGCTGCATACTCAAGGTATAAAGTGTTTATGAAATTCATGTTGTCGCCGTTGTTATTAATTTGGTTGTCAGCGAGTCTGTGCATAACTGCCCTGTCCGATAAAGAGCTGCCTGGCCTCTCGCAGATGATTGGCTGACGGGGGGGTCAGTGGGAGGGGCAGGGGACTGTATCCTTCCAGAGGCTCGCTAATTCATCCCCTCTTGTTTTCTCTTCCAGGCCTCTTTAGGTACTACAAAATACTGCAGCTACTTTTTAAAGAGTATGCAGTGCCCCAAAGCGGACTGCATGTACCTGCACGAGCTGGGCGATGAGGCGGCGAGTTTCACTAAAGAAGAGATGCAGGTACGAGTCTTCAGCAGGAAGGCTTTATTTCAGCGTGGTCCTCACGCTCCTCTTACACAAACTGCACATTATG